>OX465289.1:134052110-134412158 GCA_949987695.1 Merzomyia westermanni
CTGACCTAGTGGGATGGTTTCACAATAGACTGTGGGCGCAGGAGCTCGTGGACAGGGAGATGGGGAGGGGGAACAGTTAACAAAGGCTTCATTTAAGTTATCAGGGTTAATGGTACACACGGGATTATCACGAACACGAACACGCAAGGTTCTCAGGTTACGCCACAAGACATTATTAGTTAGGGACGGACAAAGCCTTTTACCGAAATATTTCTGCTTTTCATGCCTTATAATTTGCGTGGTTTCATTTCGTATCAATTTAAAAATACTCCAGTTCGTTTCATTTCGGACCCTTTTCCATTTCGAATAAGCTTTGCTTCGTTTCTTAATAGCCATTCGAACTCTATTGTTGAACCAGGGGCAGGAGGACAATCTGTTCATAACAGTTTTCATTGGCACATGAGCACTCAGCAGCTGGAGAATAGTGCTATTAAAGAACGAAAGTTTTTCATTTGCCGAGCTGAGGCCTCAGCAGGTGGACCAATTTATGTCTGCAAGGTCCCTGAAGAGGCTATTTACATTTAAGGATCGATAGTCTAAAAAACTGTAGGCATTGACAGGCTCATTTCCATTATCGAGTTGAATGTCAAGTGTGCAGAAAATCAAGTCATGATCAGATATAAACGATATTTGGTCAAATTTTAAGACAATGGAAATGCCGGATACGATAAAATAATCAAGTAGGCTTGGACAACAATTATTTCCGTACCTATTCATAAAATCTTCATCCCATTAAGGTGGGTCTATCAGGAAGACATTCTGCCGAAAAGTATAGAGATTTGCTCAAAAAATAGTTTAGGACTAATAATGTTGACGTATTGTCGTTACCCCTGCTATTTAACCGAACAGAGAATCTATAGAAAGGGATGTATTCCAAAAATCCAGAGGAAAATTGCAACAACAAAGACTCTCTATTCGGACAAATTGAGCAGGCGTGAAAAACTATTTCCTAAGATATTTTACTTAAATAATACACTCAATGCCAACACCATGTGAACATGCCATAAATAGCCACGGATATGCCCCGAAATAATCTGGTTTGGCCCATAGATATTTGATGGTGCTTTAGTTTTGTCACTCCACTTTTTAAGCTCATCGGATTCTTTGTACAAAACTTATTGGATGAGCTAATAAACTGCTTTTATTTATTCAAATTTATAATACTTAATATGAATTCTTCCTCATTAATAAGGACTAAACATTATTAAACTTGTACTTACGATTTTTTTCAGTAAAATGTTGTAAAGGTAAATTGCTTAAGTTTTGTCGCACACTGCCCATATACTAGTCTTTTTAGACCTACGAAATTCACTAGGCTTTCAAGAAGAGGTATGCGTGCACATTGGTTCCGGTAGTAATAAAATAACATACCTAAATAGTACCGTAATTTTCAAGGTCTGAAATTGTTGAGCACGTCCTTAAAATCCGAATTCATTTAATCAAAGCACACAATGGCGAAAAAGTATATAACGATATGAATTTTTTACACGGTTTTTATAAAAGTATAACCAATTATGTAATAAAAAACATGCAAGAACAAATTTCAAACTTTGTACAGAACCTAGGAAAATGTAAGCAAGTTTCATCAAAATTTCACACTTTTTAATCCGAATATTTATAAAAGATTTTTATGTTTATGGCCTATTAAATTTTAGTATTTAAATATAATAAAGTGTGAAGCTGTCAAAAAATAGTGGTAATCATTGGCATTTATTGATAAATTTATGGTGTCAGTTTTGTTATGTGAAATACGCAAAATTTTAAGTTATAAACGCAGTCGTTTAGTATTTTTGTTAACACAAAACTAAAAATCCCTTACTCATACACGTTGCGTTCTGCCTTTGTGGAATAAACTCTAACAAATAAAGATAGTTTTGGCGCTTGTAGTGGATTCCGAAAATGACTTAGTGGCGGAGTTACGACGTATTCATTCCGATGAACATTACTTTGAAAAATTGTTCAGAACTTGTGAAAAAGTTGCAAACGACGTGGATATTGAAATCAAAAAGAACCGATACAAATCTAGTCAGAATCTGCAACATGTAACCCAAATGTTTATTTGAAGATTTTTGTTTTTTATCCATTTATTGATCATATGATATTGGAAATAGATACTCGATTCACTCAACATAAAACGGTCTTCAGAGGTTTCGCTTCAATTTTTTCAACAAAGCACAGTGAAGAAAATGACACACTTTTTTTAAGCTTGCTGAATTTTATGAACCACTTGTTCAAAGCCAAAATATAGTGTCCGACACCAACTTATACAATATGCAAAAGAATTTTGCAACTCTCCCAGTTTCCACTTCAACAGAACTATACACGTTTTCAACTCTTCTTTTTCTTATTTAAATAGCGCTTAACCTTCTTAACGATTTTGGAAACATAGCTCGGCAGTCGTGTGTTTTTTCTGCCAACTGGCGCGTAAGGGTCCGCAAATCTTTCGAAGAACCTTTCTCTCGAATATTCCCAGAGCCAATTCATATTCATATTCATCAGATGTTGTCATTTTCCAAGCTTCTGCACCATAAACCAGGACGGAAACGATAGGTGACGTATAGAGTGTAATTTTTGTTCTTCCCGAGAGTACTTTACGTCTCAATTGCCTACTCAGTCCGAAGTAGCACTTGGTTGCAAGAGTCTAGGCTGACGTTATCGGTGGTGTTAATGCTGGTTGCCAGGTAAAAAACTCTAAATTTGTTAAAAACATTGCGACATCGGTAGCCACACGTCCCAATCCCAAACCCATAATATTCATTATACACATATTTCCTGAATTGTACATAAAATAATACTCGTTATACCTACTGGTCATGAATTGTATATAATATCATTATAACGCATGGATTACATTATATTTTATTATTATTACATTGTATTTACTCATCACAACTTATGAACTCACCTTTAGATTTAAGTGTTAAAATTGGAACGATTTTGGACGTGTGGCAACCACGCGTAAATCACCCCACACCAATTCGCCGCACAGCTGACAGCTGGTCGGCCATAATTTTTTCAATTGCTTATTATCATTGTTTTCCTTTTAAAGAAACACCGGCTCTTTTGCTTTTCTTGCAAATAAACGAATAAATTTGTACAGATAAAATATCTGGGCTACAATTTCATTTGCTGAAAGTCATATAACTTATATATCGATACAGTTCTCCTATTATTGTGTACAATTATATTTGGTAACAAATACCGTGGAAATCAGTGCAAAAATCGGCCTCCCAATATAATTGAAAATATAGTGTCAAATTGTTTAGCTGGAGTTCACCAGGTTTATATATTAGTCCAGCCAAGTGCGTTGTGGAGTTAAACCCAAAGAAGAAGATTCATCTTTCTGCCAACAGAGAAAATACGGGAGGAGATTCACTGCGTTAGCTAAGTGCGGCACGTATATTGAAGCGGCAAATCCCAGCAACCAAGGATACGAGGAGGAGCGCCAATCAACAACCCCAGGAGCCTAGAGTCCCTAACCGTGAGTACTATCACCTACCTATCTCTCAAATTAGACATGGTCCTTCTTCGCCATTGAAGAAACCAGCCCCTGCCCATACATTATTATAATACGGAATATTATAATCCCCATAATTTTAATTTGTTGGCTCCCGCCAAATTTAATACTTTGGTATACCCAAATCCCGAAATTTCGGACACACCCAAAGATATATTGTACACAAAAATCCCTTGCGGTAGAAATTATATACAACCAAAAAAACAGTGGGCCTCATCGCCAATTTCACCCAAAAAAAAATTTAAGTACTTTCTCAAATATAAAGTCCCAACGTTAACAAATCAAAGTCGGTTCATATCCAAATTGAGAAGCACTACAAATAGTGTTATAAATCCCATAAAATTAATTATTAAAATAATAAATAATCCCTAAAATACCGCGCTGTGTTTATACCGACAAACATTTCATTTATATATATAAAGACCACAAGTATATACAATAAGTACACAGCATATATCCCCGGAACGGTGGTACAAGACTGCTAAGTCCCCCATCACATTTTTTTCGTAAATAAAAGCAGCAGTCTTTCCAAATAATTCCCAAAATTGCCACCGTAAAATTCAGTAAATCATTTTTCAAAATGACTACCGTTGCCGAAAATAAATTTATTTCCGAAACGGATATTTTTACGGATTACTGCACTCGGTTCCGCTCAACCCCAATCCAAGATAATACCGAGGCAGCCCTAAAATTAAAAGACAAAAATATAGATGTTTTTTGGTCAAGAGTACAGAGCGCGTACGACGTGGTAGTAGAGACAGACGACCAGGACCTCCCCAAGGACTTTAAGTCCGCCGCTTTCGGTAATACCGAGCCTGCCTTATCGCATATGAGGACACCAAAGCTCAAATAGGCGACCACCTCCAACTCATAGCATTGAGTAACCCCGCGCCTAAAGAGCAACCCCCCCCCAAGAGTCCTCCCATATGAACCTGAAAGTCCCCGCATGTGATACAGAAATTTTTTATGGAAGGTATGATCAATGGCCGTCCTTCCGAGACATGTTCACGGCGGTCTATATCAACCACTCGAAACTCTCCAGTGCCAAGAAACTGTATCACCTCAGACATAAGACTAAAGGAAAGGCAGGTCAAATAGTGGAACAATTCCCGTTAAGCGGCGACAATTTTTCCCTAGCATGGGAAGCTCTCAAGTCGCGTTATGAAAACAAAAGAGTCCTGGTCGACAACCAAATACGAATTCTCATGAATCTAAAAGCGATTCAATCGGAAAATAGCGATGAGATCCAGAGGTTACAATCCTCAGTTAACAACTGTCTCCAAATACTTGCGACACAACAAGTCGAAATCTCCAGTTGGGATCCCATATTAATATATCTGGTAACCTCGAAACTTCCAGAGAATACAGTTGCCCTGTGGGAGCAATCATTAAGCTCCAGAAGAGACCTGCCGAACTGGTCCCAAATGAACCAGTTTCTGACCACTCGCAACGAGATAGTGGAAAGGGTGGACCAATGGCGACCTCCCAAACCCCGATATAATCCACCCTCCACAAACTTCTGAAGGCCTCCCCCCAGTCAAAACAATTCCCAGTTCAGGCAGGCTCAACCCCAAAACCACGGCAACAACTCCCTTACGCAAACAAAATCTCATGCCACAGAACACCAACGATTTTATACCTGCAAATTATGCAAACAATCCACCCACACCCTACAAAGCTGTTTGCGGTATAAAAGGCTGCCAATCTCCGAGCGTAAAAAATTCGTAAGAGAAAATAATATTTGCGAGAATTGTTTAGCTCAAACCCATGTGCTAAAAGACTGCCAAAGCACGAGAACGTGCATGCACTGAGAAGGCCGGCATAACACCACCCTTCACGACACAGCAACCCCCAGTACCAGTTCCGGAATCCAAAGGACACGATCCCAGGTAGCCACAATAGAAGCCAGCAATCCCAGGCTTCAGGACGTCAGCCAGGCAGCACCCCAGGAAGGAGAACCCTCTACGCCCAACAGTTCCCAAGTACAATCGTTCCATGCTGAAAATGATAACCAAATCATACTCCCTACAGCAATAGTCTTGGTAGAACATAGAGGGGATCTATTCAAGCTTAGAGCCTTAGTGGACCAAGGCTCCGAAAGAAGCTGCATATCCGCCAAAGCTAAGACCAAACTCGGGCTTCCCTATACCTATTCCCTGTTTGAAATATCGGGTATGGGAGGCGGAGTGGTACAAACATCAAACAAGCTGTGCTCGTTGACCCTAGTCTCAAATGACAATAAGGTGAGAATAAAGGCCCAGGCAATAGTGCTTCCCCGACTCACTAGGCAGCTCCCAACATTCAGGCTGAATGACAGCCAAAGGCGCAAATGGTCCCATCTCAAATGAGCAGACCAGAACTCCCAGAACCCATCCCAAATCGATCTGGTATTGGGTAGTGATCTTATCCCACAAATAATGCTAAATGGCATAGAAAAGATCTCTCCCAGCCTGCTAACCCAAAATACAATATTTGGATGGATCATAAGCGGCCAAACTCCCGAAAAAGTTGGAGCACATTCCTCGCAATCATGGGAAATTACGAATATTCAGCTAAATGAACAGCTGAGACAATTCTGGGAAATCGAGGAGATACCCAGAACTCGAGTGGAAACCCCCGAAGATCAAATGTGCGAAGAGCTCTATCAAAGCACAACCACTCGAATGGATGACGGTCGATATATGGTTCGCCTCCCGTTCAAATCATCATTCCCGAACGATATCGACCTAGGCCAATCCCGTACTGCAGCCCTACGACAGTTCCATGGAATGGAACGCAGTCTCTCAAAAAAGGGCGATCTCAAACAGCAGTATAACCAGGTTCTAGAAGAATACCTGTCCCTCGGCCACATGGAAGAGTGCAGTCCAAATGAATTGGAATCCCAAGGAAAATACTGCTCTTTCTATCTCCCTCACCATGCCGTCGTCAGGCCAAACAAAAAGACAACAAAAGTCAGAGTTGTATTCAATGCTTCCAAGAAGTCAGGTTCCGGTCACTCCCTTAACGATGTGTTATGTACCGGACCAACCCTCCAACCCGATCTCCGACTTATGTTGTTAAAATGGCGGACATATAAATATGTGTTTAATGGCGATGTAGAGAAAATGTACCGCCAGATACTCTTACACCCCGATGACCGAGACTACCAACGGATAATATTCCGAACTCCCGAAGACAGTCCAACAAAGGACTTTAAGTTGAAAACGGTCACCTTTGGGGTGAACTGCGCTCCCTTCCTGGCTATTCGCACGCTACACGAGCTGTCGAAAGATATAGCCGACTCCCATCCACGCGCAGCCCCAATATTAAGGTCCGAGACGTATGTTGACGATATTTTATCCGGCAGTCATGATCTTCCCTCAGCCGAGCAATCCCTAAAAGAGACAATTGATGCTCTCAACTCAGCCGGCTTCCCTTTAAAAAAGATCACGGCAAACCATCCGGACATACTCAAACAAATTCCCAAGGCGGACTTACTTGAAACCGACTTCCTCGAGTTCGACAAAAGTAGCACCGCCAAAACCCTAGGAATTCAATGGAATGCGCTCTCGGACACATTCTCGTATACTGTGGACTCAGACCCAGCCTCAACAGCAACCACCAAGCGGCAGATACTTTCCTCTATCGCAAAACTTTTCGACCCCGCAGGGTGGCTGACGCCAGTCATGATACAGGCAAAAATCCTGATGCAGGAATTGTGGTTGGACGGGACTGATTGGGATGAACGGGTCAAACCGATACGTCTCGTAAAATGGACGCAATTCTCAAAAAATCTGCAGTCAATCTCAGATATACAAATACCCCGATGGATTAACTTCGCCCCTGACAATCTGGTCGAGCTCCATGGGTTTTGAAAAGGCTTATTGCGCAACCCTCTATGTGCGAACTACTGTCGGCACTCAAGTTTACTCTCATCTCCTCGTGTCCAAAGGCAAAGTGGCTCCTCTCAAAACTATAAGTCTGCCACGCCTGGAACTATGCGGAGCCCTCTTACTAGAGCCCTCTTAACTAGTCGCAGTAGTGCAACCCCATCTCGGCCTCACTGGAAGAAAGTTGACCATGTGGTCTGATTCCGAAATCGTGTTAGCCTGGCTCGAAAAGCCACCTCACTCATGGAAGACCTATGTCTCCAATCGAACAGCCCAGATCATAGATCTCGTAGGTAATGTCCCTTGGCGACACGTGCGAAGTAAAGATAACCCCGCAGATCTGGGAATCAGAGGTTGTACGCCAGCCGATCTCTCCAATTCTGCCCTCTGGTGGAATGGTCCAGAGTGGCTTTCCAAACCCCCCGAAGATTGGCCTCACCCAACAGTTCGCATCGTCAACCCCCCAGAGTCACGTAAAGTAGAAGCCCTACATGCTACGGGAGAGACGGAGGATCTCTTAGATCGGTTCTATTCCTACCCTCGTGCTTTACGTGTAATAGCTTACGTTCTCAAATTCGTACGTCGGCTAAAAGACGCGGTGAACGGTATTAATGACCCAGCCGACCCCTCTCTAACTCATGCCGATCTCAAAAGATCGAAACATCGTCTGATCATAATGGCCCAAACTCGATACTACGCTCTTGAAAGATCGTGTCTAGAAGACTCAAACCCCATTGGAAAACAGAGCTCCCTACTCGTACTCAATCCCTTCCTAGACAAGAGCGGAGTCCTCCGAGTGAATGGTCGACTAGCCCATGCAACCCTCACTTACAATGAGCGTCATCCCATTATCCTACCCGAAAAGTCTCGGCTCTGTACTCTATATATACGATTCCTTCACGAAATGCTCCTACATGCGGAAGCTCGTCTCATGCAGCAAATCTTAAGGCAAGAATTTTACATTGACCGTCTCAAACCACTGATCAAAAAATGCATATTCCAGTGCAAAGTCTGCACCACTCACAAACAACAAAAGCGAATACAAATTATGGCAGCCTTGCCCCCCGAACGTTGTAGATTCGCTCCACCCTTTACCACGACTGGTGTGGATTTCACTGGCCCATTTCAATTGAAAGCATCCATGCTTCGATCTCGAACCCTCGTAAAGGGTTACGTGGCCGTCTTTGTCTGTTTTACCACCAAAGCGGTCCACCTGGAATTATGCTCAGACCTCACCAGCAAAGCTTTTCTTGCCGCCTTCGCCCGATTTGTAGGACGCCGAGGATACCCGAACCAGATGATGAGCGACAACGGCAAAACATTCATCGGCGCCAAGCGTGCTACCGAACTGGAATTCGTAACGTTCCTGAAAGAAGTATCGACGGATATCGTACAGAAGTACGCCCCCCAAGGAATCAATTGGAAGTTCATACCCCCCGGCGCACCTCACATGGGCGGATTATGGGAATCCGCTGTCAAACGCTTTAAAACACACTTTAAAAAGGTCGCCGGAACCCCCAGCACAGGAGTTCTCGACGTTATTAATTCGGATAGAGGCCGTACCTAACTCTCGTTCCATCTCCCAGCTTTCTCAGGACCCGAATGACCGCACCGCCCTCACGCCAGGTCATTTTCTTCGAGGAGCACCAATGCTCTCGCTTCACGAACCGAATCACGAAAATCTCTCTCTGATAAATAGGTGGGAACGACTGAAAGTTCTGCATCATCAGTTCAGCAAACGCTGGAAAACTGATTACCTCACCGACCTTCAAAAGCGTTACCGTTGGAAAAATGCTCAAACTCCCCCGAAAATTGGCGACCTAGTCATCATTAAAGAAGACAACTTACCTCCCACCGAGTGGCGACTAGGTCGATTAGAAAGCCTACACCCAGGACGAGACGGACACATTCGTGTCGTAGACGTCCGCACCCAGAACGGAATTCTCACAAGACCTCTCACGAAACTGTGCTTTCTACCGTCATCTGAGAGTGACGAAGGCCCTCAGTGCCCATTCCCATCTCCCTAACTTAATACAGTCCACAAAGCTCATACTATCGCTAGCCCTCAGGCAACAACTTAGGCACTCCCCAAATCTATGCTTAATCCCAGGCGTATAAATAATATGCATATACTACTCTCTCTTTTCAACAGATGGATCGTCAACGCCCTCCGGTCCCAACACCACGCCGCTCATTGGCATCGCAAGTGACGCTGCCCGCAGCCCGTCCGCGCCGTAGCGAAGCCGTACCGGATTACCGGAAATGTAAATTGTGCATGCGTCATCACGCGCTGCTGATGTGCCCTGTGTTCACGGCCATGCAGCCGCAACAACGCTTCTTGGTCGCTATGGGCAGTCATGATCTTCCCTCAGCCGAGCAATCCCTAAAAGAGACAATTGATGCTCTCAACTCAGCCGGCTTCCCTTTAAAAAAGATCACGACAAACCATCCGGACATACTCAAACAAATTCCCAAGGCGGACTTACTTGAAACCGACTTCCTCGAGTTCGAGAAAAGTAGCACCGCCAAAACCCTAGGAATTCAATGGAATGCGCTCTCGGACACATTCTCGTATACTGTGGACTCAGACCCAGCCTCAACAGCAACCACCAAGCGGCAGATACTTTCCTCTATCGCAAAACTTTTCGACCCCGCAGGGTGGCTGACGCCAGTCATGATACAGGCAAAAATCCTGATGCAGGAATTGTGGTTGGACGGGACTGATTGGGATGAACGGGTCAAACCGATACGTCTCGTAAAATGGACGCAATTCTCAAAAAATCTGCAGTCAATCTCAGATATACAAATACCCCGATGGATTAACTTCGCCCCTGACCATCTGGTCGAGCTCCATGGGTTTTGCGACGCCTCTGAAAAGACTTATTGCGCAACCCTCTATGTGCGAACTACTGTCGGCACTCAAGTTTACTCCCATCTCCTCGTGTCCAAAGGCAAAGTGGCTCCTCTCAAAACTATAAGTCTGCCACGCCTGGAACTATGCGGAGCCCTCTTACTAGAGCCCTCTTAACTAGTCGCAGTAGTGCAACCCCATCTCGGCCTCACTGGAAGAAAGTTGACCATGTGGTCTGATTCCGAGATCGTGTTAGCCTGGCTCGAAAAGCCACCTCACTCATGGAAGACCTATGTCTCCAATCGAACAGCCCAGATCATAGATCTCGTAGGTAATGTCCCTTGGCGACACGTGCGAAGTAAAGATAACCCCGCAGATCTGGGAACCAGAGGTTGTACGCCAGCCGATCTCTCCAATTCTGCCCTCTGGTGGAATGGTCCAGAGTGGCTTTCCAAACCCCCCGAAGATTGGCCTCACCCAACAGTTCGCATCGTCAACCCCCCAGAGTCACGTAAAGTAGAAGCCCTACATGCTACGGGAGAGACGGAGGATCTCTTAGATCGGTTCTCTTCCTACCCTCGTGCTTTACGTGTAATAGCTCACGTTCTCAAATTCGTACGTCGGCTAAAAGACGCGGTGAACGGTATTAATGACCCAACCGACCCCTCTCTAACTCATGCCGATCTCAAAAGATCGAAACATCGTCTGATCATAATGGCCCAAACTCGATACTACGCTCTTGAAAGATCGTGTCTAGAAGACTCAAACCCCATTGGAAAACGGAGCTCCCTACTCGTACTCAATCCCTTCCTAGACAAGAGCGGAGTCCTCCGAGTGAATGGTCGACTAGCCCATGCAACCCTCACTTACAATGAGCGTCATCCCATTATCCTACCCGAAAAGTCTCGGCTCTGTACTCTATATATACGATTCCTTCACGAAATGCTCCTACATGCGGAAGCTCGTCTCATGCAGCAAATCTTAAGGCAAGAATTTTACATTGCCCGTCTCAAACCACTGATCAAAAAATGCATATTCCAGTGCAAAGTCTGCACCACTCACAAACAACAAAAGCGAATACAAATTATGGCAGCCTTGCCCCCCGAACGTTGTAGATTCGCTCCACCCTTTACCACGACTGGTGTGGATTTCACTGGCCCATTTCAATTGAAAGCATCCATGCTTCGATCTCGAACCCTCGTAAAGGGTTACGTGGCCGTCTTTGTCTGTTTTACCACCAAAGCGGTCCACCTGGAATTATGCTCAGACCTCACCAGCAAAGCTTTTCTTGCCGCCTTCGCCCGATTTGTAGGACGCCGAGGATACCCGAACCAGATGATGAGCGACAACGGCAAAACATTCATCGGCGCCAAGCGTGCTACCGAACTGGAATTCGTAACGTTCCTGAAAGAAGTATCGACGGATATCGTACAGAAGTACGCCCCCCAAGGAATCAATTGGAAGTTCATACCCCCCGGCGCACCTCACATGGGCGGATTATGGGAATCCGCTGTCAAACGCTTTAAAACACACTTTAAAAAGGTCGCCGGAACCCACAGCACAGGAGTTCTCGACGTTATTAATTCGGATAGAGGCCTTACCTAACTCTCGTTCCATCTCCCAGCTTTCTCAGGACCCGAATGACCGCACCGCCCTCACGCCAGGTCATTTTCTTCGAGGAGCACCAATGCTCTCGCTTCCCGAACCGAATCACGAAAATCTCTCTCTGATAAATACGTGGGAACGACTGAAAGTTCTGCATCATCAGTTCAGCAAACGCTGGAAAACTGATTACCTCACCGACCTTCAAAAGCGTTACCGTTGGAAAAATGCTCAAACTCCCCCGAAAATTGGCGACCTAGTCATCATTAAAGAAGACAACTTACCTCCCACCGAGTGGCGACTAGGTCGATTAGAAAGCCTACACCCAGGACGAGACGGACACATTCGTGTCGTAGACGTCCGCACCCAGAACGGAATTCTCACAAGACCTCTCACGAAACTGTGCTTTCTACCGTCATCTGAGAGTGACGAAGGCCCTCAGTGCCCATTCCCATCTCCCTAACTTAATACAGTCCACAAAGCTCATACTATCGTTAGCCCTCAGGCAACAACTTAGGCACTCCCCAAATCTATGCTTAATCCCAGGCGTATAACTAATGTGCATATACTACTCTCTCTTTTCAACAGATGGATCGTCAACGCCCTCCGGTCCCAACACCACGCCGCTCATTGGCATCGCAAGTGACCCTGCCCACAGCCCGTCCGCGCCGTAGCGAACCCGTACCGGATTACGGGAAATGTAAATTGTGCATGCGTCATCACGCGCTGCTGATGTGCCCTGTGTTCACGGCCATGCAGCCGCAACAACGCTTCTTGGTCGCTAGGGCACATCAGTATTGCACCAACTGCTTAGCGCGTGCCCATCGCGAACCCGTACCGGATTACCGGAAATGTAAATTGTGCATGCGTCATCACGCGCTGCTGATGTGCCCTGTGTTCACGGCCATGCAGCCGCAACAACGCTTCTTGGTCGCTAGG
The DNA here is from genome assembly GCA_949987695.1 of Merzomyia westermanni. NCBI lineage: Eukaryota > Metazoa > Arthropoda > Insecta > Diptera > Tephritidae > Merzomyia > Merzomyia westermanni. Next base: position 134,064,889 of record OX465289.1, read on the forward strand.
GCACATCAGTATTGCACCAACTGCTTAGCGCTGTCCCATCGCACCAACCAGTGCACCTCCACAGAAAGCTGCCGGGTCTGCGGGCAGCATCACCACACATTCCTTCATCGGGACACCGGAGGTCGCCAACCCGCGTATGTCGCACCACCTGTAGCGGAAATACCTCCGACACCACGCCGCCAGGAGCCACGTCGCCGTACTCAACCGCAGCCTCCCAGGGCTCATGGTCGGGCTCCAAGGGCACGTCAACCACCGCGACCACCCAGCGTCGGCGACCGCACCATCCGATGCACCGCAACCGGCTTACGCACCGCCACCTACAAAAATAAGGTGGGAAGGATCTTGATCCAAGAAGCCGTTCGTGCCTTGCAGGAGTTGCAGCATACACTAGGCGCTTAGTGCGCCTAGGGGAGGCAGAATGTTTACGCGACATCGGTAGCCATACCCATAATATTCATTATACACATATTTCCTGAATTGTACATAAAATAATACTCGTTATACCTACTGGTCATGAATTGTATATAATATCATTATAACGCATGGATTACATTATATTTTATTATTATTACATTGTATTTACTCATCACAACTTATGAACTCACCTTTAGATTTAAGTGTTAAAATTGGAACGATTTTGGACGTGTGGCGACCACGCGTAAATCACCCCACACCAATTCGCCGCACAGCTGACAGCTGGTCGGCCATAATTTTTTCAATTGCTTATTATCATTGTTTTCCTTTTAAAGAAACACCGGCTCTTTTGCTTTTCTTGCAAATAAACGAATAAATTTGTACAGATAAAATATCTGGGCTACAATTTCATTTGCTGAAAGTCATATAACTTATATATCGATACAGTTCTCCTATTATTGTGTACAATTATATTTGGTAACAAATACCGTGGAAATCAGTGCAAAAATCGGCCTCCCAATATAATTGAAAATATAGTGTAAAATTGTTTAGCTGGAGTTCACCAGGTTTATATATTAGTCCAGCCAAGTGCGTTGTGGAGTTAAACCCAAAGAAGAAGATTCATCTTTCTGCCAACAGAGAAAATACGGGAGGAGATTCACTGCGTTAGCTAAGTGCGGCACGTATATTGAAGCCGCAAATCCCAGCAACCAAGGATACGAGGAGGAGCGCCAATCAACAACCCCAGGAGCCTAGAGTCCCTACAACCGTGAGTACTATCACCTACCTATCTCTCAAATTATACAATGTACATTAGAACACTCACAGAATGTTTGGGATTTGCAAAAGTATAACATTTTTTCGGTCCACTAGCAAATTCTGAGAGAATGGATAAAAAAAACAATATCTGCAAAAAAATCTGGACATCCGTAGTGAAAAAATTCCATGCGCATTTGACCTAAAGCCTGAAAATTCATCAAAAAATGGTGAATGTATTAAATGGCTTATAGCTCCGGAACAAGTGATTTAGGAAGAAATAATGATATGGAGACTTTTATGTAGAATGAAATCAGGAATAAATCCTCCATATACAGGACTTTTAATAAGTGTGCGTAAATTTGTGTGTTTCTTTTTTTTTTTTCAACGGTCAAACTAAGCAATAATAATAATAATAATTAACATTTCTAGTTATCCATGTTTTTTACATTTGACAATTATAATTTTGTAATTTGAATTCCGCAGTTATTCGAAAAATTTCGAAAAGCGTGGCCCAAATGCGACAGGACGATTACGAATATGGTGTTGAAGACTCAGACGTTGCGGAATTCTTTCCAAATGATATAAAAAGCGATCTAATAATTTTTAACAATGACCAAATTGAGAACAGAGTAGATAGCACTAGGCATGACTATATAGAAATGCTAAAATTAAGTTCGCTGTTCATCGGACAACAAATACCAGGCTTTGAAATTCCTCGACCCGGTGCAGTCAGTCAAGCTAGATGGATGGCAAAAATCATCTACTGTCTGAAAATTTTTCTTTTTAGAAAACAATTCGCAATTTCATGTAAGTAAAAATGATCCACTGCAATTTAATAACTAGTTTTTAGGATCGAGGTATTTACATTTTTTTTCATTATATCTTTCAGCTAAACTGTTGAACACTATACGCAGGTTTAATATATTCATATTACGCGTGTACATGAAGTATTGGTTTATGTGTCAAGTAGCACCAAAAGCACCGGCTAATGATTTGAGGCTACTCACGTTTTAATGCAGCCTTAACTCATCAAGAAGAACAAAAGCAATTTTTATGGCATGCAGTGGAGCAACATTATAAAAATGTGCCCTCACGTAACCCGTCAAAACAAAAATTCATAGAGTATTTAAGAAAATAGTGCTATGTCACTGACGTTGAGTTAAACAAGTATTGATGTATCTTTTTCATCTCTAGCACGTTTAATGTTCCATGTTATTGCCTTTCACGTATTGCAATTTTAAATAAAATACAAAGCTTTACATACAAAATTAAACGACTTTTATTACAGAAAAATATTTGAGATATATAAAAATAAAATTTTAAGTTGACCACTTACAAATTTTTGTGCAGAAACTTATGGGTCAAATATTTATAAGATGAAATTACATTGGACTAAATTTTACATAAAAAACGTTCCTAGTTTACTGAGAAAAAAATTAGAAAATTTTTTTTTAGTTTTAGGTCGTCCTACCCTTGCAAAAATACATATGAACTAAAAATTCAATGGCACAATGAAACTTTGGTTAATACGTTATTAAATGTAGTATAGCTTACCTAATTCATTATTTTGCCAGTATTTGTTTTGACCGTTGAAAAAAAAAGAAACGCAAAAATTTACGCACACTTATTAAAAGTCCTTGAAAGGACATTTGTAGGTAAAAAATTTATATGGAGGATTTATTCCTGATTTCATTCTACATAAAAGTCTCCATATCATTATTTGTTCCTAAATCACTTGTTCCGGAGATATAAGACATTTAATACATTCATCGTTTTTTAATGCATTTTCAGGCTTTAGGTCAAATGCGCATGGAATTTTTTCACTACGGATGTCCAGATTTGTTTACCGATAATGTTTTTTTTACCCATTCTCTCAGAAATTGCTGGTGGAGCGAAGAAAATTAAAACTTTGCCTTTGTGGGCGCTCTAATGTACATGAGGTTTGACAATTCTTGAATATCCTATCTTATTTATCTTTTCTCCTTATAAAATTAAAGAGCGTGGTTTAAAGAAGTGGTTTAACGATGTTGACGGTACATAAAGATGCGCCCATTACAACACAAGAAGTAATTGAAAATATGTGTGGTAAGCAAAGGACATTAAAACTATCTTTATAAGTAACTAGCTTATACCCGTGGGTTTCACCCCACATTTCTAAAAGTCCAGATGTATGGGAGATGCTATTTTTTGGAGGTGGTAGGGATTAATCTCATATAACCCCTCACCAAATTTCAGTGGTCTAACGTAAATACTTCCAGAGATACGAACCATGAAAAATTCTATTTGTATGGGAGGTGTCACGCCCCCTATACATATCAAAATATTTTTTAGTTCATTACCATCCCTGGAAGATATCCAGTGCGTGTTTCAAATTTGGTCGGTCTATAGATACATACATAATTTGAATTTTATATATCTATGGGTCGTTGTTCCATATCATTTTTACAACTTAAATTTAGATTGGCCTGACACAATTTTTTTTTATAAACTGGATGCAAAATAAATCGACACGAATTTTTTTTATTTTCGCATAATATGCGAAATTCGCAACTAATAATTTTTAAAATTTTTGATATACGAAAAAGTACGAAAACTTAGTGATATTAACTTTGTATGTAAAAGCTCAGTTGCCGATATCAGAAAAGTGTTATATAAATAAAAGTTCTAAACTGAAGTATTGAAAGCCATTTTGAAAAGTATAATTTCTTATTTTTTTTCGAGGCTTAGTTAAAAAAAATCAAAAGGTGTTTTTACTTAAAACTTATATTTTTTATAGATTTTGGGATGTTTCATTTTAATGTTAAAAAAAAAATTTCAACTCACTCAAAATATTTCACAAAAAACACAAACAAAGTGAATGCCATGGTCTTAGGTACAATTTATTTGAGCTGAGAGCTCAAATGGCTATAAACAATTAGCTGTGGGACAGAAACTACTCAACGTACCACTCTTAAATTTTTAGGAGATATTCTTCAAACTGTGGAGCTCATTTGCTTCTAGGAATTGAAACAATCTCATTTTTAGTTATTTTTACATATGTCTATAACTTTTTTTTAAGTTTATTATTCTAAAAAACTAAAACAAAAAAAAAATTTTTTTATCTAAAGAGTATAAACGCTTATTAACCTAACTATAATGCTTTAAAATATCTCTAAATTTTCGTACTTTTTCGTATATCAAAAGTTTGAAGAATTATTAGTTGCGAATTTCGCATATCATGCGAAAATATAAAAATACGTCTTGATTTATTTTGCATCCAGTTTATAAAAAAAATTGTTTCAGGCCAATCTAAATTTTAGTTGTAAAAATGATATGGAACGAACCATATATTGATAATATTTTGTTGACTTGTACGTAAACATACTTATGTACGAGTAGATATAAAAATATGTAGATATGTTCACTGTGTGAAATCTGAAGTATAAAACAACGAAGGAATTATACATTATAAACTTTTACAAAAAACTGGATTACACACTTATTAATTGAAAAATACTGTAAGTTTATTTTTAAAATTTTTATAAATCATTAATACCCCATGAAATAACCGAGTAGACAATAAATATATTACGGTAATAACGGGTTAAGCACATATGAACGAATGGGCACAGGCGAAGCAGCTAGCCATTGTGTGTCTCAAATTTCAGTTATCAATGCAAATTTTTTAGCAACCGCACCCCCCTTCCCAAAATCTTGGCTACGCCGCTGCCTTAATGGAATCACATTAGCATTTGGTTGTTAACTTTGGATGTTTTTCCACTAATATTGATAATATGATACAAAAAAAATTGTGAATCTATAAGTTTAAAATTTATCCAGTCCTTATGTTGACACCATTCTTTAAGTTTATTTTATCCTAGTTGTTGAATTTGTTACGTCTTCTAAAGTTGGTTCTCTAGTAACTCCCATGGTTTTCCAATATTTTTTCAAACATTTAAATTCCTCCTCTACATTTTTTTTCACTAAATTCTTGGTCCAAGTTATTGAACTTTTTGATTTTAGTGGCAAAATTTATTTTTTCGAACAAGTTCTTTTCCTTTATTATATATCTTGCCCTCCCATCTTTCTTTTAAATATTACTGGTTTTGGGACTTTAAGTTCCTCCACCTTACATTTTTTTTGCCTACTCTTTTATAGTTATCGGCAAGGGGCCCTGCCTTTCATTCTGTGAGGGAGAGAATTTTTTTCTATAAAAACCTTTTACGACTTATTGAAAATTTCTTCCACTTCCTCCTGAGGTTCCATAACAAAATAATTTTTTATTTTTTTCAATTGTGTCTGTATTTGAAATTTTTTTGGAAGCTATCGGCAGAAACTTAAAGTATTATTAACATTTATACACCTCCTGCCACCCGCTGTCCGAGTGAATATCGCCCTGACATTCGTGCGTTACCCAGAGTCGAGAATCTTGTAATCCTCGTAGACTTTAACGCACACCATGACCTTTGGCATTCAAGCCTACAGATCGAGATCTTCTTATGATAACACAAGTTTGATTTCTTGTTATACTTCGCTTATCGGTAGCGAAAAATATTCTTATGTATTTCTTATTCACTAAGATATATATTTACTCTGTGAGGGCAAAGAACATAAATATATAAGAATGGATAACTCTTCGGTTCAGTTTTCAGCGAGAAATCGACCAAAATCTGAAAGCGCAAATTTCAGGAGTTCACCATACCTTTTGCCTCGGCATTCGTATAGGAAAAATCGTGCGGCGAATTGAATTGGCGCGATTTGTAAACAAGTAAATTAGCAAATGCATGCATATTAATAAGGTTATTAACTAAATGATAACTTTACCAACAGTAAGAATATATTTAAATATCCTAAAATATAGAATCAAAATACCATTTATTGCAGTATTATCTGTATAAAAAGGGGCATAATCATTCATGTTCATATAACAAATGAGTATATCCCGACTAGGTTACTTGTACGCTTGCTTGAAAGCGACTGAAATTATTTTTGATTGACAAAAAGTAAACAAAGAAGCGAAGTTCTTCGCACTATGGGAGTAAGCGAAATAGAAACAAACGACCTGGAAGTATTCTTCTAACGCACAGGTGAAGCAATAAAACCAAACCTATATTTTTTATACTCATTTTTTGCTATTCCACACAATTTCATTCATGGAAGCAAATGCACTAGAAACCTTGTCCATTCATAAATTGTCATTAATTCTTGTCGACAATCCTAAAGTCAAATAAATTTCTGATCTTGGATCGAAACTTATTTTCAGGTTTCACATATTTTTCAGACAATTTGGGCAAGTGGACCAAGGGGACGTTTGCGAGGCAAGGAATTGCCAATGATATAAATAAATCTACCAGGCGCTCATAAAAATTAGCCCGTGTCCAGTTTCCTTTTAGAAGAATTTAAATTTTCGACACATTTTGATATTTCTTGGTTTACTAGAATGACGCTTTGCCACAAACAGTAGACCCAACCAGAAAATAATTTGGTTTTATTTGTCGTTTAAAAGGTATGATACTTTTTCTAACTGCGCACATGATACTTTTAGCATATTTCTTATAAGGCCGATTTACATAGAACTTAAGCCTCATATTTTTACTTTGACATATAAGTTCAATGTATGCTATTAGTACGGTCTTGCTTTACAAAGTTTGTGGAAGGGAAAGTGACAAAAAATGTTGAGCAATTCTTAACTTAAAAATTAAGTTCTATATATTTCAGCTAATGAACGGTATTATTCATGATCCAAGCATAGTTGGGGCATGGTACTTTTTGACATTCCTCATGTTGCCCATTTCATAACACACTACTTTGAATTCTTCTATTCTCTTCTGATTATATTAATACCAAGATCTGATGGTGTAATGCACCATTTGTTAAACTCAAGCAAAACTAGTGTCGGTTTGTAAAACGAAAAATACAAAATCTTCAAGTGTATGTATGTGTAAATTTGTTCTGGAGGAATATGAGGGGCATTCCAACACCGCGGCAAGTGACGAAAACAACTTCTTTCAGGAAGTTTCAGATTATTCCTTCTATCATTACATACTAGAATCCGTTAACCATCGAATGCACAAGAAATGTAGAAAAATATTGATACAGGATTAAGATTTTCAAGAGTGAATTTAACGAAGTTCGGCTCGTTTGGGGCGATATCGACACGAATCTAAATTGAATTAAATGTTGGATAGTTCTTCAACCAATTGGCTTAGAATGGTATATTATGATTGATTAATCGAATACCTTTATTGAGGATTAAATTGTATTATAAGTACCAAACAAGCCCCACTTCATTCAAGAAAACCAACCACTTTCTTTTATAAAATATGATCTTTTCCATAATGGCAAAAATAGAAAAGAGAAAAATTACTGATTTTGGAAATACCCCGTTTGGCTTAGGAAAATATTTTCATTTTCGACAAATTTGTAGCCGTTTCGGCGTGCAAAAATCAAGAAGAAGAAGAATGGAAGAAACCATTCATACATATATAATTCAATGCTTGCGGGGATGATGTTGTATGTTGGGGTGCTATGTTGTATTTTTTAATTTTTACAGTTTTATTCATGGAATATGTGTAGATATTTTGTTTGCATATAAGATGTCTGTCGTTTCCTTGAAAATAAATGAAGTATAAATTCGATAAAGGTTCAAATGGCCATACATTTGTATGAAAATTTAAAGCTTTAGACACAATCGTCTCGAAAACTAAATTTTGCGACATAGCACCTTTATTCGTTGAAGGACGGAAGAATGCCAAAAATCAATAAATTGACTGATTTTAGAAGAAAATATCAAAAGATCGACGAATTTCCAAATTATATCAACGACCGATGTCGCATTATGTTCCTACAAATAAATCCTGCGCACCAGGCGACCATAAAATATGCGCATACAGCTTTTCATCTTCAGCTGAACGTTTCCACAATTTTACCTTACTCACATGCCATATGTTATGCCATTTTTTATAGAAATTGGAAGTGCGAACAAATTAGAAGTCAAACGCACTATCATAGATTGCAAATCGATATTCCTTAGACCTGCATAAGTGTAAATAAAAAATCATGTCAATCACCTAGGATCATTTCATCCCCGATTGTTTGTTTACATTTTGTTATTATATCGGCGTCATTCGTTTTTCCCACAGAATCTTATGCTCAAAGCGAATTCAATAATATTTGGTGAAGTCTGCAAGTAAGAAAATAAATAATAATAATAATAATAAATAAGAAAATCGCTCAAAGTAGCGTGTTCTCCATTCTTATACATCTATGTTCTTTGGTGAGGGCGGTATAACAGCCCATCAATACCTAAACAGCCTTAACAGCGACGCCAATGTTAAGAACAGCGGCAGTAACAGTCTTAAGCCACATTCGATGATATTGCTAAACATATTAAAGGAACAGACGGAAACGAATTGAGTCTGGTGGGAATGCATTTGTGCGTGTACATGTATATTCGAACTAAAAGGCTGTAATCGTATGATCTTGGTACCGGAAGGAGCAATGACCAATGAAGGTTCGGGCAGAAACAAGTCCATAAGAAATGCATTAGCAGCTAATAGTTCGAACACAAACAAGTAATGTGTTTCTGGTTACAATATTAGTTCGAAAACGGAGTAAAGATCACCTGATGCAGTTGGGTGCAAACCGTTAGCCTCGACGCGTTAGCCGCGATCGAGTCGGTTGACACTTAGTGTCCCCCACGAAAAACAAAATATGTGAGTGACGTTAAAATGGACATATCCGTTGACAAAGGACAATAAGTTCCTAAGTTTGTTTGTATATCAAGTGGCTGACTTTCGGAAGTTAAGTGTGGTGTCCTCAAATTATAAAAGAATATTTTTACGGGTTGAAGAACACCCGAAGAAAAACAAACAAAAGTTGATACTTGAAAACCAAAAGTTAGTCAACATCCTTCAGTTATTAAAATTTTCATTTTTATTAAAACCTATAAATGTCCAAAGATGTACAATGGTGAAGTTAAAGAATACAACAATTTAAAAGTTGAGAAATCGAAGTTTTTAATTTTTGAAGGACTATAAATGTCCAAAGTCGTACAATCGTGATGTTAAAGAATAAAACAAGTTAAAAGTTGAGAAAACAAAAATGTTTAATTTTAAAGAAATATAAATGTCCAAAGACGTACAATGGTGAAATTAAAGTATAAAACAAGTTAAAAGTTGAGAAATCAAAAATTTTAAATTTTTAAAGGACTATAAATGTGCAAAGACATACAATGGTGAAGTTGAAGAATAAAACAAGTTAAAAGTTGAGAAAATTTAATTTGATAAAGGACTATAAATCTTCAAAGACAAAAGTATAGAGAAAAACTCTTAAAGGTGAAGTTTTTGAAGAAAATCGAAATTTTCAAAATTAATACATATTTGAATAAAGAAGCAGAATGTCTTGACAAAAAAAAAAATAGTTAAAAATGTTTACAATTTTAAATAAAACATAAGTTTTATAAAGGACAATAATTGTTCGGATCGAGGAAATAATTAGAAGAAAAGCAAAAAGGTTGAGCCAAGAATAAATATATTATGATGCTATTGGGCCAGCCTCATCGACGTAATACGAACTAAGGAAAAGAAGTAGATGTCTTCGTCATTGGGATCAGGAGCAGGAAGGACAAGCCGGCGTGAACAAAATACTATTTTCACGAATGAATATATTCAGATAAGTTTAGTTACACATCGTAAGGGAGTGTTAGGTTGCTCTTTAAAATTTTTTTTTGTGGATAAATTTAACTAAAAACTAGGCATAAAAAAAAACTTTTAAGCGAGGTATGTCAATTTAAGAGAGATCGTTCAAATTTGGGTTTGTAGCAAAGTGGATCTGAAAATTTTGATCGAATATTCGAACTAATGTTCGCACATACCTACGTACTTGGCATATCAAGGCTAGCTTGAAGAAACTATTTTTGTTTTGTTTTTTTTTTGTAGATTTAGACTAAAATGAAATGAATAAATTTTATTTTTTTATTGTTAACTTTAAAGTTACGATGGAGTAAATTTATTTTATTGCATGAGAGGTATTAGGTATGGAAAACGGGCTATGAGAAAAATCCTCAACCTACTCTTAGCAGGATGGGCGGGTGAAGAGCAGGGGAGGTAAATAACAAGGAAAGCCCTCCTACACATCCGGTGAGTACGAGTATGTTGTTTTTCAGCAGACAGGCACAATGTGCGTTTAAGTTCCGCTAATTTTTATTTTTATTTTTTTGTATATATATTTGCATGTGAATAGGAGAACACTTTCATCAAAGGTCTTAAATGCTTGCGAGTTACTCGAAAGCGAAAATCTCTGCGTAAAATTTCTTGTTGATGTGCCGACCCAAAAGTCACCATAGGAGCAAGAGCCGCACCCCATTCACTGATGTTTAGCTGGTGATTTTTAAGCAGAGTACGCTTCTCAAACTCTATACCTATACGGTCGGCAAAGCGTTTGAGTTTTTACGCTCGGTTTGGAGCTCCAGTGCTGTGGAGCTGCCTATTAGTGTTCATCTTGTCTGTTATTGTCTGGTGCGCCCCTTTTTTCCAATGGAGAGAGTAGCGGTTCGTTAACCAGGAGGCGAGGACACAAGTTGTTCATTACAACTCTAACTCTTACATAGCAAGTATACGTACATATAAGTAGTGGGACTATTTTTGAATAATGTTCGAATAGTTAAACAAATATCACTACAGCTTATGCACACATTTGTACACGCAAACATACATACATACATACAATACGTGAATATACGAGTATGCTCATAGGCACAAGCGATGACGACAGTGAATTTTGCTTCCGCATTTCAATGAAACTATTCGAATAATAGTTTTCAATTAAACGGATAAATTATTCGAATAAATACAATTCGAATTTCTTGCAACGAATATTTTATTAGTTTATTCGAATAGTATTTATTCGAAAAATAGGTATTCGAATAGTTGTCATTTATTCGAATAATACTATTCGAATAAAATTATAAATTATTTGAATAAATATTATTCGAAATTTTTATAGTTTATATCTTATTATCGTTTCTATATAATTCTGCGTGTGCACTAATTGTTAGTGCAAGTAACTTTAGTTGCGCAGCAACGGATTCACATAACCTCTGTTCGCTTAAAGTTAGTACGACGAAATGTCAAGCAGTTATTGTTGTTGGTTTTTTGAACTGCTTACTGGGTGAACATTTTTGTATTTGGTTATAGTTACTGCTAACTGTGCTAAATCCCCCCTTCTTAAGCATCAACGACTCGCTGATAAAAGTTATATTACAAGGTGGCGCAAAAGTAATCCTTCTATCAGAAAATGCTATTAATTTTGCGATTGGCCCCTAAAGTCAGTTCTGTTTTGACATTTGTGCAGTAAACACATGCGAAATACACGTTAATAAACAATGTTACGCTACACTGCTCCAGAACGCGGAATATTGCTGACTATTTATTTGACCAATAATCGGTCGGTGAAAAACGCTTACTGCGCAAAAGTAATCCTCCTATCAGAAAATGCTATAAATTTTGCGATTGGCCCCTAAAGTCAGTTCTGTTTTGACATTTGTGTAGTAAACACATGCGAAACACACGTTAATAAACAATGTTAGGCTACACTGCTCCAGAACGCGGAATATTGCTGACTATTTATTTGACCAATAATCGGTCGCGGCCAAACGGTTACTGTGAATGGTGAGCGCTACAGAGCAATGATCAACGAGTTCTTTTTGCCGCAACTTGATGAATTGGGATTGGAAAACATGTGGTTCCAACAAGACGGTGCAACAGCACACACTGCACATGCCACAACCGATATTCTGAACATCGGAAGCTTACTTTTGCGCCACCTTGTACTTCACTGAAATCTTTGGGTAATCTATTATTGGTAGAATAATGAATGAATTTTTGTGTTTTGGTTTAAGTATGGTATACAGAGCAAGTGATAGCGTTATTATAATAAAAATAGCTGTTAAGCTTGTGCTAGCTGAGACGTTACGTTATTCAAATGAAGTTGGTGTAAATAGTCCAGATCTAACTTAATTTCTCTTTCTGTTAAGTTATTTTGAGACTAAACCTTGGCCATGCGGAAGGCGAAGGCAACCTTGTGGTCAGCCTTCGCCAGAGCCTCGAGCGACTCCTCGCATATCGCGACCAGTATCGGCTTGCGGGTTCTCGTGGGCGCTTCGTCTTTGATTAGCTGTCAGTCGCTTATGTCCGGAATGTTGCCGTTGTACAGCTTGATACACTTCAGCAGTTCTTCCCCTGGGTCATCCAGAGGGCATAGCAACATGCGCGCACGAGGTCTCTTCGGATTCTCTGCCGCTTGTATGAGCTTAAGTGCCAGGTTGTTGAACCCGTCACTAAGTTTAGCCACACACTCAGTGAGGAATACCAGAGAGGCCTGGTTGGCGCATTTGATCACCTTGTACCCCCAGGGGGTCTCAGAGGAGTGAAAAGCCGGATGAGGTCCGGTCGGATTTTCGCGCAGGCGACGCATCGCAAGCTTTGACAACTCGACCTCAACCTGCACCCAGTTCTGTTGCATCGACGTCGGTGATCTGCTGTTGGCATCCACTATGGCCACTTGCAAGTGCTCCCTGGCTACAGCATTGAAGTGCCTATGATTGAGGGCTACCGCTTCAGCCCGTTTGGGCTTCTTCATTCCGCCTCGGTGGCATTCCTTCCTTGCTTGCTTTTTGAGGCAAGGGGTCTCCGCGGGGGGCTTGAAACTCCTTGTTAAAGGCTTCGAACTCCGTGATTACCCTCCTGTACTGCGCGATGTTCTTGGAGCCGTTTGGGGCGGCTCCGCTCTTGATTTTTTCGAGCATGTACATTGTACAGGGCCCTCTTGTATTTACCTTTCCGTATCTGATACAGGGTCTTTTCCTTCTTTTCCTTTTCCACTTATACAACCGACCTTGCCCGGGCATCGGAGGGGACCGTTCGAGATCAGCAACCTATAAAGCCGCCCACTGACCATTCATCCCTCGGCACGGTTGTCCTGACGGCTTGGATTAGCGTGGTGTTGGTGTTGCTATTCCGCCATTTCCCATATTCGCGGTTGGGTGGTTACTACATACCTTTGGGTTTGTGTGCCACCGCCCCGCATGAAGGAATTTACGGGTCTTAGTTCACCGCAGTCTGTTGTTCGCTCGTTGGAGAGATTCCACAGGCCACCGTTTAAGCCCCTTCGCCACGGCACGGCGACCAACCTTCTAAGTAGATTCTTTTATTATTTTTTACTGTTGATTGTATAAGGATGTTGTTAAATAGGGGTATCTTCTGTTTTAGGTATTGAAATTACATATAAAAGGAGAGAATCTTTGATGATCATTGACGGTTTTGCATATTAATGGGCTTGAAGCTCGTTTTTAACAGGTAGTGTATTGGTTTGAGATAGAACATTAGCGATATCTTCCTTATTTAAAATTTGAGAGTTGCTTCGCTAACTGAGCTGCCATGACGATTTTTGCAATTTCGTCTCTTAATATACCTAACTTATTGTAAAGTGTTTGTGTAAAATAAGTCTTTGTTATCCTTGCCTACTTCATCTACTATTGGTATCTAACATTTTTGTATTTGTCTTGATACGGTATTGGTAAGGTTAACAGTATATTGTCTTTTGACATTTTCAGTCAGTTCATGTGTTTTTGAGAGGATTTGATCCCAGTCGGTGGCGGCGGGGTTCCCTGCCAACCACTTCCATGCGGATCTATCCAGTTTATCGATCTTCTTTGTTCTTAGCTGCTCAAGTAAATAACCTATTTCCGAAAGTTGATGCTTTATATGAGGAAACAACATGCTCGTTTTACTGATGTCGTGGTTTACAGTGAGTCTAACATCGTGCATATTTTTTTCATAATCGTCTAAATGGATAGTATGAACAATTCGATAAATTCCTTTAGTAATTTTTCCTAGCCCTTGTTTAACCGTTACAAGTGGGTAAAAGTATGGTAAAAGTCTGTAAGATAAAAGTTCGTAAATTTTTTTCAGTTGGGATTTGTGGATTTTCCTATTATTAGCTGTTTTTATAGAAAGCTTATTATTCCTGGCTACAGCTCCTTCCCTGAAAATAGGTTTGGTTTTACCTTTGACTTGTTTATCCTTTTTAGGACAATTTCCCCTGCTTCACAACTTTTTGGTTTCCACCTTTTTTTGTTATGGTTTTTTATCATATTTATTTGTTTCCTAGCTATTTCATTACAAAGGGCAGCATTCACTATGTCCTTAAAGTTCGTTAGGTTAGGTTAGGTTAAGGTGGCTGCCTCTCTGCATCGTCGAGAAGCGCACGTAGGCCAAATGGCCCATTGTGATACCACTGAACGGGTTGCGACCCTTCCTCCTTTGTTAAAAATTCATAAAGTCGAACCACCCTGTCCGCTTAATAAAGCGCAGAATGTCTCCGATTTCGGCAGAGCCCAGCTCCGCTAAACTAGCGAGTATGCACTTGTTAAGGCACTCCGAACGGGTCCTGGCTAGTGCAGGGCAGCTGCAGAGGAAGTGTTCAACACTTTCTATTTCCTCCTCGTCCCTACAGCTGCGACAGAAGTCATTTGAAGGGGCCCCCATGCGTTCAGCATGTTTTCCCATTAGACAATGTCCGGTGAGTACCCCGATCAAGAGGGCTAAGAAGGATCGTTTTAGATTGAGTATGGACTCGGTCCGTTTCCTACATATGCAGGGCCACGTTTGCCTGGACACCTCACATGTCGTCTCCCTAGTCCATCTAGAATTAGCTTTTTCTTCGAATTCGCGTAGGAGCCAGAGCTTAGTCGTGGCAAGAGGGGTGGACATGTTCCTTGTTAGGTTCACCTCTGATTGCTCTGTGGCCTTCCTTGCCAGCTCATCAGCATCGCAGTTTCCAGGTATGTCTCTGTGCCCAGGGACCCATATCACTGCTGTGGGGCACTTCGAGGCCAGTTCATTGAGCGATTGCCTGCAGTCGAGTGCTACCTTCGATGCAGTGTTGCTACCCTGAAGGGCTTTGATCGCTGCTTGGCTGTCGCTGTATATAGACACTGATGTACAGTTTTTTGAGAGCAGCCAGCGCGCAGCCTCCTCTATGGCTGTAAGTTCAGCCTGGAATACGCTGCAGTGGCTAGGTAGTCTGATGCCTAAGAAGAGTGAAAGTTCCTCCGAGTAGACGCCGCTGCCCACCTTGACTTTGAGCTTTGAGCCGTCTGTGAAGATGGAGGTTGGTTGTGGGTTTAGAGTGTGCACGTCCTCCCATTTGTGCCTCGTAGGGATTCTGGTGGAGAACCGGTTATTTGGCTCATAGCCGGTAGGCGTAGTGTAGTCCACCGCCTTCAGATTTTTGGGTATGGTCTCCAGAATGCTTGTGTGTCCGAATCTGGTATCGCTCCAGTGTTGAACGGCATTCAGTCGCACTGCGCTATAGCTTGCTTGGAGTTTACCGTATAAGTCAACCGGAAGTAGGTTGAGCATGATCTCCAAAACTTTTGTGGGCGTTGATGGAAGTGCCCCCGTGATAAGTATCGCCGCCGATCGCTGTACTCTGCCCAACCTGCCTATGTTGCTGCTACGCTCGAGTTCAGGCCACCACACGGCAACGCCATAGAAGAGGATGGGTCTAACTACCGCGATGTACAGCCAGTGCATGATCCGGGGGTTGAAACCCCATCTCTTCCCCACGGCTGCTTTGGATGCGCATAGGGCAGTAATAGCCTTCCTGGATCTGTCCTCAACATGTTTGTTCCAGTTAAGTTTACTGTCTAGGACTACGCCGAGGTACTTGACCTCTGGAGAGAGTTCGAGCCTGACCCTGTTCAGGCGTGGTGGTACAAAAACTGGTATTTTGTACTTCCTGGTGAAAAGGATCATTTCCGTTTTAGACGGCTGAACACTAAGGCCACTTTCCAAGGCCCAGTCCTCCACGAGGTTCAAGGCGGTTTGAAGTATAGTTCGCTTAGGATCTGAGGATGTTTTCCAGTCGCCGTAAGAGCGATGTCATCCGCATAGGCAATGATTTGGCAGCCGGTGTTTTCCAGCTATAGATAGCATAGCCTTAGACATGCTGTGTAGAATTTAGACAGCACAGGGCAGAGGATGTCTCCCGCCATTTGAAGTTCGGCAGGGAAGATGTTATCGGGTCCCGGAGATTTAAATGGGTCGAAGGTTCTGATGGCCCATTCGACTTTTTGAGGAGTAACTAACTTCTCCATAGAGTGGTAATTTCTTTCAATCTAGTCGGCTGTTGGTGGCTCCGTGGAACAGCCCGGAAAGTGCGTGTCCATTAGAAGTTCGACCATTTCGCCGCTAGATGATGTCCAATCTCCATCAGGTTTCTGAATGGAACTCGGAACAGTTGGACTTTTTGATAGAACTTTACGTAGTCTATTTGCCTCCGAGTTGGCTTCAATGTTGTTACAGAAGTCTCTCAATGAATCCCTCTGGGCTTTGTTCACTGCTTTTTTGAAAGTTTTTAGGGCTTCTTTATATTCGTGCCAAAAGCCAGTCCGTTTAGCTTAATTAAAAAGTCTCCTACTGTCTTTCCTGAGCCGGGAAATTTCGGAGTTCCACCATGGTGGTCTCTTCTTATTCCTCGGTCTGGTAACAGGGCAGGAGGCTTTAAAAGCAGCATTACAGGACTCTGTGATCAAGTCTACTGCTTTATCAATTTTAGACGATGAGTCAAGCTCACCGATCGAAGCTAACTCGATTTCAGAATCTGAATCTGTGTGCGCTTCATCAGATCTTAGCGGTAGGCTTAGCCTACCTTGAGAAGCGTGCTCATAGAACGACCGTGATAGATCGTTTTTGAACACATTCCAGTCCGTTCGCTTTTTCTTTCTGTAGGCTGCAAGAGTAGGTGGTCTCACGTGGAGACAGAAACATATGTATCTGTGATCAGAGAAGGAGTTGTCCCTTGATACATGCCAGTCCTCGATTTGGCCCAGTATCGGGTCAGAGACTAGCGTGATATCAAGAACTTCCTTCCTATTTGCGTTAACAAACGTTGGTTCATTACCAGAGTTACTTATGTGTAGGTTTTGAGATACAATAAAGTCTAAAAAAAGGCACTCACCTCTAGGGTTAGTGTCTGTAGAACCCCACACTACGTTGTGCGAGTTGGCGTCGGCTCCTATTAAAATCGGCAGCTTCCTTCGGTTTGCCTCATTCACTGTGTGGATTAAGCAGGTGGTTGGAAATTGCTGGGCGTCATGCGCCATGTAGGCTGCAATCAGCCAAAACTGTCTGCCTTCCAGATCAAGGCTGATGGTCACCGTATATCTCTCTATGGCGCGATATACAACAGGTATATCATCATAAACCTCCTAAGAGATTTTTGCGCCAAGCTTCTCTTCCAATTTGTGGTGTGCCGATTTGAATTTCCCTACAAATTGGTGGGACCTACAGTTTTTTGCCGACTCCGAACGGCATCTACAAAGGAGACGAATTTTTGCTGAGAAGCCTGTCATGGCAGAAATACACTCGGAGAGTTTGCCAAACCACTGCCGAGGGGCGACCCCGTTTTGAAAAACTTTTTTCAAATCACTTTTGATGTTACCTGTACCAGGGCTCGAACCATGGACCTTCGGTGTGGTAGGCCGGCAACACTACCTTCACACCACGGCGGTCACCGTATATGCGTCACTGAAATTTGATAATAGAAAGTAAGAGAAAGTCTTTTTGATAAGACTACACGCTCTGGTCCTACCTGTAACTAGGGTCTTGACCACCTGGTAGGCATCAGAGGTTAGTCCGCAAACCTTGTTACGAACGACCCAGGGTTCTTGGATCAGCACTAGGTCCTCGGCTTTGTCGCCGAGGCGCAAGAGAAGGGCAGCCGAGGCTGCCTTGGAGTGATGCAGGTTAATTTGAAGGACCCGCATCATCAGAAAATTTACAGGTCGGTGTCTGAGCCCTCGTCCATTGCTACTGCCTCCTCATGGTTGGGAGCGGTTTTGACTGTAGTGTCATTTGCCGCTTCCTCTACGTCAGAGTCCAGTAGCTGGCTCTCAGACTGGTGCACCCACCGACCGAAGGTCGACCCGACGTAGCCCGACACCGAGACCGTGTCGCTCTCGGAGTCGTTCGCGGTGTCGTATCCGACCAGTGAGTGCGCCTTCCCGGTAGGTTCACCTATGGGACCATCACCGCCTGAAGCGGTTTGTGAGACTGTGGAGGCAGCATCCGCTTCGCTCACGGCGTTTTCGGTTGGTCTGTCCTCCACGCTGGCTTCCTTGGTGGGCCCAGGTCCACTCAAGGTGTTTCCTGGTTCCTCCGTTCCGGGTTCATCAGTGGCGATTTCACCCTTCTTCGCGGTCCGCAGGGTGATGGAGTAAAAGCAGTAGCTGATGACTCCACCACAGGCTTCCAGAGCAGGGAGAGAATCCTCGCTAATGACCAAGGTCACATAACGTTGTTTCTCCCTGACCTCACTAACCCTCACTACCCTCCATTCACTAGTGGGCAGGCCTGCGTTTCCGTTCTGGATGTTCTTCAGAATGGACTCTGGCGACGACGGTTCGGCTGCTGGTATCCAGGCCCAGGCTCGTAGCCTGAAAGGAATCTCGTTCTTGTGCACCGCTACTAAGTCTGCCCCAGACCACAGCTCGCCTAACGCGGAAATAGCTTCCTTATATAACATCGCCGAGCGCTCATCCGCGCAAGAAACCAACTTTATTCGCCGCTGATGCCAGCCGGCATCACGGATGACTGGCGCAGGGCCCGGGTGTTTCTCTAGGACTTCTTCGTATACCCTGCACAGACCTATTAACACCGACTTCCAGTTGTCGGGAGTGATGCTGCCGTCTGGGTGTCCCTTGTCGAGCACCGCGAGAGTGAGGTGCTCTTTGGCCACTTCACTGAACGGCCCGGATGGGTTTGCCGCAGAGGTTCTCGTGGCCGCCCCCAGAGGTCTATGTATCTTGGACTCACTCGCGGTGCTTTCCTGAGAACGCTGTCTCTTAGAGGCTAGTGCTTTTGGCCCGGCCCTAGGATTATCTGTTTTCTCGCCGCTCTTCCCTACTTCTCGCTCCTGTCTCGAGGCGAGAAGTTTGGTTGCCCAGGCTAAGGAGGCCTTTTGGTCCTCCGTCAGTGCGCTGCCAGTCACGTTTTCCAGTCGAGCTATTATCTTGGCCGCGGATCTGCGGTCACGCTGTGCTCTGACCGTGGGGGAAATTTTGCTCCCATTTTTCATCTCGGGCTGCCTAGCTCTAATGGCAGCTCTGGGGGCTGTCCCTCCCGTGGAGGGATTAGGGACAGCTCCCTCGGGCTGCAATTTAATATTGCCCTGATCGGGCCTATGGAGACTGGCCGTCGGCACATTGCTCCCCGTGTTTGCCTTACCCTCTAGGGGTTTGGTTGGTACGGTTTCGCGTTTGTTAGAACTTGGTAATGTATTCTCTGGGTTCCTCGGAAAAAAATATCGGCAGGTTTCTTCTTCGTAACCGAGTGTATTATATTATTATATCTATCAACAGCAATGTTGATAACTTCCTTCAGTGAACAATCGGGATACTCTGATTGTAGACATCTAACAATTTCTATAAATACGTTCAATTGCGCCATTAACTTCACTCTTTTGGGGTGGTGCTAAATAAATTTCAATACCCAAACTTTCTAAGTAATTAAGTGTTATTGGGCTCATAAAACTGCCTTCGTTGTCCATCACTAAGGTCTTGGGGACAGTAAAATAGTGATGGAGTTTAGTTAATTTATCCCTGATATGCAATGTAGGATGTATCCATCAAGTAAACATTTTGCTACTGGAGAATGTAAATTACTTGTTTTGTTTAGGAATAATTATTTTTGCTCTAAAAAATATCGAGTTAGCTTTTGTAAAAATAAAAAATTTCTTCAGTTGAAAAGAATTTTTGAAATGAGAAGAAACAAAAAAAAATAAATAGAATGAATAAAATATTTTTACTACATGAATTTCTCAAACAAATCGTTCAAAACTAAATATTGTAACGTTTTTCAATACAAAATATTTTACATTTAAATTAATAAGGAATTTAAATAATTAAATCCCACATAATTGGGGGCTCAACCTTTTGAACGGTTGTTAAGAACGTTAATATGTTAATATAAATTAAAAGTTTGGATATTGTCTCAGGCAAGCCGTGCGGTGTGGAGATATTCGGTTCAGTTATAAAAAACCCGAAAACAAACAGTGCTGTGTAAAGATAATTTTTGAGTTATATATATGAAAAAACCAAAAGTGCGAGTACTCCAAATTGATACTTATATAAAGAATCATTCGATTTTGTTTTGAGTACGCAAAAAGAAACGTCCTTTAAACGTGTAATAAAAGTCGTTTATTGAAAAGATTGATTTCTTACGATTGTCTTAAGCTGTATTTATATGTGTACGAGTATGCTCTTTGCTACTGTATCTAAGGAAAATTATGAAGAGACGTTCAAACAAAAAACTCACAAGTAATATAAATGGAAAGTAAAACTTAAATTATTGGTCAAATAAGACTTTTTTTTGCGGGAGAGAGATAATGTTATTTGTTGTTGTTTGTAACAAGAATATCGACTGTATTCGGATTGATCTAATCAAAATTAGGATTTTTGTCGGGAATTTTCTGCATTACTTTGCGGCAACATTGAGTGTGAAGTTCTAAAGTAGATCTATCTCATCTTCCTAAACAAACTGCAGTGGCAATAGAATATTTAGTAAATAACTTCAAGCCAAATAAAAATGTGAAATCTCCAATCGAAATGCGAATTATTGTAAAAGATGATATTCCTGTTTATCAATCTCTGCGTAGGGTATCTTTTAGAGATAGGAAATGTATTGAGGACCAAAATGATGTCTGGATAAAAGATGGGATAATTGTTCCAAGTACATCTGAATATGCAGCACCTGTAATGCTTGTTCCGAAGAAAGATGGCACTGAACGTTTTTGTTGTGATCTTAGAAAAATAAATTAAAAGATAGTACGGGACAATTTTCCTATGACTCTGATTGATGAAGTGTTAAAACAATTACAGGGAGCAAATATTTATTCCAGCTGGATTTGGCTAATGGGTTTTTCCATGTGTCTATTGAACAAGATTCAAGCAAATATACGGCTTTTGTTACCCATTGTAAACAATTTGAATTTTGGAATATCTAACTCTCCTGCGGTGTTTTGATAATTGTGATAATTTATATGGATGATACCGTGATTCCAGCTAAGGATACCGATGAACGAAAGAGTTTTAGATATTGCTACGAATTATGGTCTTAAAATAAAATGGACAAAGTGTCAGTTTTAAGCAGAACAAATACATTTTTTAGGTTACATAATCAAGGATGGTAAGTTATTACCATCGGAATGCAAGACGAAAGCACTTCGCGATTTCCCAATTCCAAATAATAGGAAGGAATTACAACAATTTTTAGGTCTAACATCTTATTTTAGACGATTTATTAATAAATATGCGGAGATAGCCAAACCTCTGTCAGATTTATTACGGAAAGATGTTAAGTTTATAATGAATGATGATCAGATATTAGCTGTGAGGGAATTAAAGCATGTCATGGTAGTAGCTCCTGCCCTTAAGTTACATTATCCAAAAGCTATAACTGAAATACATACAGATGCTTCAAAATATGGCTATGGTGCAGTGTGGATGCAGAAAGACTCGGAGGATGAAAGTTTTCATCCAGTCGAATATCTAAGTCGTAAAACCACGTCTTGTGAAGAGAAATATTGTTCATATGAATAAGAAGTTTTAGCAATTATCCAAGCATTAAAAAGTGGTGATTTTATCTTAAAGATCTTCATTTTAAAATTGTCACTGACTGCAATGCTTCTGCTGTCACTATGAATAAAGTTGACATGCCGGGTCGAGTAATGAGGTGGTCAATGTGTTTGCAACAGTTTGATTATACAGTGGAGCATAGGAGTGGAACTCAAATGAAACATGTGGATGCCCTCAGTCGGGTATATTGTCTTTTATTAGTCAACGATACATTAAGATACAGACTAAAAGAAGCTCAGTGTAGGGACGAATGGATTAAAGTAGTGAAGAAGATACTTGAAAAGGATATTTACGAAGATTATTATGAGAAGCATGAAATTCTGTATAAGGACCCAAACATAGAACTTTTAGTAGTTCCAACGGATATGAAGGATAAGATCATTAAAATAGTGCACAGACAGGGACACTTTGGGATTAAGAAAACACAGGAACTATTACAAAGTCGGTATTTTATTCCAAAGTTACATGAGAAGGTCAATAGAATAGTTAAAAGTTGTATTGAATGTGTAAAGATTGATGCTAAAGTTGGTAAGAAGGAATGTTTGTTAGCACCAATTGACAAAACTTCAGAACCTCTTGGAACCTATCATATAGATCACGTTGGTTCTTTGTCAGAAACTAGAAAAAAATATAATTACATTCTGGTAGTTGTAGATGGGTTTTCTAAGTTTGTATGGTTATATCCAACAAAATCAACAGGTGCTGATGAATTAGTAGAACGCTTGCGCAAACAAGCAGCTAACTTTGGTAATCCAAAACGTATAATTACAGACAGGGGACCGGCATTTACTAGTGAGCAGTTCAAATAGTATTGTCTCAATGAAGATATACAACATTTATTGATAACAACTGGTGTTCCCCGCGCCAATGGCCAAGTTGAACGTATGCACAGGATAGTTATTCCTATGGTTAGCAAACTGTGTATCAGTAATCTCACCCAATGTTATCGTCAAGTGGATGAAGTTCAACGAATAATAAATAATACTGCTCCACGTAGTACGAAAGTAACACCTTTTAAAATATTAACTGGTTTAGACATGCGGACTGCTGAAAATCAGGATTTACGAGAATTATTAGAAAATTTAGCAATGGAACAGTTAGATGTACAAAGGGATCAAGTTCGGCACGAAGCTAAAGAAAATATTCGGATCATTCAAGAAGAAAGCCGGAAAACTTTTAATTGCGATCGTCGGATACCAAACCAATATAAAGTTGGTGAAAAAGACGCAATTTCGTGTGAGTACGAAATCTCCTTCTGCTGTGAATTTTCGTCTTAAGCTGTCATTGTATTAATTTCTACTGGCAATCGTGATAACGCATCAGTGACCACGTTTTTTTCCTGGTTTACTATTGCTTAATGCAAACGTCAGTGGTTGGTCAGTAAGAATTTTTATTTAGTTTGCTCCATACAAGTAAGTCCGCAGCTTATCAAGAGACCATACTATAGCGAGCATTTTCTATTGTTGAGTAATCTTCCTCAGTTTTATTGAGTGATTTAGATATATAAGTTATGGGCTTATCTTTACCGATTTCCCCTTGAGAACGGACTGCCCCAATCGCGGTATTACAAGCGTATGGAGTTAGAATAAAATTTTTACTGAAATCAGGAAATTCCTAAATTTCAGAAGACATAAGCAACAATTTTAGGTCATTAATTGACTTCAGTCCTTCATCTGTTAGTGCTATTTGAATTTTTTTGGATTGGCTCGCTTTTATTTGCGCAGTTTCAAGTCTTGTCAGATTTGTAAGTGGTTTGGCAATTTTTGCGAAGTCCTTAAGGTGATGGTTAAGATGAGGCCCCGGGCCTCTCGCCAGCCATTTCCTCCATAGGGAGCGGAATCAGCTTGACCAACGGTCTTCTTATCTGAACCTTCTCGGTCATGGGGTCCACTACACGCTATCGGTTATCTTCGCCGGGGTGTACGTTGGTAACTCGGCCGAGCCTCCATTCATTGGGAGACAGGTTGTCTTCTATGATGACAACAAGATCCCCCACCTTAATATTTTGTTTCGTATGCTTCCACTTCACTCGTTTTTGAAGTTCGGATAAGTATTCTACTTTCCATCGCCTGCAGAAGTTTCGATGAAGAGCCTTGAGCTTCTGCTACCTATTGATAATGGAGGCAGGGCTCTTATTCACTTCGGGTTCTGGCGGAGCCAGGAGATGACTTCCTGTCAGGAAGTGCCCAGGGGTCAAGGGCTCCAGGTCCGCGGGCTCATTTGAAGCTGGACTAAGTGGTCGCGAGTTGAGGAATGCCTCAATCCGGCACAATAGCGTATGGAATTCCTCATGCGTGAATTTATAAGGCGAGGCTACCTTCTTGAATTGGCTTTTGAAGCTCTTCACTCCCGCCTCCCAGAGTCCCCCCATATGTGGAGCCCCGGCCGGAATAAAATGCCATGTCATGGCTTGATGGCTATATTTGGAAATAGTCGTTTCTCGTGCTTCCGAGATAAATGCTTTAGATTCAGATCTTAAAGATCGTGAAGCTCCGACAAAGTTAGTACCATTGTCGGAGTAAATGATTCTCGGACATCCTCGTCTCGCGATAAAACGCGGAAAAGCTGCTAGAAAGGATGGGGTAGTAAGATCACTGGTCGCTTCCACATGGATCGCTTTAGTCGTGAAACAAACAAAGAGGCAAACGTAGGCCTTTGATAGTCGACATCCTCTACCGCGGTAACTTTTATGATGAGACGGAGCATTAGTTGGTTTTCCCCATGGAGGGAGATTTTATGTATTATTTGTACAGTCAGACGCGTCAACCTACAATTGTATGGCAGTATGATTGGGTGACGCTCATTATAAGCGAGGTCTTGATACGCTCCAAGACGACCACCCGCCCTAATAATATCATCTTTGTCGATGAACGGGTTGAGTGGCAATATCTCGCTTTTCCTATCGATTACCTGTCCCTGCTTCAAGTTTACATATTCCTCATTATAATGTTGCTTCTGATACAGTTTAATCAAGAGTTGCGCCGTGGTCTTGATCTCATCGCTAGTACGTCATCTACGTACATGACCATTTTCACCTCGTAAAGGCTTATGGGTGCTTGAGGCGATGTTCGCTCATCCAAATTTGCCTATACATCTTTTCGATGTCACTATTGAAAACGAAGCGATATAGTCTCCATCGCAGTATAAGTACTGGAAGATCTGACTGAAGTACTGGGCCTGGCAGGAGAATGTCGTTCAAACCTGTGCCATTTGCCGTTGGGCTCGACGCATTAAATACGACGCGTACCTTAGTGGTGGTACTCTCCGCCTTAACTACGGCGTGATGGGGCAAAAAGTAATTGTCCTCCGAATCGGCTGGTACCATTTCATTAATTTTTTGCATATGCCCTAATGTCTCATATTCACACAGGACCCTCATATATTCGATGCCGAATTCCGGGTTCTTTGATAACTGCGTCTCATTTCTAAAAAAAATTGTGGACACGCCCTCCTCAGAGACCCTCCTATGTTTATCTTATCTGGGTAGTCCTGTATGAATGGAAGACAGACGACATATCTCCTATCCTCTCTGCGACTCGTAGTTTCCCTATATAAATCTTCGCAGTACTTGTCATCTGCGTTTGGGCTTTTATTTCTATGCAGATTTTCCAACTCCCAGAATGCTGTAAGCTGTTTGTCCAAAGTAACTTCGCTGTAAAAGGACACTATATTTCTGGTTGGATTCGGTGCTTCTATGCGCCCGGTTAATATCCAACCGAACACCGTTTCTTGGGCGAGAAGTGTAATAAGTACATTCTTTTTCAGCCCACTCAATATAATTTGCGGATATACGTCTCCGCCACGTATAATATCAACTTCCTAGTTGATGTAGAATCGCTTATCTGCCAAGATTAAGTCTGGGAAAGCCTGCATAGTCGTAGCATCGATATGGCAGGATGGCAGATTCCCAGTTAGTTTGGCTAGAATTAGAACAGAAGTTGTTAAGCTGAAGCAAGGGTTCACTGGTGAACGGAGTTCAATATTGGATGCCTCCTTGACTTGAGCCGACCCGGCATTAGTAATGCCCGAAACTTGAGCATGCATCCTTTTTGCCGGTAAATTTATTCTGCGTTTGAGTCGTTGTGTCATAAACGAGCACTCTGAACCAGAATCAACCAGTGCTCTTGCTGGGAAGTCTGTACCATTATGATGAATGGTTACTCGAGCTGTCCCTAGCAGCACACCTGCGCTTGAATGCACATGGCAGGATTTAACATTTCGGTTTACGGCCGAAACAGATTTTTCAGCTTCCCGTCTCTCTTGTGCCTGTTTTGAAGTTGAGGCAGCATTATCAGCATGATACTGAGTAGGGCTGGTGGTTGCCTGCGTCTGAAGATACTCCGCATGCAGGAGCGTATTATGTCGAGAGTGGCACTTGTTACAGTCGTAAGAACTGGTGCACTTCGACACAGTATGTCCTGGGGATAGGCAGTTCAGACCGCCTTTGGTGGATTTGACAAAATTAATTCTCTCCACCGGAGTTAATTTAAGAAAACGGGGACAGTTTCGTAATCTGTGGGCATTCGATTTGCACTTTGTGCACAGTAATTTAGTCCCATTTTCTTGGTATGTACCAAGCCTTTTTGCAAGGGTTGGCATTCCGCGTACTTTGCGTTGTTTGCGCTTTCGAAGAACTCCCTATGAACCCAGACACTGTTTCGAGTGTCTGAAAGCGATTGGACAAAAATTTGTCCATATCCTCCCACTTGGATATTTCCACTTTGTGGTCTATGCTTTGCAATTTCGTCGAACACAAATATGTAATAATTACATCCCAGTTCGAAGTGTAAATTTTATGACTTCGCAGGGACGAAAGGCAATTATTTATTTCGCGCTGAAGGGTTTCAATCGCGTTACCACACTCATTCTCTACCTTTTTCAAGTTAAACAAAATTTGGAGTTGCGAGTTCACTAAGATACGTTTGTTTTCGTATCTCTCGCATAAATTTCTTCAGGCCTTATCAAATCCCTCATTCGTGAGCGGACATTTTTTAACAATATCTTTTGCCTCACCTTGTGTCTTATTGTTCAGATGGAACAATTTCTCCACAGGTGTTAAGCGTTTTTTTATATATATGGCCGTGAACATGTCACGAAATGTTGGCCATGACAGATAAACGCTCTTGAAAACTTCAGTATCACATGGAGGCAGGCGGATACTGTGTTCAAATTCGGGCTTTTCTTCAGTTTTATTTTCTGGTTTGTTGTATGTCTCTTGGCGTGTAGCCATATCTGACATGCAGCGTAAATATACTGCATATGCTCTCTTATATTTCTGTTTAACAGAAACTATACCAGTGGCCTCTAACTTATCTGAATTAAGTAAGTCGTCATAAGCCGTTCTGGGTTTTCTCCACATTGCTTTCAAGTCCTCTTGTTGAAGCCCAAGAGTGTAATTTCTGTGGACTGAATCCTCTAATTCATTGTAGTCCGATTCGAATTCAAAAATCTAATCAGCCAGCCTAATGCAACTTTCCATATTTTGGACTTAGAGGATATGTAGAATCAAAACAAAACCGAAAAAATAGAGCTGAAGGTACGATGAAATGCTCAACCGTACAAGATAAATGCTGAATAGAAAAGGTAAAGGCAGTATTTAACCCAAGGCCGCAGCCAGGATTTTTTTCGAGGGGGTTCCACATTATTAAAATGAAACGTCGTAATGAAAAATACACACCAGTGTTTACACTTCCAACATTTTTTCTGTGGCAAATTTAAAAAAAAAAAACCGTGGTAGATTTTTCGAAAACAGGAAAACATATGCAAATTTTTTTCTTCAAATTATAAGTATTATTCAAAAAATAACGAGAACTATCACAAGCTAGTACCCCCGTAACCCTCCCCCTAAATACGGCCTTGATTTTACCCAGGAAAATCAAAAAAACCCAACTCAATAAAATTTCAATCAACTCAATTAATATATTTTTTAAATCAATTATATTTATTTATAGTTAATTTTATTCATATATTGCAGACTTGGCCGATTTGTCTGACTAATATTTTGTTTGCTACACAAGCAAAAATTTAAACACAAGCTGTGTGACTTACTCGCCACCCACACGAATAAGGGGATATATATATAAATAAATGTGTATATGTTGCCGCAATAAAGAAGTACACAAAAAACACAGATAAAGTGCGCGGTGTATCAAACGAGCGAAAGTGAATATTAAATGAAAAAAAATTTGATAACAAATGAAAAGTGCTATAAATTTTGTGAATTTAATAAGGAAATAATAAACTAGCCTTCGATTAAAATGCTATTCTGTATATTACCGAAAAAACAAGTGGAAAAAAACAAAAACAAACTGAAGATCGAAAGGCTAAGTGAGCTTATTGTGATAGTGAAATTATGTTACCTCTTGCCTTGCGCTGTGTACAAAAAAACCTTACCACTGGTGGGGGGATAATCCGGATAGTCGGAAGGATTTTGAAGCGTTTAATTTAATTTAAAAATTAAAGAAAATAAAGCGGTTAACTGTTCAAAAAAATCACTATCATTAAATATTCACCTAGCGCACTTATGTTTGATTACACTCGCGGGCGGCACTTTTAAACAAATTGTTTGCAACACAAAAAAACTAAGTGGCAAGAAATATACAACTTACGTGCTTTGATGTGGTGATCGGCAGAATTTGTTGATTGTGATATATGTATGTGGCAGAGTTGTTTGTTGTTGATTCTTTGTTGGGAATTGCGGCAGTGCGTTTGTGCAAATTAAATATTGAGTTTTTTCCAATTTTTCCTTATGTGTGGCAGCTTCTAATATTGCCCCGCTTAATTATTTTGTTGAAAAAATGTTGGTGTTGTGGACTGTATAGGCAGGTTTATTTATAATTAACATTACATATATACATACGTCCGAAGTGAAGTAACGCTACCGAGCTCTTTCGCGAATTTATCAAATGAATAGCTCACCACAGCTGTCGCTTAAAGCACTCTTACTTATTCAGTTGGCAGCGAACAAACACACAAACAGATTTTTTTGGAAAAAGTGCTGCTTTTGTTTAAACAATTTTGGTTAAATTAGAAAGAAATCAACTATTTTTTTTTATGCAGAACGAAAGTAAATATTTCAAAGTTTAACTTCAAGGAAGATTCATTCTAATCGGTTGATAAGGTTATGATGTATGGCTGTGTAAACCAAAAATTTATGTTTTTTTACCACATTTTGTCCGATCGCCACGCCCCCTTTATATATTCCTTTACATTATATAAAAAAAGTCCATCTCACACAGCTAAGCTTTAAAACGCAAAAAACCGCTTTCAAATCGGAGCATTCTGTGCGAAGCCAATTCCGTAGATAGCTTTTAAGCGACTTTATTTTATAAGTAGTATAGATTAACTCTTTACTTACATAAAAACTTTCGGCCTTGGTACCTCTCTTCCATAGTTTTTAAGTCCTGGTGAAGCCGTTCGCCTTGTTCTTCGTTATAGGAACCAAGATTCTCCGGAAACTGGCCAAGGTGGCTGTGGAGATAATGGACTTTGATGGACATGTTACATCCTAAGTTTTTGTAATTCTCTAGGATGTTTTTAACAATATCAGAATAGTTACTTGACTTGTGATTTCCCAGAAAGTTCTTAGTAACTTCAACAAACGAATTTCAGGCAAGCAGTTCCAAACTGGTTGGCCGCCGTGGTGTGAAGGTAGTGTTGCCGGCCTACCACACCGAAGGTCCATGGTTCGAGCCCTGGAACAGGTAACATCAAAAGTGATTTGAAAAAAGTTTTTCAAAACGGGGTCGCCCCTCGGCAGTGGTTTGGCAAACTCTCCGAGTGTATTTCTGCCATGACAGGCTTCTCAGCAAAAATTCGTCTCCTTTGTAGATGCCGTTCGGAGTCGGCAAAAAACTGTAGGTCCCACCAATTTGTAGGGAAAATTCAAATCGGCACACCACGAATTGGAAGAGAAGCTTGGCGCAAAAATCTCTTAGGAGGTTTATGATGATATACCTGTTGTATATCGCGCCATAAAGAGAAAAGAGTTCCAAACTGGTCACTGAATTTGAAAAATCATTATCTTTTATCAACATTCTTATCTGTGGGCCATCAAAAATACCCGCTTTTATTTTTTCTATGCTTAGCCTAGGAAATTTTCTCGTTATGTAAAGAAAACATTGTCCATTTTTATCTAACGCCTTCACAAATTGTTTCATTAGACCCAGTTTTATGTGCAAGGGTGGCAAAATAATTGAATCTCTTGTAACTACAGGTGGGTTTATCACATTCTGCTTTCCCATTTCCAACATCTCACGCACAGGCCAGTCCCTTTCTGTCCAGTGTTGGTGCTTGGCACGATTATCCCACAGGCAATAAAAACATGGGTATTTGGTGTATCCACTTTGTTGTCCTAACAAAAAGTTAACCATCTTTAAATCTACACAAATACTCCAATTATGTTCGTTATACTTGATTTTGTCTAAAACAAGTGCAATATTTTGATATTCTTCCGTTAATTTAGTTGAATGAGCAATGGGAATTGAACCATATTGCTTGCCATTGTGTAAAAGAACACACTTAAGGCTTCGTTCAGAGCTGCCTATGAAGAGACGCCATTCATTTGGGTGGTATTCTGAAAGACCCATTTTGAGAAGAAAGCCTTGCACATCTGAACAAAAAACTATATCATTTTCCGAATTAAAAAATGGCAACAAGTCTTGCTCTCTTGTACGGTAGAGAGTCACATTCGAACCTGTAGCCAACAAGTTTTTTTCTTTTAATCTAGAAGCCAACACTTCTGCAGATTCCTTAGATGATTCAAGATCCCTTATTAGATCGTTTAATTCTACTTGGGTAAAAGTTGTTGGCTTAGTAGACGCTATTTCTTCGATATCACTATCGCTAGACACTTCACTATTCGATGATTCACGGGTAGAATAAAATGTTGGAACAGGTGCTTCCTCTGCATGTGGTAAAGGTCTCTTAGCGGATTGAACGTTTGGATATATCATTTTTTTTAACATTAACACCACGCAAATCGACACAGCAGAAGTAACAGTCATCGAAGTGATTTGTTTGTTCTCTCCATTGCATAGGCACCCCGAATCTCATATGGCTTATTTTACCATTGACCCACTGTCTCAAGTGTTCACAGCACATTTTGCAAACTATTCGAGGTATCCACGGATGTTTTTGTCTACAACTTGCAATTTAAAGTACAAAAAATAAGCACTTTTTATAAAATCTGTTATACTTTTGACTGTGTATTCCCCACAAATGTAGCAAAACACATTTGGGTCATTGACACAACTACCTCGTGATGAAAACATGACATTGAAATTTTTTTTATTTATTCTTCTTTTTTTTATTCTTCTTCTTCTTATTTCGTTTGCGGGTGTTGTCATCTTAAAGGGGTTCTCATATCCGAGGCTTTGTTGTTGAATTTCATTGGAACGTTGTTTTATGTGGTGGGTCCCAAACCCAACGCACAACCCGTTTCACGGGAGGTTGAGTTCTATTACACGTTTGTATAGCGAGCCGCTTGATCCAAGACAGACGCCCGCTTGCAGCCGCACCACCTGGTGATCAGACGCTGCTGTTTGCACCCCCCAGCAAGCCCTTAAACCGATTATGTCGGAGTGGCCTTACCAGGTTGTCGCCTTCTCACGTTTAGCTCACCACCAAACGGGTGTTCGGTGGTTACCCAGAGGATACTTGGGCGCAAAGCCCGGAAGTAGTGAGCTGCTTGAACCGCATGCAAAAGAATCGCTCTGGCCATTCCCAGGGGAATGGCGATCAGAAACTTTCCCCACTTGCGTGGACTTCTGCATACATACGCACTGGTTGACAAATTATTCGAGAAACCCGTGATTAAAAATGAA
Source organism: Merzomyia westermanni (assembly GCA_949987695.1). Classification (NCBI taxonomy): domain Eukaryota; kingdom Metazoa; phylum Arthropoda; class Insecta; order Diptera; family Tephritidae; genus Merzomyia; species Merzomyia westermanni. The sequence continues at coordinate 134,096,563 of OX465289.1, forward strand.
AACATTTAACAAAAAATTTAAATTTTCACATTATTTTTGCAATTTCTCTGACGTTTATGAAGATATATTAGCAATTTGTACACTGATAGAAGCGGCGAAATGTGCTCTTTTCAACAACATCAAAACTGTGTTGATAGAATAAACAACAACAAAAAAGGTATGGGGCCATACATGCCTTAACCTCTTAAAAAGGGGTTCTTGACCCTATATAGATAACTGTATATAGCATTAAAAAAGTAAGTATACAGTTTTTATCAGGGTACCGAGTACTACCAAATTTGGTTACAAGTAGAGCTGCACCAAACCAAAACTCTTATTTTGTTGACCTGTGTTATGCAACACATAATCTGAGGCTATTGATTTTAATTTAAGTGTAAATACCTTCAAACTTAACTTATTTAAAATATTTAATTAATCAAGTAGTCTGTAAGAGTTATCTGTAGACGAAGAATAAAATAAATAAATAAATAAATATATTTAGAAGTAATAAAACTTCTACTGCGAAAATTTCCGATCCCTGTAACAATTAAGAATAAATACGTAGGTATTAGTACCACTGTGCAAATAAAACGATTTGCGCGCTATGTATTTTAATATAATACAATGTCAGTATCTTTTCTTTTTCTAAATTGAAATTAAATTCAAAGAAAAAAAGCAAAATAAAATTTATACGGGTTAATGCAACATACATTTGATGAAAATTTTTACCTCATACATTCCAGCGAATTGTCAAATAAGCATGTTTTCTTTTTTTATTTTGGCTACTTGGCTCACTGTTACACTGTAAAAAAGAGTAAATGTCACACATGTGGTAAAATTTGACATCTTTCGTCTGTATTCCGCATGAAAACACAGTTAAATTATGTATCAATTATGTATGAGTTTCAAAATGAATGTAAAGATGATATCTTCAGTTATTCTATTGACAGCGTAAGTGATAAAAGGCCGAGCGAGGTGTATTCTCTTTCTGTGTCATTTGATGATGTTCAGGTTAAAGCAGCTTGCAATTCATGAGCATCGTGCACGCTTATATCTGAGATTTGCAACACACCCTATGTTGATTATAGCGGCGATCATATACAAATTGTTTTTGAGTACAATGTCCATATTAGGGAAATGGATATTACGAAACAGACAGCTGTAGTTTTGACCAAACATTACTGTGTTATATGTCTTTGAAAACAGAATTAATAGGAGATTGTTTTAAAATAATTCACATACGCACTTCTTCTTCTTCTTCTTATTTCGTTTGCGGGTGTTGTCATCTTAAAGGGGTTCTCATATCCGAGGCTTTGTTGTTGAATTTCATTGGAACGTTGTTTTATGTGGTGCGTCCCAAACCCAACGCACAACCCGTTTCACGGGAGGTTGAATTCTATTACACGTTTGTATAGCGAGCCGCTTGATCCAAGACAGACGCCCGAATGCAGCCGCACCACCTGGTGATCAGACGCTGCTGTTTGCACCCTCCAGCAAGCCCTTAAACCGATTATGTCGGAGTGGCCTTACCAGGTTGTCGCCTTCTCACGTTTAGCTCACCACCAAACGGGTGTTCGGTGGTTACCCAGAGGATACTTGGGCGCAAAGCCCGGAAGTAGTGAGCTGCTTGAACCGCATGCAAAAGAATCGCTCTGGCCATTCCCAGGGGAATGGCGATCAGAAACTTTCCCCACTTGCGTGGACTTCTGCATACATACGCACTGGTTGACAAATTATTCGAGAAACCCGTGATTAAAAATGAGAACATTTAACAAAAAATTTAATTTTTCACATTATTTTTGCAATTTCTCTGACGTTTATGAAGATATATTAGCAATTTGTACACTGATAGAAGCGGCGAAATGTACTCTTTTCAACAACATCAAAACTGTGTTGATAGAATAAACAACAACAAAGTTATGGGGCCATACATGCCTTAACCTCTTAAAAAGGGGTTCTTGACCCTATATAGATAACTGTATGTAGCATTAAAAAAGTAAGTATACAGTTTTTATCAGGGTACCGAGTACTACCAAATTTGGTTACAAGTAGAGCTGCACCAAGCCAAAACTCTTATTTTGTTGACCTGTGTTATGCAACACATAATCTGAGGCTATTGATTTTAATTTAAGTGTAAATACCTTCAAACTTAACTTATTTAAAATATTTAATTAATCAAGTAGTCTGTAAGAGTTATCTGTAGACGAAGAATAAAATAAATAAATAAATAAATATATTTAGAAGTAATAAAACTTCTACTGCGAAAATTTCCGATCCCTGTAACAATTAAGAATAAATACGTAGGTATTAGTACCACTGTGCAAATAAAACGATTTGCGCGCTATGTATTTTAATATAATACAATGTCAGTATCTTTTCTTTTTCTAAATTGAAATTAAATTCAAAGAAAAAAAGCAAAATAAAATTTATACGGGTTAATGCAACCTACATTTGATGAAAATTTTTACCTCATACATTCAAGCGAATTGTCAAATAAGCATGTTTTCTTTTTTTATTTTGGCTACTTGGCTCACTGTTACACTGTAAAAAAGAGTAAATGTCACACATGTGGTAAAATTTGACATCTTTCGTCTGTATTCCGCATGAAAACACAGTTAAATTATGTATCAATTATGTATGAGTTTCAAAATGAATGTAAAGATGATATTTTCAGTTATTCTATTGACAGCGTAAGTGATAAAAGGCCGAACGAGGTGTATTCTCTTTCTGTGTCATTTGATGATGTTCAGGTTAAAGCAGCTTGCAATTGATTTTTGTTGGAACGATTTTCCGTCATCCCTTGTCAAGTTTGGTTTTGTGACAAACCGGTTTCGGCGTTCTGCCATTTTCAATGCCTAGTTTCGTTCTGGTCTGTGTCTATCCGCTGCGTTGTTTTTATAGTCCGTGGGTGCTGTGGCAGGTAATGTCAATCAATGTGTTCGTGGTAGGTAACGTTAATATGCGTGTGTGTGTGCGCGGTATTGATACGTCCGAATTGTTATCTGTCCCAAGGGTTGTTTTTGTAGGTATGTAGACATACCGCTTGTTAGCTAAGCGGTGGGTTGATGTAGGTAGAAATCGGTGATTTTTTCAGTTTGGTTCATATTTCGTTTTTGCTTGTTCATTGTTACGTGTTTGGTTGCTGTACCTGCTGGCTTGTGCTGTTTTTTGTAAACTAGTTTTAAGGGTTCAAATATTTCGTCAGAGATAGTGTTGGTTTGTTCGTTTATGATCCTGCCGTCAAATGTTTTTAACTTGTATATCTCCATGTTCTCAAGTACATTAAGCCGCCGGCCTTTTCCTTGTACGTGAAGTATTCGAGCCGTTGTTTTTATGTTAGCTGGGGTGCAGTTGTTCTCAAACATGTGGTTCGCGAAATTAGATTCTGGTATTATGGTGGGTTTTCGTGTTTTTTTGTTGTAGTCCCTGATATGCTCTCGGAATCTTGTGCTTATTTTTCTTCCTGTTTGTCCTATGTAGCTGTATTGACATTCACAAGTAAGCCTATACACTCCGTGTCTGTTGAATGGGTCATCAGAATTAGTGTCGGTTCTTAGTTTTTGTCCGATGTTGTTAGATGTTCTGAATGCTGTGTTGACGTTATATCTTTTAAAGAACTTTGCTAATTTGTACGTCGCTTTTCCAGTGTATGTCATTGCCGTCCAAACCATTGGATTTTCCTCTACGTTTACTCTTTTTTGTGTTCCATGGCTACTTCTGAGTTTATCCACAAGTGCTTTCTTGTATCCATTATTTGCCGCTATGTTATATATTGTTTTAAGCTCTCTCCAGTATGCTTCCTGTGTGAGCGGCGTTCTCTGAAGCCTATCCACTAAGTGCCTCAATGCTGCATTTTTGTGCTGTTGGGGATGGTTTGATGTAGAGTGTATAATGGTGTCCGTGGCAGTCGGTTTTCTATAAATGCCGTAGTTGAACCTATTTGTTATTTTGTCAATCCCTATAGTTAGGTCCAGGTAGTTCCTTATTCCATCTTTTTCTACTTCCATTGTGAACTCTATGTTGCTATGTTGCCTGTTGAGGAACTCTAGTATTTGCTCTTCGTTATCGTCATTTAGGATGCAGATGATGTCATCCACGTATCTAGCGTAGAATGCCACGCCTAACTTGGTTTTTAACTCCTGTATATATTTTCCTTCCAAGTTTTGCATGAATGTTTCCATGAGAATGGCCGATGTTGGGTTACCCATTCCTAGTCCGTTTGTCTGTCTATATATTTTGTTGTTGAACCGGAAATAGTTTTGCCGCAGCGTTGTTCTTAGCGCGTGGGTAATTTGCGCAGTTTTTACCTTATCTTCAGTTTTGTCCAGTAGTGTTTTGTTGACTATATCCATTGTATCTGTTAGTGGTATTGACGGGTATAAGTCCTTTATGTCAAAGGATACGAGTTTACTGCTCCTTGTGAGTTTAACGGTCTCAAGTCTTTGTAGTAGTTCTATCGTATTGCTTATTGTGTATTCGTGCCCTAGTTTCAGAGTGTCCTTTAAAATCGTTTTTAGATGTTTCGACAGTTTATAACCCGGCGCGGACTTAAAATTAATTATAGGTCTCATCGGCGTATCCTGCTTGTGGATTTTAGGTAACGCAATGAGTGGAGGAGCAGATGGATTCATTTGTGTTAGGGTATATGCCATTCTCTCGTCTATTATTTTGGTAGCATTTTTTATAACCTCTTTAACTTCGGTCTGGTATTTATCCGTGGGGTTATCCCTAATAATGCGGCACTTCATTTCCTCGATGAGCTTCTCTGTCTTTGCTATATATTCATCCTTACTGATTAGCACCGTTGTGTTTCCTTTGTCTGCCTTCGTTGTGACGATGTTGTTATTTTTTAGCTTTCGTTGTAGCCTTTTCAATATTTTCAGCTCCTTATTTCCTTTTTGTGCTTCCTGGGCTCTTACTTCCTTGCTTATGATTTCTCTGCACATGTGCCTTGCGTGCTGCTGTTCCTCATATGGAAGAAGCGATATTGCAACCTCTGCATCTACTATCGCTTGCTCAGTTCTTTTTGCTTCATTGCTATCCGCGATGTTGTGCTTCAGGCCCTTCCCTAGAAGTTGCGCTTCTTCGTTGCTAATGGCCACTGTTGTTAGGTTTACGAACCTTTTGTTAAATTCGTGTGTTTGTTGACTGTTACTGTGATCGCGTCGGCCCGTTAACTGGTCCAATTTTCGGTTCAGTTTTTCATATTTGCGTTGTAGTTCGCGTTTGATTCCCGTCTTTATGTGGTCGAAGCAGTCCATCAATGCAGTCGTGGGCAAGAGTCCGGACAATTGCAGATGTATCCTCAGTAGTTCGGTGTTTATCTTGCCTTTCTTAGCGTATAGGCTTTGTAATTCGAACTTTAAAAAGTCCTTTTCCGCCTTCCTGGTCGTTCGCAAGTAGGAGAACGACCAGGAAGGCGGAAAAGGACTTTTTAAAGTTCGAATTACAAAGCCTATACGCTAAGAAAGGCAAGATAAACACCGAACTACTGAGGATACATCTGCAATTGTCCGGACTCTTGCCCACGACTGCATTGATGGACTGCTTCGACCACATAAAGACGGGAATCAAACGCGAACTACAACGCAAATATGAAAAACTGAACCGAAAATTGGACCAGTTAACGGGCCGACGCGATCACAGTAACAGTCAACAAACACACGAATTTAACAAAAGGTTCGTAAACCTAACAACAGTGGCCATTAGCAACGAAGAAGCGCAACTTCTAGGGAAGGGCCTGAAGCACAACATCGCGGATAGCAATGAAGCAAAAAGAACTGAGCAAGCGATAGTAGATGCAGAGGTTGCAATATCGCTTCTTCCATATGAGGAACAGCAGCACGCAAGGCACATGTGCAGAGAAATCATAAGCAAGGAAGTAAGAGCCCAGGAAGCACAAAAAGGAAATAAGGAGCTGAAAATATTGAAAAGGCTACAACGAAAGCTAAAAAATAACAACATCGTCACAACGAAGGCAGACAAAGGAAACACAACGGTGCTAATCAGTAAGGATGAATATATAGCAAAGACAGAGAAGCTCATCGAGGAAATGAAGTGCCGCATTATTAGGGATAACCCCACGGATAAATACCAGACCGAAGTTAAAGAGGTTATAAAAAATGCTACCAAAATAATAGACGAGAGAATGGCATATACCCTAACACAAATGAATCCATCTGCTCCTCCACTCATTGCGTTACCTAAAATCCACAAGCAGGATACGCCGATGAGACCTATAATTAATTTTAAGTCCGCGCCGGGTTATAAACTGTCGAAACATCTAAAAACGATTTTAAAGGACACTCTGAAACTAGGGCACGAATACACAATAAGCAATACGATAGAACTACTACAAAGACTTGAGACCGTTAAACTCACAAGGAGCAGTAAACTCGTATCCTTTGACATAAAGGACTTATACCCGTCAATACCACTAACAGATACAATGGATATAGTCAACAAAACACTACTGGACAAAACTGAAGATAAGGTAAAAACTGCGCAAATTACCCACGCGCTAAGAACAACGCTGCGGCAAAACTATTTCCGGTTCAACAACAAAATATATAGACAGACAAACGGACTAGGAATGGGTAACCCAACATCGGCCATTCTCATGGAAACATTCATGCAAAACTTGGAAGGAAAATATATACAGGAGTTAAAAACCAAGTTAGGCGTGGCATTCTACGCTAGATACGTGGATGACATCATCTGCATCCTAAATGACGATAACGAAGAGCAAATACTAGAGTTCCTCAACAGGCAACATAGCAACATAGAGTTCACAATGGAAGTAGAAAAAGATGGAATAATGAACTACCTGGACCTAACTATAGGGATTGACAAAATAACAAATAGGTTCAACTACGGCATTTATAGAAAACCGACTGCCACGGACACCATTATACACTCTACATCAAACCATCCCCAACAGCACAAAAATGCAGCATTGAGGCACTTAGTGGATAGGCTTCAGAGAACGCCGCTCACACAGGAAGCATACTGGAGAGAGCTTAAAACAATATATAACATAGCGGCAAATAATGGATACAAGAAAGCACTTGTGGATAAACTCAGAAGTAGCCATGGAACACAAAAAAGAGTAAACGTAGAGGAAAATCCAATGGTTTGGACGGCAATGACATACACTGGAAAAGCGACGTACAAATTAGCAAAGTTCTTTAAAAGATATAACGTCAACACAGCATTCAGAACATCTAACAACATCGGACAAAAACTAAGAACCGACACTAATTCTGATGACCCATTCAACAGACACGGAGTGTATAGGCTTACTTGTGAATGTCAATACAGCTACATAGGACAAACAGGAAGAAAAATAAGCACAAGATTCCGAGAGCATATCAGGGACTACAACAAAAAAACACGAAAACCCACCATAATACCAGAATCTAATTTCGCGAACCACATGTTTGAGAACAACTGCACCCCAGCTAACATAAAAACAACGGCTCGAATACTTCACGTACAAGGAAAAGGCCGGCGGCTTAATGTACTTGAGAACATGGAGATATACAAGTTAAAAACATTTGACGGCAGGATCATAAACGAACAAACCAACACTATCTCTGACGAAATATTTGAACCCTTAAAACTAGTTTACAAAAAACAGCACAAGCCAGCAGGTACAGCAACCAAACACGTAACAATGAACAAGCAAAAACGAAATATGAACCAAACTGAAAAAATCACCGATTTCTACCTACATCAACCCACCGCTTAGCTAACAAGCGGTATGTCTACATACCTACAAAAACAACCCTTGGGACAGATAACAATTCGGACGTATCAATACCGCGCACACACACACGCATATTAACGTTACCTACCACGAACACATTGATTGACATTACCTGCCACAGCACCCACGGACTATAAAAACAACGCAGCGGATAGACACAGACCAGAACGAAACTAGGCATTGAAAATGGCAGAACGCCGAAACCGGTTTGTCACAAAACCAAACTTGACAAGGGATGACGGAAAATCGTTCCAACAAAAATCAACCTACTACCCTGTCGGAAGATCAACACAACAAAATAAATCAGCTTGCAATTCATGAGCATCGTGCACGCTTATATCTGAGATTTGCAACACACCCTATGTTGATTATAGCGGCGATCATATACAAATTGTTTTTGAGTACAATGCCCATATTAGGGAAATGGATATTACGAAACAGACAGCTGTAGTTTTGACCAAACATTACTGTGTCACCAATAAATTTGTATAAAAATTATTTATTTACAATCATTCACATTTAAAAAATTGACAAATAATTTTCTTTTTCAAACAAGTAAAGAAAATGTAAAAAGATTTAATTTAAAATAAATAAAATATAACAAAGTAGTTATATGACAGAGTAAAACACCCTACAAAAAAAAATTTTATTATTTAACTAATAATAAATGTAATATGTTTAGTTTTTTCATTTGATGTAAATGAATTTGGTCTTGAGTTTCTAAATGTTTTAACAGGTTTATGTAATTATTTTGAAATTGTTTTAAATGTGTTTCCTTCAAAGACAAAAAATAACTATTATATGAAATGTCTGTATCTGAAAAGTTGCTCGAATTTATTTTATTTTTTGGTAATAACAGTTATTTGTCAACGTTTATTCTATTTTTTGGGGATAAGAGTTATTTGTCAACGTTTATTTTATTTTTTGGAAATAATAGTTATTTGTCAACGTTTATTTTTACGTTGCTTGATAACTGTTAGGGATAAGAAATAATTTTTTGCGTAGTTTTTAGATGATAAATATATATATATATATATGTACATACGCATGTATATATTTTTTTTTTAATAGATAGGTAGATAGGTAGGTAAAATGGCTGCTTCCCAGCTCGCCCAAGGAGCTTTTAGAAGCCGTTTTGATGCTAAAAAAACTCGTCGAAACCTACTGATGTAGTACGGATATCTGTATTTACACAGAATATGCTCACCGGTCGCTTCGATAGCTATGTCCTTACAACTTCTGCAGTGATCATGGTGCGGAATTCCCATCTACTCCGCATCCGTGCCTATCGCCCAGTGACCTTTGCAGACTGCTATAAGTTTGTGGGTGTCGGCTCTTGAAATGCTTAGCAGACTCCTCATCCTACTTTGGCTATAGTCTGGCCAGGTGGATCTTGATATTGCACAGCACGATTCAGTTGTGTTTTATTCCGATAGTACCTTTCAAGGTTTTCCTTAGCTACTGCTAAGGGTACCCCCATTTCTAGGGTGATTTTTTCCTCATTACCTTCCAATGAGCCCGTACGTGCCAGCTCATCAGCCCTTTTGTTACCCTAAATTGGTCTATGATCCGGAATCTAGGTAATGGATAGTTCAAGGTTGGTTAGTGCAGCGAAGATCTGGTTTCGTGCTTGCACTACATTCGAACTGGTATGTGGCGCTGCTATTGCCTTTATTGCTGCTTGACTGTCTGAAAAGATCCTGACTTTACCAGTTATGTTCCTGAGTGATATGCAGGCTTGCGAGATCGCAATAACATTGCAATGCGAGGGGAGTCTGAATCATACTGACATGTTTTGAGACCCCGAGAAAATACCGTCTCTAAACACCTAAATCCATCTTGGATAAGTCAGTGTAGATTTGAATGCCGTTGTCCACTGCAATCATGCCCCTCTTCCAGTCATTCCTAATTGGAATGATAATAGCAGCACTGCTCTCAAACTTCAGTTTGTAAGGATCAAAATCTGTTTGGCATTAATCGTGCCCACTGGAAGATTGTTAAGAATACTACTGTGGCCTTGCTGAGTATCCTTCCAGCACCCAGAATCTCTGAGTCTCAGTTCTGTTTGTGCCGATGTACACAATATGTGTAAGTCGATTGGAAGCAGGTTCAAAATAGGATCCAATGCCGCAGTATGCAAGTGCGCAAAGCCTCGGTGGCACCAACACACGCGGCGCACTGAACCTTATGTAGGCTGATAAGATTGTAGATCTTCGGAAGAGCTTCCCACCACATTACAGATCTATAGATCAGCACAGTCCGCACCAAGGTGTTCTTATCGATCGAAAGCCCAAGTGGATGCCAATTTTCAATGCAAAAAGACTACAGACTACGTTGAACCTTCAAAACCGGCTTGGCGGTTAACTGGCCATTTAAAATAAAATGTGAATTAACAGCGGCTATAAGATAACGAAAGCATAAACGTTGGGATATAATAGTTGCTGGGAAAAAATATATACTACATATCATCTAAAAACTAAAATAAAACAAATACGAAAATTTATTTGAATAAAAAACTTTTTTTTTGCAATAAAAAGTATTTCTCATCCATAACAGTCATCGAGCAACGTAAAAAATAAACGTTGGCAAATAACTATTATTTCCAAAAAATATAATAAACGTTGACAAATAACTCTTATCCCCAAAAAATAAAATAAACGTTGGCGTATAACTCTTATTTGAAAAATACATTTTTTTCTTCATCGAGTAACTGTTTTGAAACATCGTTTATGCGATAAAACTTATAGCAGTTATGTCGCTGGTTTCCTTGTTGAATTTTAAATGTATTATGATGTCTTGAGATAACCTTAAATGGCTGTTTGAATAACAACTCCTATTTCTTGCTTCTTACCTCGGTCGGAGGATAGCAGAGAAAAATCAGTGTTGCTAGTCTTGAAAGTTCAAAACGAATTCTGATTTATTAAATTATTTTCAACAGTTTATATACAAATTCTTAAGACTATGTTCCTAAGTTAATTGTATGTGTATTTGTATATACACATACGTAGATTTGTATTTTTGTTTTTTACTGTATACATTGGATACCAATGCATTTTAGGTGCACTAAATTTTATATCAAGACATATTTGTTTAGGGTCACTGTTGACTTAAGTGCACTAATGCCCGTATTTTTAAACAATTGATAATAGGCTGTTAGTTGTTGCTTGTGTGCATTGGTATATTGGTTAGGTTCTCTTTATATTTTTATGTGGTTCACATAAGCAATTTTCACATATTCTATGAACAAGTGTCACATTACTATACTATTGCTTATCATTTTATTCGATATTTTAGCGGACTGTATATTTTCTTAACTATGTGTATCTAGGCTTCGTTCACTTACAACAGACAATCTTATTATATCGACAAGTTACATGTTCGTATTTTATAAACATTCTGCCAAAGGCCAAAATTATGTTGTTTTTGCATATCAGGTTTTTTAATATTTTACTTAATTATGATTATGTCTAACTGGTAATTCGAATGGGACAGCTGCATTTTTTATTTTACATTTTGATCTTACATATAACATAACGATGATTAGCGCTATTATTAAAACTAAAGATAGCGGAGCATGACCACCTACATGGTGAAAATGTATACCTTTTAATTTGATATTTTCTTTTGGAATATTTTCAATGTATTTTACCCAAGAAGAAGATAGCAATTCTTTAGCGATCTCGGATTGTATTTGATGAGATGTTGTTAAAGTTACGCCTTCGTGCCTCATTGTGATAACGCCTTGATTAGGGATTTCCATTCGCATTTGTTGATTGTTATCACATTCTAGATGTATCGTTGATTTGCTAAATATCTTGTAAAGCCAACGATTTTGAGAAGATAGTTTCATCCAAACACTTTCCACATCCACATACTTCATTTTGATACTGCTTTAATGCTGCTACTTCGCATGAATTATCCGTTGCTGACTTCCAAGCCCAATTCTCTGGACATTGATAATGATCCTCCGAGTTAATCGAACACTTATCTAGATCTACTTGGTTTATCAATACATATTGATTAGAATCAAACTAGTATGTTAAATATTCTGCTTTTATATTAGGGATAATCATGTTTTCTTTGTATTTTATTGTCAGCGGATTTAATTTGTATGCATTCGATGGCTCATATGATATTGAGGGAATTTCTATGTTTATGACGAGTCGTGAACCAAACAATTAACCCTTTAGCAGTCATCGACTTATAGATTTCTTTTAATTAATTACCAAATTGTTTTCCAGATAGTACTAATTTGTGTGGTGGCTGGTTTTTAATCAATGCTATTTCGTTATTAAGCTGTGACGGTTTTAAAAGTTTTGGACTTATGCGACCATGATTTATGTCAATTAGTAAGATGATTATCAAAGTTTTGATATCTTCACATTCGTCTATTACTATTCCTATTTGAATAACTAGTTAATATCTGAAACATTAAAGCCATAATCTCATTATAAAATTGATTTAGCTGTGCATTCATTTTTCTAAAATTTTTTTTCTTTATCGGTTGTCTTTTTTAATATATTTATTGTAGAATCAACTATTGATATCTGTTTCTTAAACCACTTTGCGATATCCTTTTAGTTTTCAAAAATGTTTTTAATATTTGATTACATGTTCTCACGGTCGTCAGCATCCATAAATCCGAATAATATGTGGTAAATTGAGCCAACAAATTCGAATGGTACACGTCTTTTTCTATTTCCTTGCTTGATGAACAGTTCCTTATTTGACTTAAGGCTACTATATTTGTGCTTCAAAGTTGCGGTAATCATTCTACAAGCCTCTTCATAATAGGTCAATATTTTGCACTGATGTTCAAGTCAAATTCTTGGCTATTCTTGATGTCAACAGGCTAGCAACTTGATTTCGCTCTTCTGTGTTGCTGCTGCTTGTTGTTTCTAATGGGCATGGTTTGTGAACGGGTCGTTTAAGTATCCCTTTTTGTAGTTTTAGGGTTACAACTCTGGTTTTTCCATCGCTTCCAGGTTTTTATAACTTTGCCTAATGGCCGTTTTGCCGGATGAGTTTATTCATGTTTAATAATTACTGTTTGACCTTCTACAAGATTGTCGAATTTGGTTCTCCATTTCATCCGTTGTTCAAACCTTGTGACATATTCGCTTTCCCACCGTTTCCAAAAGTCTCTTTTAATTTTTTGTATCAGTTTCCATTTGTCTAATGAGCTTCTTGTTAAGTCATCATTTGCTTCATGACAGTCTATTAATGAGCATCCCATTTAAAAAGTGCCCAGGTGTTAAAACATCTTTATCGCTTTCACTATCCATCGCATATAGTGGTCGCGAATTTAGCACTGCTTCAATCTGTGATAGTAAAGAAGTAATTTTTTCAAATGTCAATTTACTTTCGCCTATCACTTCTTTTAAATGAAATTTTACTGACTTGACTCCAGCCTCCCAAATTCCTCAGAAGTGAGGAGCTGCCGGCCATTGAATTTCGTCCGCTTCTAATATGGGAGCTATCGTCGAGTCTTTTTATATTGGCTTTTTGAAATCTAAGTCTAATTTTTTGCAAGCTCCGACCAAATTTGTTCCATTGTCTGAGTATATATGCTGACTTTAACCCCTTCTAACAAAAAATCGTTTCAAGGCAGCTAGAAACGCTTCACTTGTTAAATCACTTCCTTTCGAACGAACGTGGGTGAATGGAATTGACAGTGACACTCGAAATTACGGTAAAGTATGCAGCAGTTACAAGCTCTAATAGTTTTCTATATTAAATTTTTTAATCCAATTATGCAATAATTCCTTCTAATCATTGCTTCCAGTAAAGTGTTTCCTCCATGTTAATAAATGTGATTTATTTAATATTATCGGGTGCTTCTGATCGAATTGAGGTTTTGCATTTCCCAATCTACCACCTACGCGAGGGATTCATTGTTATCTACGATTCCAATTTTACTTTTATTGCTGATTTCTTTTCTAATTTCCAAGCCCTGTATTTCCTCTCTAAATTGTAATCTTTGCTGATGTTTTATCACTATCTGTTCAGCTTCTTTTAGTTCTCATTTTATTAAATATGCAGGATATTTTTGTCCTCGTATTTGTTTTATAAATCGCAATATATAAGCTACAAACCTTATTAATTTGGTTAAACTAGAATACTTTAGTATTACCTCAACTAAGAAATGATGTTGAGACATACAATGCATCCATTTTAAATGTACTCTGTGTTGGCCACTGAGTTTCTTCTCCTTGTAACCATTTGGGGCCTTTCCACCATAGTTTGTGCTCCACTAGTTTATTCGACAATCCTCCTCTGAATGCTACATTAGCTGGATTGTCCTTTGTTCCAACGTGTTGCCATATCACAGTGGGAGCATTTAATTTGATTTGTTCTATTCTTCTTTTAATGAACTTCGCTTTGTTTCGGGAATTATTTATCCATGCTAAGGTTATAGTTGAGTAGCTCCAAGCAAATATTTTACCTTGTTGTTGTTGTTGTTAACAGTGCTTCGCCCTGCCCAATGGGCTCGATCACTCTAAATTGTCATCAGGCTCTTCTAACGGGAGTCCGAGGAAATGCGCAGTTTCCACAGGGTTGGACCAGAGTGATGTGGGTGTTAGAAGAGTGGGTTCAACTGAACAGGAAAAGAGATGTATGGTATCATGAGGGGTCATACCACATGCAGGGCATGTATTTGGTATGTTGGGGCTCAGTCTGCATAAGTAAGAGTTTAACCTATTACAATATCCAGAGCGAAGTTGTGCTAGTATGACTCTAGTCTCCCTAGGAAGTACACGCTCCTCTTCAGCCAAATCAGGTGGTTGAGTATTAATAACGGGATTCACAGGCCGAGATCTGAGGGATCTGTCTACCGACTCAGTGTGGAGGTCATTTAGAGCCCGTCTATGGTTCCGCAGATTAAACGGCAAAGAGATATGATGCGGGATCTCATCGTAATGCTTACGGAGATGTCTCCTTATGTCTCTGGGGGGCGGTGCTACATCCAAAAGATGTCGGTTTGGATGACTAGGTTTGTGACAGTTCAGAAGGAACTGTCTACTCAAGAGTTCCGCGTGCTCTTGAACATTGAGCAATTTTGCCTCTTGATGGAGGTGAGACTCAGACGACATAAGCAGGCATCCCGTAGCAGTTCTGATGGCGGTGTTTTGGCAGACTTCCAATTTCCTCCAGTTGGTGTCAGAAAGGTTGGGCGACCATATAGGCGCAGCATAGTCAATAACCGGCCGGCCAATAGCCTTATATGTAGCAAGCAATGTTTCTTTGTCTTTTCCCCAAGTACTGCCGGCCAGTGACTTGAGGATCTTATTGCGGCTCTGTACCTTTGAGGCTATTGCGGTGGCATGACCAGCGAAGGTGAGGCCGTTGTCAAATGTCACACCCAAGATTTTTGGGTGGTTGACAGTAGGTAGAGGTACACCATCTACGTGGACATTTAACTCTTGCCCCATCTGCGCATTCCATGTAGTAAACAGGGTCGCCGTAGATTTAGTCGGAGACAGGGTCAGATTACACTCGGTGAAGAAGCTGGAAAGGTCATGGAGGTAACTGTTGATTCTTATACAGAGTTCATCAATGGAGGGACCCTTGCCCGAGGCCATTATCGTGCAGTCGTCACGTAGGAAACAATGCAGACTCCCTCTGGTGGGGGGGGAAGTCTCGAAATATAGAAATTAAACAAGAGGGGAGAGAGAACACCACCTTGCGGCACCCCTTGTTTTATTCTTCGTGGTCTAGATTTCTTGTTCCTAAATTTGACTGTTGCCTGTCGACCATTGAGGTAATTAGCGGTCCACCTCTTAAGGCCGGCAGGGAGCGGTGTCTCATCCAGGTCTCGGAGGAGAGTGGCGTGATTGACCGTGTCAAATGCATTTGACAGATCAAGTGCCACGAGAACCGTCCTATGGTTTGGTGGATGTTGATTCAAACCGTTGTTAATCTGCGTTATAATGGCGTTCAAAGCGGATGTCGTGCTGTGATTTTTGCGAAAACCATGTTGATGATCGGCCAATTTTAGATTTGTAACGAAGTAAGGCAGCAGAATGGACTCTAGCAATTTCGCTACCGGCGAAAGGAGGGATATCGGACGGTAGGACTCTCCTAGGTTCGCCGGCTTCCCTGGTTTTAATAGGGGAACTACAATCGCTTGTTTCCATATCTCAGGTATAACGAAGGTAGTTAGAGAGAGATTGAAGAGAGCCGCTAAATAATTCTGTCCTTCATGGCCAAGGTGTTTGATCATCTTCATGGCAATTCCGTCGGGTCCGATGGATTTTGAGGGTTTGGCCTTCATTATGGCTTACTTAACCTCTGCGACTGAGACGGCAATGGGCGCAGTAGAGTGTTTGTGTTTGCGCGCACGTCGGAAGGCTCTTCTCTTAGTCCTATCCGCAGGTGGATGCATTATAAACAGCCGGCAAAAAGAGCTCGCGCATTTCCTGGCGTCCGATTTGCCACTGTCGCCGAAAGCAATGGCGACCTTGTCTTTGTGTTTTGTCGGGTTGGATAGGGCCTTGAAAGTCGACCATAGTTTGCCGACTCCGCCGGAGAGGTTGCATGTCTCAAGGTGTTGTTTCCACTTGGTCAGCTTGTGTTCGTTGACAATCCTACTCATTTCCGCATTGAGATCTTTTATTCTGGGATCTGCGGGATTGATAAGTCTCACTTAATCACGTTCTCTTGCCATCGCCGCAGCTTCTGCCGGGAAATTCGGACGAATTTCTGGTATTCTACCAGCAGGAATAAAGCGGCATGAGGCTGAATCGATGATCTTGCGAAACTCTCTTTCGCCTTTGCGTACATCCGTTGGAGTGGGTAAGGCAGCGAAGGAGCGCTCTGTATATTCAGTAAAGCTGTCCCAGTCCGCTTTGGTGAAGTTGATGTATGTTATTTTATCAGTCGTTATGAAGTCGGTCGGTCGTTCAAAAGAGAGTAAGATGGGTAGGTGGTCTGAAGCTAATGTAAGCATCGGTCGCCAGATGACAAAGGCCCGCGCTCGGTATGGAGATGTCTGGCGAACTGTGACAGTTACCTGCCACCCTGGTGGGGGCATCTCCATTGACTGTACAGAATGCTGAGTTATCTATTTGGTCTGCAATTGCCTGTCCTCTACTGTCTGCTGGCAAGTTGGAGTGCCAGAGATCGTGATGTGCGTTGAAGTCGCCTAGGATTAGACGGTTATCGCCCCTTAGCAACGCACTAATGTCGGGATGATAATCTCTAGGACAACACGTGACAGGAGGAATATAAATGTTTATGATCTGCAGGTCGGCGTCTCCTGACCGGACTGCTATGCCTTGGCATTCTAAGGTAGAGTCCCTGGGGTCGACGTCAGGGGAAAATAGATTGTATTGTACAGAGTGATGTGTAATGAACGCAAGGCCACCCCCAAGACCGCTGGGACGGTCTTTACGATGTACATTATACCCATCACAAGTTCGTAAGTCCGATCTCGTGTTCAGTTTTGTAAAGTCAGTTATCTCCGCGATCTTTCCAGCTAATCCGTTACAGTTCAGCTGCAGAATTTTGAAGTGTGTAGGAGGGGAGACGGGGGACATACTAGGCGTGAGGGACGGATGCGTTTGCCTAGGTGGAGGTAGGCTAAGGCCTAAACTATGTCGCAGTCCAGAGTTGACAGCGCCATGGCCGATGTTGTCTGGCGTGGAGGGCGGCTGTGTACTGCAACAGGGGGCTATGAACGAATCCGTCCAAGGGTTGCCGTTTGCGAGCCCAGAGCACATAAGGGTGTGACACAGGCCAAGGCAATTGTTGCACTTGACCGATGTCGCAGGCGTATACAATCTTTGCCGACAAACGGTGCACGTAGTGAAAGGTACTAGGAGGTGGTGTTCCTGACCCACGTGCAGGCTGGAAGCAGGGGGGGGGGCATTAGGGGTAGAGACAGAGGGGACTGACGCTCGGCGATGCTCATATCTGACCTATTCCGGTGGGGATAGGAGTGTTGAGCGGCCGTGTGAGATGGAGACGCTGGTGTGCGTGAGCGACAGTCGGGAGTGGGTGAGGCAAGGATGGCAGCGGTGCTGCCAGTCGTATGGACTGAGCCACTATTGTGACTATTGGAAGTAGTTAGAGGCGGTAAGGGAGTGCCAGAGCGGCGGCTACCGCGGGACGTCCTAGGACGTGTACAGCAAGGTGCCTCAAAAGTACTAAAGAAAGTACGGGGTCTGTGGATGGCAGGGTTAAGCCCTGAACATCCAGATTTATGTAACCATCTCTTACACTTGGCGCATTGTACTGAATACGACCGTTTAATATAAATTTTCTTCCAGCAAACGCAGCAGATCCAGTCTCTTGGTGCAGGGTTGGGTTCGACCCCAGCCCGTAACAAGAGACAATGGAGCAACCCAGCTGCAAGGGTTTGCTCCAAGGATGACAATTTAAGGGTGAGACGGGACAGATTGGACAGGGTTACACTGAAATAACAGCCCTTGGCCGGGTGAGAAAACCCGGGTCATTCCGGTGCGATAGAACCGGCTGTTGTGGGAATATTTTACCTTCTTTATTGATAACTATCTTTATTCTTTGCAGCACTTTAGCAAGAAGGTGAGACGCGCATAGTTCCAGTTTTGTAAATGCTTGTTTGGTTTTAATCGGGCTCACTTTGGTTTTACCAGCAATTATCGTTATAACCGATCCAAATTTAGCATACGAGTATACAACTGCCGCGTAAGCTTTTTCAGATGCATCTGCGAATCCATGGAGTTCAATTCCAACGTCATTTTTAGTTTCAAACCATCTGGGAATTTTTATTCTTTTTATCTCTGGTACGTGCTGCATAAACTCTTGCCATTCTTTTGCCAAATTCTCGTCAAGTAACTCATCCCAGTGGAGTTTCATCAACCAAAGTTTTTGTATAAACAACTTTGTTACGACAGTCATTGGCACCCTTTTTTATACCTATTAATGCTTCGCACACAAGGTATATTAACTTTAGTCCCGTAACGGCAGTACGTAACGGCATTAACGGATCGAGATAGATATTGACTTATATATATCAAAATGTTCAGGACGAAAAGAGAAATTGATTAAGCCGTGCCCGTCCGTCCGTCCGTCTGTGAACACGATAGCTTGAGTAAATTTTGAGATATCTTAATGAAATTTGGTATTCGGGTTCCTTGGCACCCATCGAATGAACAACGGCCCTTCGTACGGTGATTGTAAACCTAGGACATATTCACACGTATTTAAATCTTTTGGACAAAAAATTTCAAAAATAATTTGGAGATATGGCAAAAATATATTTTTTTTTAAATAACGAGCCCGGTTCCAGACAGGATCAGTTCAGGGCGTGATGGGTTACATTAAGGTAATGCATTCCACGCATTAATAATTTACTTGTTTTTTAATTACGGAGTGGGTGTGCGGGGATTATCGTGAAGATAGTATCGAATTTCCTATGCCAACTGAATTAGTATACTAAATTTCATTGTCCCATTTAAACGCTACCTATTGAAATAAGCTGTATTTTTTTGGTATATCAAGATAGTTCTTGCTAATATCTTTCGACTTTTCTGAGACCAGAAATCTATTTTTATACCCAGCTGCACTAGTTACGGTCGCGATCATCTATGTTTCGGACCGTTTTGAGCCAACCTTAGCTTCATTTTAATTGCTTTTTGAACCAAGTTTATGTTCATTTAGACCTTTTTGAGTTTCTTATAAGACTTGGAAAATGGTTATATGTAGCAAAATTCCGCTCCATATGTTTGCCTTTTTTGTTCAACTAAATTCGAGTACATTCAATTCTGAATATAAATTTTTCTCAGTGCCTCAATAGTTTTAAAATTTTTTCATTGTCAATTTGTTAGTGTAAATTTCTATATCATATAGAAGTGCCTGAGCTTCATACCAAATTATCTTTGTTTTGCACTTTCATAAGAAACTCAGGCACTTTCATATGAATTGTCACCCCTATTCTGCATTTCGATTACGTTGAATTGAAAGAAGAAGAGGAAGAGCTATAACTTTTTGAAATCAGATTACCAAAGTAGCCAAAAGGAGAAAATTGCGATACAAGTCGAAATGCAGAATAGAGGTGTGTATTTATATGTGTGGGCATATTGGAGTGCTTTGAAAAAAAAAAATTTTTTATTCAAAGTGTAAATTTGTATTTGTGCCTATATTTGAGGCTACGTGTTGATTTAAAATCATTTCCATTATCAATCACCGTCATAATGAATTTATTCAGTTTAACAAATTCGAACTAGATTTATTTTTATTAGAAATAAAATCACAAGGATTAATGCATTTATAAGCGTTGTTTTTAAATTAACGATGATAGCAAGAAATATTTTCTTGAGAAATAAAATTATTATGTCTAGAAAAGTTTGATTTAGATTGAGTACTTTCTCTAGATTTAGATCGCAATTGTAATTCATTGATGTCAAAAGTAATTTTATTTATATTTTGATACATAGTTGTTGTTAAATCAGTAAGATTCTTAATTTGTTGTTCGAGAATATTATTTTCAACGGTAGCTATCATTGAAGATTTTTGAGGTTTATTTGTAAGTTCAAAAAGTTTATCGGCAAGAGTAATAGTTTCTTCTAAATTTTGATTACTACACTAAGTTAAATGAATTTATATTTTTTGTGTAAATTTACGAACCCACAATTTATAAAGTAACTCACGAAGTATAATTGATTCAGAACCTGTTAATGATTTCATATGTCTAAAAAGCTCTGATGGTGTTCGATCACCAAGCTGTGTATTGGAAAATAATTGTTCTATACGGGTTTCTTCACTGGGAGAAAATCTTTCGCAAAGTACTTTTTTAACAGTTTCATATTTATTATTAGTTGGAGGAAGATTAATAATGTCAATAATTTCAGCAATAACTTCCTTTTAAAGTGCCACTAAAGCATTTTGAAATTTAAGATTGTCATCTCTAATATTGTTTAATTATAAATGTCCTCGAAATAAAATAAACCGAGCTTGTGACAGTTCTCCCAAAATTAAGGTAGTTGAGGAGATTTAGTTAAATGAAATCTAAAGTTATCTCGAGATATTGGTGTATTATGTGAATTAATGTCTTGGGTAAAGCATGGTACGCACGCCAATTGCTAAAACACGCCCAAAAGTATCGGGAGAGGTTTCAAAAGACGCGGGTTGACCTCGGTATCTGAACAATTGCGACAGTGGTGCTTCGCCGGAGTGGCCGTGGCTCGAAAGCACCGCGGTCGAATTGTGGTTTTGAAAAGAAATAAGAGAAAACGAGAATTCTCCTTATAATAAAGTGGCCGTTTATTGTGTAGAAAAATTACATATAGAAATTATTTTATCTCTTGAATATCTTGAAGCGATGGGAAATCCTGGGGTGGCCGTGATGTGACTGCGTTGATTGTTGCTGAAAGAGTAGACGGTTTTCCAATCGAGGACAACCGTTGAACCTGAAAATTATCCTCCGGTTTTAAGGGGAGGTGAACCCACACATGCACACCCCCATACATGTATATGTGTGCTGACAAAACACGAATATGCACGCATGCCCACACAGGTGGGTGAGTTGGTGTTAGTAATTGGAAGGGCGTTAAAGTTACATTAGGGTGGCACATTTTTTAGGAATTTAGTCATCTCGCCTAAACATGCTGGCCCCCTTGCGATACGCAACATCTTACCCCGCCACAGGATTTCCCACCACGCATTCCCTTAAGTTACGGACTTAAAATTAGGATGGTGAGTGCCGGCTGGCGCTGTCACAGCTGTCTGCCTCCGAACTGCCTCCCGAGGTTTGAAGTTTTGTCTCTGGTGGCTCCATCGTTTCGCACCTAGAGCTAAGGAATAGGAGGAAGAAACTTTAAAAAATAAAAACGCTGTATATTTCTTGCCAGGAAATTGGCTATATTATTTATTTTTTGTTCCTGGAGAACAAGACAAAAGAGAAAAAAAATGTATTTTAAGCTTAAACCTAACCTTACATACTAATGGCACCCGACAGTACCCAACCAAAAATTGTGCTTTGGGCAAGCAACGGCCCGAAGGACGGTGGTTCCGTGCCCGAGGTTACGACGTCGGCATATACGTCGCCCCCGAGCACGAGTTGTATCCGCCAACCGGATGTGCTGGTAAGGAGCAGCGATCTGTGTGTCCGCGTTATGCACCGGACTGATTCGGCGCATATGTTTCACGCACAATGCGTGGGCGGTGACAGTTTTGTTGTTCCAGGTTGCCGCGGGTGCGGAGGAGGCAACCGGGCTCTCCGCCCGCAGCCCTAGCTCTTCTGCCAGCCCGCGGTCGATGACTGTGCGAGGGGAGCATGCATCGAGAAGCGCACGGATCGGCAGTAGTCCCCCCCCCCGGCTTCCAGTTTCACGACCGCGGTTGGCGCAAGAGCAATCACGGGGCGCAGCGGTGGACCCACCCGGGCGAGAGCGCGGCTGATACCGTCGCGGAAACCCGTAACTGGTGGTAGCTGGCGCGGCTGTACGGCCAGTCTACCGTCGATGTGCGCGTTAGTGCGTAGCTGGCGCGGCTGGGAGGCCAGTCTACGCTCGTCCGTAGGTGTGCGGCGATTGTGGGTGAGACGTCGCTGGCGCGGCTGAGTGGCCAGTCGACGTTTGCCGCTATTTCGGTGGGCGCGTCGCGGAGTACGGTTGGACGTGTTGTTATGATGTCCGGCGTTGTGGGTGTTGCGTTGCGGTGAGCGCGGGGTATGCCGTTGGAAGGCGCGCCGCTCGTGGGCTAGAAGGGGCCCGAACGGCGGTGAGCCCGATACCCCTTCTGCCGGTCGGAACGGCCGTGGCTCCGGTGCCGGCTCGGCGATTTCGTCGTCCTCTGGCGTCCAAACGGTCTCCGACGCATGAGTGAGAGCGCCTCCTCCTCAATTGCGTCCAGTGACGCTTCTTCTTCTTCGGCCTCTTCCATTTGTTGAGCCCAGCTCTTGTAGGGCGTAGGAGCGCGTGGTGGATCGTCCATTGGAGCGTGTTGTGGGTCGTCCATTGGCAGATGGAGGGTGTGGTGTTTTCCACCACATCGCCGGCACCTGGCGTCGCTAGTGTACTCCCTGCCACAATGGACCATCGATATGCAGTTATCGCAGTAGCCCGCCCGGATAACTTACTTAAGGCCCTGCAGGGGCGCCATCCCCTGGTATCGGGCGCACGCACGCAAAGGGTGGCTTTCGCCACACAGCGGGCATGGCTTCGTATACTATATATATATATATAGACGAGCGAGTCATGTTGCAGATGACCGAAGAAGAAAAGAAACAAAAAAAAACTTTGTGAATATTTATACGGACGTCCGTATACGTGGGTGGCGAGCGACCTCGTTCGGAGGTTATAAATTTCAACGGCAATAGTAATAGTGCCGACTTTTTACAAAGGCCTTAGAAGTTTCAATGAACTACCAGAGGATAGAAAGAACTGTAATGAAATTGTAAAGTTTAAGGCAAAACTTTATGAATTTGGTAAAACCTTAGATATAAGATAGAAATTTTAATGATTTTATGAATTAGGCCTTTTGGCCGTAATAAATAAATAAATAAATAAAATAATCATATTCTATTGAAATTAGTTAATAAAATAATCATATTCTATTGAAATTAGTTCTTTGTTTTTCCGCACGGCACGGTAGCGACAAGTTGATTGCGTTGATCACCTTATATTTCATTTCACCACTGGCCCTCACGCAGAGATTTATTTCTTATGCTTACTTGCATGGTCGCCGTCATAAGTGGCGTTAGTGCCGTGCACACAGCGACATTCTCGCTTTTCGGTACTTGGTTTCGGTACCGAGCTGGGTAGAGAGTGTGTATGTGGTGAAGGTTAGGGTTTATTTTTTTTTGTTGTTTTGTGGGCAAAACAGTCCTGTCCTCTCCGAAAACAAACAAAAAACCAGAGAAAAAATTATTAACAAAAAAAAAATTTTTTTTTAGCGTATAACAAAAAACCCAATTTTTATTTTTTTTTAATTTATTCAGCCGTATTAGTTTTGCATTTTAATCTAATCGGCATCTTCAGCGGTCGGGTAAATTTTTGCGAGTAAATGAGAGTAGCATGGTGGTTAATTACTTGCACACATATGTAGTTAGTTGAAAGGATTTGTGGTTCCTTTAGAAAGGTTGATGAAAAATTTAGCTTTGGGTTGCAGAATTTTCAAGAGGAAATATCTATCGACTTAACATTGAATTAAATATTTCGTAATATGTCGGCAAAACGTAAAGCTGGTGGAAATGGTACGGGACCCAGCAAACGTCGTCCACAAACGCAACACATACGTAGTTAGTTGAAAGGATTTGTGGTTCCTTTAGAAAGGTTGATGAAAAATTTAGCTTTGGGTTGCAGAATTTTCAAGAGGAAATATCTATCGACTTAACATTGAATTAAATATTTCGTAATATGTCGGCAAAACGTAAAGCTGGTGGAAATGGTACTGGACCCAGCAAACGTCGTCCACAAACGCAACAGGATTTTCAAGATGATTTGACTGATGGTTCAATTGACGACGCACAATCCACATCAAACCAGGTGGAAGTCTTAATTCCCAATCAGGATCTCGATCCCTGCTAAATTATTTATTAATTGTCTCCCTAGATAAAGCGCCAGGTCAATTGTTAATTGCTGGAAGGTAATGTGGGATTTGACAGGCAAACGAGATCGTAAAAATGCTGCAAAAGTAAGACCCAATCTTTTTAATTTTCATCGCTTTACAAATGAAAAGTACCGGTATTGTGCAAGTGGTCCCAGTTCTGCTCATACCCTTCTAATAAACATGGATCGTAAAGCGATTGCTTTTGGACGCAATCCGTCTGGTCAATTGGGTTTACCTGAAGTGAAGATATGTGAAAAACCTACGCCGATTCCAGGGATGGAAAACTTTAATGTTGTGCAAGTCGCATGTGGTCGGCACCATTCCTTATTTTGACTGATACAGGAACAGTTTATGCTTGCGGTGAGAATAAATCTGATCAATGCGGCATTGGTGATACACAGCCAGTGGTAAAAAATCCAACCAATAACCTACCGTGGTCCCCCAATTATTCGTATTGGTTGTGGAGTCGACTTCTGGGCGATTCTCGACATTAAAGGTAATTTACATACTGTTTTACTAGTAGATACTGACCACGAGTCAACTAAGCAAAACTATGAGAAGCTGCCAGAATATACCATCGACGATTGATAAATTCAATTGTCAACCCGGATACATATTTATCACATTATAAACAAACTCTCTGGCTTACTGTTCAAAGTCGAGATATAAAGTTTTAAGATATAGCTCATGCATAAATGGTTAACTTCCTAAGCGAACGTATGTGTCAAAGCAGAATTACTATCGTTCAAAAGTATTGTTTGGTTACACGTTCTATTTAGTTTACATACTTGAATAATTTAATTGAATTGGGTCGTATTAATAAAAATTCAGCAATGGCCGTATGTTAACATTTAAGACATTTTCCTAAAAGTATCATTTCATCTTGCTAAAAATTTTCTTACACTTCTACAATCTCGAACAAAATAAATTGCTTAATTTTAATTAAAAATCAAAATGAGGGTCATTGTGGAGAGTAGTGATGGCAAAGGTAAAGTTCGCAGCAGCGTTATAAATGACCATTAAATTGTAGTTTGTAGGCGTGGGTGAAATAGAAAGAACAGTGTTTGAGTCGCGCTTCAAAAAATTAACCCTTAGTCGGTCCAACACCGGCTACGCGGTCCACAGTATTTCTGCGCAGAACACACCTTTTGCACCTTTCGGTACACCCTAATCTGTGATTACAACAACCATATGAAATGACAGAAAATTTCCAAATTTGATTTCAAATATCCCTTTACTGAGACAAAAACTCGAAAGTCTGCTTCCGGATTATTTTTACCGAGGTCAAAACGCGTCCTTTGATACCTTTCCCGATAATTTCAGATGTGTTGTAGCAGTTGTCTCTTAAAGGGAACAATTACCAAAATTTTTCTCCAATGTCGTTTGCTTTAACCCGTATAAATTTTACTTCACGTTCGCCATATCCTGGTTTACCTAACGATTTCGTCGGCTGAAGATGTATATTGACGTTGTTGTTGCATATATAGATGTCCATCCCCTTGGAATACATGTACTAATGTTTGTCCTACTTTCAAGTACGTGAACAATTGCGATATAGGGGGTGGTTATGAGCGCCACCAGACCATATGGGATTAAAGCTCGATGCGAGTCTCCAAGGATAGGGGGTGAGTGACATTTTTGGTTTTCTTATGTATATTTGAATAGATTTGATTGCTATCTCACAAATCTTGAAAAAAAAATAAAAGTAAGATTGTTATTTTATTCGCGTATTGCTAAGTGGTTACTTTTGTGAGCTTCTGCAGTGAAGATCGTGTTGGGTATCCGCGAAAGGTGAAAGGCCTTCAGCACAACCGATTACAGGGATTTTCTTACTTCTTTGTAGATGATTTAGGTAGATAAGAAAATTGATGACGAGAGTGATAAGCTAACTCTAGAGCTTCTGCCAAGCCGGGCGACTGTTATTGGGCCGCAAACTCTTTAAAGCTCTAGCCATCATAATTGATGGATATTCTGTTTTTAGAAGAAGATCGAACTTGAAGAGAATTTGCTACATAAAGATATATCCCCAGTAAGCCTCAGCAACTTTTTTTTTTTTTGCTACAATACGCGAGATGCAAGCCTTGTGGTCTTAATTGATTTAAAGTTGAAATTAAAGGGCAAAAATAATGGCTGCATCTTAACCACTTCCGCAATCTGTTAATAATTGGTTAAGTTGCAGCATTAAATGTACGAGGTGTGTTCAAAAAGTATCGCGAATTTTGAATTTTCGCTGGTTACGTATATTCGAATTTTTGTGGCGTTATGTTGGTACTCATGTCTCTCACTTATGCCGACAAGCTCGGCCATTTTGAATGTTCAGTTAATTGTTGACAGCTGCTTTGCTTGCACGTGTTTTGGATCGTCTTCGATTTTTACGCGAAATTCGTACCAAAATTGCTCAGTTGTGACCAAAAACAGCATCGCATGAACATTGCTAATGAGATGTTAAACTCTGTCCGCGACGACCCAAATTTGCTCCAGAGGGTCATAACTGGTGACGAATCGTTTGTTGACGAAATACTTGTTTGTACATCTTCGTCGTATTTAACGATTTTTGTTTGTTCTTTTTTTTCACTTTCCGTATTGGTGTCTTTTCCTATTTCGTAGCCAGTTATGGCTATCATGATAGATGTAAGCACTGGTTTCCACCACGTCATTTTCGCGGGTAAAAAAAAAAGGAAACTATTTCAATTCAAATATTGTCATTATGATTTTTGTTTTTTCACTACAATAAACAGCTATTTCAATTCAGATATTGTCTTTATGATTTTTGTTTTTCACTACCGTAAGCATTCCTGGCAGGATCGCCATGTTACGAACGAAGCGTAGACGAGTGAGTTCTCGATTGTAAAAGCTTTCTTTATTCTGTATGTTCTTATATTTATAACTTAAAGCTAATAAGTAATGCATGGTCATGACTAATACCATGATTGGTGTGAATGGACAAGGGTAATCCGAGTGCACATACGCTGACCGTTAATTAGGTCAGTAAATAGGTATTTAATATCAACATACCGAAAGTGCATTGCACTGACAATGAGTTGAGCAATGTGAGATGGTTTAGAGTTAAATGACTCAGGCAATATTGTTATATTGCGAAAGTGCAATTGTGCCGAAAACCGTTGTCCATTACAGTAAGATCACTGGTCGCTTCCACATGGATCGCTTTAGTCGTGAAACAAACAAAGAGACAAACGAAGCCCTTTGATAGTCGACATCCTCTACCGCGGTAACTTTTAATGTCGAAAGGCCCGGCAAAATCCACTCGAGCATTGGTAAACGCGCGGGTGAACGTAGTGCGTTCGTAAGGAAGGGTCCCCATAAGTTGGGTTTGCGCCCTCTTTTCATAAATGGTGCAAACTTTACAGTTAGGGATGGTGGCCCTAATCATGTTCTTGACATTCGGAATCCAGTATTGGGTGTGGATGAGACGGAGCATTAGTTGGTTTTCCCCATGGAGGGAGATTTTATGTATCATTTGTACAGTCAAACGCGTCAACCTACAATTGTACGGCAGTATGATTGGGTGGCGCTCGTTATAAGCGAGGTCTTGAGACGCTCCAAGATGACCACCCGCCCTAATAATATCATCTTTGTCGATGAACGGGTTGAGTGGCAATATCTCGCTTTTCCTATCGAGTAGCTGTCCCTTCTTCAAGTTTACATATTCCTCATTATAATGTTGCTTCTGATACAGTTTAATCAAGAGTTTCGTCGTGGTCTTGATCTCATCGGATGAGATTAGGCACGATTTTTCTTGAAAGGAAGCTTTTGTCTTGGGATGAGTTCTTCGGAAGAATCTCATAATATATGATAGTACCTTCAAAGCCCTCGGTAAATTCGAAAACCGGTGGAGAATCTCGATCTCCTTTTGCGTTGATATTGCGTAGGCCTGCGCTCTCTTTTCCTCCACGGATGTATTATACTCCTTTTCTTGTACTGGCCATTGGGAGTTGTCTTCTTGCAGCCAAGAAGGTCCCTGCCACCACAAAGAATTGCCGACCAAATCCGATGTCGGTAGTCCTCTGCTTCCTAAGTCTACTGGATTCGTTTCCGAGTTGACATGAAACCAGCCTTTGCTGTCGACTAGGTCGATGATTTTTGTTATCCTGTGTTCGACGAATGTTGACCAGGAACAGGGTGGTTTCCTTATCCATGCCAAAACGATGGTGGAATCTGTCCATAGATATTGTTTCACTGGTCCCAATTTGATGTTTCGGAATATTGATTCCATCATCTCCGCTAACAGTACTGCTCCGCAAAGTTCCAAACGCGGAAGTGAGATGGTCTTCACTGGTGCTACTCTGGTTTTGGCAAAGAGTAGGCTCACGAAGATATCATCATTCCTTTTGATTTGCATGTAGACAGCTGCAGCGTATGCCTTTTCCGAAGCATCGCAGAATCCATGTGTTGCATCACAATTGCGAATCACTGTGCCCGAACAATGGTGGGAGGCACTGTATTATTATGCATTACCTAGTTAACTGATTTGCGCATATAACAACAACACTAAAATACAAAATTCTCACTGTACATCTCATTACACACATACTCGTACACACATTCATACGTACATACTACACTAAATTATTTCGCATTCTCTTTCTAAGATTTCTTTGCTTTGTACATATTTTAATAACTCGGAATAAACATTGTAATTTTGTCACTCAACATAAGTGGTTCGCGCATTTCTTTTTCTTGTTTAGTGCTAATATACACCCCCAAAAAAAAAGTTAGTTTCGGTGTTCAAGAAAAGGCTCTTGAATGAACATTTTTGGCGCCCAACGCGTGGCACGTGTATATTACTTAAATTAAATATTGTGTCATATCATATCGCAAATAAATTTCAATCGCGTAAATTCGCAAATTAAAATTTTTGAAAAAATACAAGTAGTGCTACCAAATCTACAATACACCAACATCAATACATACATATATTGGACAAATTCTGCTGGAGAAAGCAGCAACAATCAACAAAAGGATTTCACATCATCAAAGGGCATATTTGGACATCTCTACAAATCAGTAATTGCTGCCTCAAATCCATCACTTGGTAACGGAAAGACATATTGGTATTGCATATATGATTTGGTATGTATGCATGAAATATAATTCCCTAAATTGCCCAAATACATAAGTTCCGTAAGACTTTGAGTTCAATCGCCCTACCCATGCATTTTGTTGTTGCGTTTGCAATCGCCGTAATCTGGTGTTCTTGGCATTTGCCTGCATTCCCCACTCTCGCTAGCAGCAGCGCTGCCCACTTTAGCTAACGTCGCATGCTTTGTTGCTACCTATTCGACTTTCGCTATTTTCGTTCATCTGCATTCTCTGCCAGCACAAGTCACCGTCGCACTTGGCTGCTGTTATATTTCCTGCCCACGCATATTGCTATTGTGTTGCCTATCTTTTCGTTTTCATCGCAAACGTTGTTTGCGTCATTGGTTGACCGCCAGCAGTTAGTACCCAACAATTTACACTTTGCTAGCTCAGCAGTAAATTAAGCAGAGGATACCCACCAAAAAACATGACTCTAGAAGAATGCAAGCGTAAGCATTCTAACATTAAGCGAAACATTTCTCGCATCAAATCTATTGTTGAAGCAGCAAAGCAATCAGATGAAAAACTATCGAATGCTGAATTACAATGCCGGTCCTATTTCAAGCAGGCGTTATCCGTTCAAGCCGACATTGAAGACTTAGATCCCACTGACAACGGCCGCGCAGATCTGGAGGATAGCTACGTCGCCGTAAAACTTAGCATCCAAGCTCAATTAGGAGAAGATCCAAACAGCACCATGCACTATCTCGTAGCCTCGTCGCCAGCAGCTGTTAACCAATCACCCCATTTACCTCGATTGTCGTTGTCAACATTTAGCGGTGACTATGCCGACTATAATAACTTCATAACATCGTTTACCCAACTTATCGCTCGTGAGTCCAGACTCTCAAATATAGAAAAATTTAATTTCTTGCAATCCTGTCGAAAAGGGCCCGCATTAGAAACGGTAAAAGCATTTCAAGTTACTAGTGAGAATTACCCAAAGGCCCTAGATAGACTAAAGGAACGGTTCGATAACCCAACCCTCATATTTCTCGAAGGCGTCGCGTCGTTATTTACTCTAGAATCTGTTGAAAAATCAAACCCTCAAAAACTGCGCAGTTTAGTAGATAAAGCTTTAGCCATTTTCAGCTCTTTGGAGTCATTGGGTACATGTACCAACATCGCACAGGCAATGCTCATCTATCTCGTTATAAGCAAATGCGACCAGCAAGTCGGCAAAAATTGGAATGAGTCCCTCGATTATAAATCGCTACCTACATGGTCCCAATGTACCCAGATATTGGAAAGGCACTGCCAGTTTCTGCATTCATCCGAATCATCAGAGGTGCGTAAACCCGAGTCTTCGAAAACCAGTCGTTCCACCAATCGCAATCAACAATCGTCTTTTGCAGTAACTCATTCGAATTGTGTTCTGTGTTCTAGCTCAAATCATAAGCTCACTGCCTGCCCTCAGTTTAGGGAAAAGAATACCAATCAACGTTTCGAAATTTCTAAAAAGAATGAGCTATGCATAAACAATCTGAGTCACGGTCACCGAATGGCTCAGTGTCCTTCGAAACATCGGTGCCGTACTTGCAATCGTGCACATCATTCTCTACTACATCACGACTCTAACTCGCATAGTATGATTACTTCTCAATCGACATCTACGCGCCCACATTCAGCTCCGTCATCTCAGACTCCACTCGCGTCTTCTAATACTTCTCAAGCCCCTCGACCTTCATGGCAAGCACCGTCGTTCACACCGAGTTCTTCAACCAACCTCCAATCAGGAAATCAGCAAGCCGCTACCTATTCACACATGGAGGCCTCTGATTGCGGACAAGTTATTTTGGCTACAGCTATGGTCCTGGTAAAAGATTCCATAGGTGCGTACAAGCTTGGTAGGGCTCTACTTGACTCTTGTTCCCAGGTCAACTTCATTACTGACGACTTTGCGCAAAAACTTCGTCTTCACCGAGAAAAACATCACCTCGGAATTCGCAGCATCGGCGAGTCACTCACAAATCTAAAATCTCGAACCAGTACAACAATCAAGTCCTGTACTTCAGGTTTTGAACTTTCGCTTCAGTTTGGAATTTTGTCACATATTGCGTACCAACCTGACAGTGAAATTGACACGTCTGCTTAGAACTTGCCTCCCAATACGAAATTGGCCGACGAAACCTTCTTTAAACCACGTCGAATCGATTTGTTGTTAGGAACAGAAGCATTATTCGAAGCGCTCGCTGTAGGCCAAATTCGCCTCGGTCCAAATTTACCTACGCTTCAGAAAACACTGTTCGGTTGGATCGTCTCTGGTAGATACCGTGGTGAACGTGATGTGCCGACATCAGCGTGCTTGATGTCTGGTGAAACTTCCATCGACGAGAACCTGCAAAAACTATCGAAACTAGAAACCATCCTCATCAAAATCTCTTTTGCCTGATCATCGTATTTGTGAGGATCACTTCGTAAAAACAACAACTCAATATGCTAATGGTCGTGTAATCGTTAGTTTACCATTCAAAGAAAATCCCACCAGCCTTGGAGAGTCCTTCGATATCGCCCGTTGACGATTTCTCGCCCTAGAGAAACGTCTCCTACATTCGCCCGAAATTCGTCCCCAATATATCTCATTCATGGAGGAGTATGAAATTCTTGGTGATATGTCCGTCGTAGCAAAACCGAACTTGAATGACCCGCATTACTACATCCCTCATCATTGCGTTTTCCAACCTAGCAGCACCTCGACCAAGCTTCGAGTCGTTTTTGACGCATCATGCCGCACATCTTCGCAAACATCATTGAATGATATTCTGTTGGTTGGACCCACCATCCAACAAGATTTGTGCATGCTTTTACTTCGCTTTCGCTTGTATCGTTTCGCCCTCACTGCAGATGTCACCAAGATGTACAGGCAAGTACTTCTTTGGCGAGCTTCGCCTGACCTCGATCTCCAGACGTATCAGCTTAATACGGTCACTTACGGCACAGCCTCAGCCCCGTATCTCGCAGTATGAGTCTTCACTATTTAGCAGATCAAAACATGGATGAGCTTCCAATTGGCGCTTCAGCAGTAAGGGCCTCATTTTACGTTGATGACTTTTTGTGTGGCGCAGATGATGTCGACGCTTTGCATGCGCTCAAGTCCCAAGTCATCGAAGTACTTCGTCGTGGACAATTTCCGCTATCAAAATGGCACTCAAACCACCCCGATTTCATGGAAAGTGAAGCTGTAAAAGAGCTTAACGTTAACGACGATTTTGTAACCAGCACATTAGGAGTAACATGGCACGAACTTTCCGACAATTTTTCATTTTCGTCCAGCCCAAAAAGGAATACAATGTAGCAACGAAGAGAACAATACTGTCCATCGCCTCATCTCTTTTCGATCCACTTGGCTTGTTATCACCACTGATAATTTCAGCGAAAATTATTTTGCAAGAACTTTGGCTATTAAAGCTCGATTGGGATGAGTCCGTACCTAAACACGTATATCAAGCTTGGACCAACTGCCTGGCAACTTTGAACTCTATCTCGTCACTCACCGTACCTCGCTTTTGCTTGCAGCCTAATTCACGTAACATACAAATTCATGGATTCTGTGACGCATCAATACGCGCGTATGGCTGCTCAGTATACGTTCGTACTGAGGACCCGCATGGTAAAGTCGCAGCACGTTTACTGACATCCAGTAAAAAAGCAGTCCCTTCCTAAACTTGAACTTTGCGGCGCTCATATTCTCGCTTGTCTCTACGTTAAAATAAAAGACATATTCTCCTATAGAGCAGTTACCACTTACTTGTGGACCGATTCGCAACTAGTCTTGCATTGTGCTCCAACAACATTCAATTTCGCTATCAACCTATGTCGGAAATAGAGTATCGGATATACAAGAGCTCACAGTGGGTTCACATTGGAAGCATATCCCAACGGCAGACAACCCAGCAGACCTTGTCTCCCAGGGTTGTTCCACGCAAGAGCTTAGTTCGTCTAATTGGTTTTCGGGTCCAGACTTTATGCTGCAAGATGAGAACAAATGGCCGAAGAGCAAGGGTTCAATTGCTCTCGACAATGATGTTATCAAGGCTGAGAAACGCAAGACGGCCTTGACAATCATAAAGGACACAAAGTATATTCTCGACATCATAAACGGTATCAGCTCATACACTCATTGCTTACGTCTCGTTGCATGGTTATTTCGATTCTGCGACTCGTGCAGAAAGAAACCTACATCATCTACCATTGCTTCTCCTGATGAATTACGACGCGCATTATACTGCATTATTTGGAATTTGCAACAACAACATTTCTCTCTCGATTTTTAATTACTCAATAAAAATCAAACTTTAAAAAGCAATGTAAAACATCTAACTCCCTTTATAGATAATACAACCGGATTCGAACTCATCAAGGTTGGCGGCCGCTTGGCCTACGCAATTTGTACTCAACTATGTTCGGCATCTACATGTGCGAAATTACCATGCGGGTCTAAAGGATTAGTTGCTCTAATACGCTTAGAATATTGGATTGTCAACGTCAGAGACTTGGCACGTCGTATCGTTCGTTCCTGCGTGCATTGCGTACGCTATAAACCAATCCTGGCTCAACAAGTCATGGGACCACTTCTAGCCACACGTATCAGTCCCGCTCGTCCATTTGAACGCTGTGGAGTCGACTCCTGGGGACCAATAAATACCTACTTGCGAATCCGAGGTAGAGGCCCTATCAAATCTTACTTGGCTGTGTTTGTTTGCCTCGTAACTAAGGCAGTACACATCGATGTTGTATCTGATCTCTCAACGCATTCATTCCTAAATGCTCTTAAACGCATGGGTGGTCGTAGAAAACTCCCATGCGACATCTTTTGCGATAATGCTACAAATTTCCTCGGAGCGTCCAACCAATTAAAGGAATTAAAACAATTTCTTTTCGACTCTAACAATCAGAAGGAAATTTACACATTTTGTTCATCTGAATTTATTAATTTTCATTTTATTCCTCCCAGGGCTCCTCACTTTGGCGGTCTTTGGGAAGCGGCAGTAAAAAGCGCAAAGGGACTTTTGAATCGAACGTTAGCAAACACTCGATTAACATTCGAAGAACTTAGCACTGTTGCCGTCGAAGTGGAGGCTATACTCAACTCTCGCCCGATTAGCCCGATTTCATCCGACCCAAACGATTTTGGTGCAATCACTCCCGCACATTTTTTGGTCTGCTCTTCTCTACGGGCTTTACCCGAACGCTCACTCTAGCACAAAAACATTTCAAACGTGGATCGGTACGATGTGATCACTGCCATCAAACAACGCATTTGGCGCCGATGGTCGGCAGAGTATATAAATGAACTACGCTCAAGGGTTAAGTGGACAACTCCTGCACCTAATGTCAAAGAAGGGACCCTAGTACTTATACATGACGATAATCTGCCCCCACAACGTTGGAAGTTTGGCCGTGTAGAATGCACAGTCCAAGGAAAAGACGGTCACGTGCGAGTAGTGCACCTCCGCACAGCTAATGGTACCTGCTGCCGGCCTATTCACAAGATTGCTGTTCTGCCAGTCTCTTGAAAGCGGATGCTTTCAACGGGGCCAGGATGTTGGATCACAATTGCGAATCACTGTGCCCGAACAATCGTGGGAGGCACTGTATTATTATGCATTACCTAGTTAACTAATTTGCGCATATAACAACAACACTAAAATACAAAATTCTCACTGTACATCTCATTACACACATACACACACATTCATACGTACATACTACACTAAATTATTTCGCATTCTCTTTCTAAGATTTCTTTGCTTTGTACATATTTTAATAACTTGGAATAAACATTGTAATTTTGTCACTCAACATAAGTGGTTCGCGCATTTCTTTTTCTTGTTTAGTGCTAATATACACCCCCAAAAAAAAATCATAGTTAGTTTCGGCGTTCAAGAAAAGGCTCTTGAATGAACACCATGTATTTCGACCTCATCTTCTGGTGAAAAGTTTACCCATCGTGGTATCTTTATTTTGTCGATTCGGTGGTACTGATGTCTGAAGTTTTGCCATCGTTCCAATGTATTGGACGAAACTGGCTGGTCCCAATCGGTGCCCTCTAACCCGATGTTCTGCATCAAAATTTTGGCCACAATGACCATTGGTGCAAGCCAAGCAAGGGTCGAAGAGTCTGGCGATGTCGGATAGAATCGCTCGTTTTGTCAACTTTTCACCTTCTTCTAGTGACCCTGCTTTAAAGTAAAACAGGTCTGAATGGGCATTCCATCTTATGCCCAATGCCTTAACGGTGCTGGTATCTTCGAATGCCAGAAAGTCCTCGGTAGCCGATCCGATATTGGGATGTCGTTGATAATTTCCTCAGAATTCGAAGTCCATTTCCGTAGTGGGAAGCCCGCGGAGAGTAAGACTTGGGTAGTCTCATTCCTCGCGTTAATGGCCGATGCAAGTGTGTGTCCCCCCGCTAGTACGTCATCTACGTACATGCCTTCCCTTAGTATGCTAGATGCTGTGGGGTGAGAACTCTCTACTTCATCTGCTAGTTGCAAAAGGGTTCTAATTGCCATATAAGGCGCACAATTAACCCCGAAAGTGACCGTTTTCAACTCCTAAAATCTTATGGGTTCCTGAGGCGATGTTCGATAAACAACCTGTTGGAATTTGACGTGATCATCGCTCAAACAAATTTGCCTATACATCTTTTCGATGTCACTATTGAAAACGTACCGATACAGTCTCCATCGCAGTATAAGTACTGGAAGATCTGATTGCAGTACAGGGCCTGGCAGGAGAATGTCATTTGAACTTGTATCATTTGCCGTCGGGCTTGACGCATTAAAAACGACGGTACCTTTGTGATGATACTCTCCGCCTTTACTACGGCGTGATGGGGCAAAAAGTAGTTGTCCGCCGAATCAGCTGGTACAATGGCATTAACTTTTCGCATATGCCCTAATGTCTCGTATTCAGACAGGACCCTCATATATTCTTTCCCTAATTCCGGGTTCTTTGATAACTGCGTCTCATTTCTAAAAAATTGTGAACACGCCCGCCTAAGAGACCCTCTTATGTTTATCTTATCTGGGTAGTCCTGTCTGAATGGAAGAGAGACGACATATCTCCCATCCTCTCTACGACTCGTAGTTTCCCCATACAAATCTTCGCAGTACTTGAACACCGTTTCTTGGGCGAGAAGTGTAATAAGTACATTCTTTTCAGCCCACTCAATATAATTTGCGGATATACGTCTCCGCAAAGTATAATATTAACTTCCTCGTTGATGTAGAATCGCTTATCTGCCAATACTAAGTCTGGGAAAGCCTGCATAGTCGTAGCATCGATATGGCAGGATGGCAGATTCCCCGTTAGTTTGGCTAGAATTAGAACAGAAGTTGTTAAGCTGAAGCAAGGGTCCACTGGTGAACGGAGTTCAATATGGGATGCCTCCTTGACTTGAACCGAGACAGCATTAGTGATGCCCGAAACTTGAGCAGGCATCCTTTTTTCCGATAAATTGATTCTGCGTTTGAGTCGTTCTGTCATAAACGAGCACTCTGAACCACAATCAATCAGTGCTCTTGCTGGGAAGTCTGTGCCATTATGATGAATGGTTACTCGAGCTGTCCCTAGCAGCACACCTGCGCTTGAACGCACATGGCAGGATTTAACATTTCGGTTTACGGCCAAAACAAATTTTTCAGCTTCCCGTCTCTCTTGTGCCTGTTTTGAAGTTGAGGCAGCATTATCAGCATTATACTGATTAGGGCTGGTGGTTGCCTGCGTCTGAAGAGACTCCGCATGCAGGAGCGTATTATGTCGAGAGTGGCACTTGTTGCAGTCGTAAGAATTGGTGCACTTCGACACAGTATGTCCTGGGGATAGGCAGTTCAAACATCCCTTGGTGGATTTGACAAAATTAATTCTCTCCACCGGAGTTAATTTGAGAAAAGGGGGACAGTTTCGTAATCTGTGGGCATTCGATTTGCACTTTGTGCACAGTAATTTTGTCACGTTTGCTTGGTATGTACCAAGCCTTTTTGCAGGGGTTTCGTTGGCATTACCCAGACACTGTTTCGAGTTTCTGGAAGCGGTTGGACAAAAATTTGTCCATATCCTCCCACTTGGATATTTCCACTTTGTGGTCTATGCTTTGCTCCCATAGACCAAGCGTACTCTCCGGACTAAGCGTACTCTCCGACACCTCTACCTTTTTCAAGTTAAACAAAATTTGGAGTTGCGAGTTCACTAAGATACGTTTGTTTTCGTATCTCTCGCATAAATTTCTCCAGGCCTTATCAAATCCCTCATTCGTGAGCGGACATTTTTTAACAATATCTTTTGCCTCACCTTGTGTCTTATTGTTCAGATGGAACAATTTCTTCACAGGTGTTAGGCGTTTTTTCATATACATGGCCGTGAACATGTCACGAAATGTTGGCCATGACAGATAATCGCCCTTGAAAACTTCAATATCACATGGAGGCAGGCGGATACTGTGTTCAAATTCGGGCTTTTCTTCAGTTTTATTTTCTGGTTTGTTGTATGTCGCTTGGCGTGTAGCCATATCTGACATGCAGCGTAAATATACTGCATATGCTCTCTTATATTTCTGTTTAACAGAAACTATACCAGTGGCCTCTAACTTATCTGAATTAAGTAAGTCGTCAGAAGCCGTTCTGGGTTTTCTCCACATTGCTTTCAAGTCCTCTTGTTGAAGCCCAAGAGTGTAATTGCTGTGGACTGAATCCTCTAATTCATTGTAGTCCGATTCGAATTCAAAAATCGAATCAGCCAGCCTAATGCAACTTTTCATATTTTGGACTTAGAGGATATGTAGAATCAAAACAAAACCGAAAAAATATAGCTGAAGGCACGATGAAATGCTCAACCGTACAAGATAAATGCTAAATAGAAAAGGTAAAGGCAGTATTTTACGCAGGAAAATCAAAAAAACCCAACTCAATAAAATTTCAATCAACTCAGTTAATGTATTTTTTAAATCAATTATATTTATTTTTAGTAAATTTTATTCATATATTGCAGACTTGGCCGATTTGTCTGACTAATATTTTGTTTGCTACACACGCAAAAATTTAAACACAAGCTCTGTGGCTTACTCGCCACCCACACGTATAAGGGGATATATTTATGTAAATATGTGTATGTGTTGCCGCAATAAAGAAGTACACAAAAAAACAGATAAAGTGCGCGGTGTATCAAACGAGCGAAAGTGAATATTAAATGAAAAAATGTGATAACAGAGGAAAAGTGCTATAAAATTAGTGAATTTAATAAGAAAATAATAAACTAGCCTTCGATTAAAATGGTGTTGCGTATATTACCGAAAAAACAAGTGGACAAAACAAAAACAAACTGAAGATCGAAATGCTATGTGAGCTTATTGTGAAACTGAGGTTATGTTACCTCTTGCCTTGCGCTGTGTCAAAAAAAACCTTACCACTGGTGGGGGGATAATCCGGATAGTCGCAAGTAATTTGAAGCGTTTAATATAATTCAAAAATTAAAGCAGTTAACCGAACAAAAATCACTATTATTAAATATTCACTTAACGCACTTATGTTTGATTACACTCGCGGGCGGCACTTTTAAACAAATTGTTTGCAACACAAAAAAACTAAGTGGCAAGAAATATACAACTTACGTGCTTTGATGTGCTGATCGGCAGAATTTGTTGATTGTTGATTGTGATATATATTTTTTGGGAATTGCGGCACGCTATCAATTTACTGGTAGGGAATTCCCGCGTGGTAATATATGTTGAACCAATTTAATTGTTATGGAGTCGAATTTTCTAACCGCGTAGGGAATTCACCATGCGATGTTTGGCGTTGGACCTTCTTATTGTTTCAACGTTCTTTGGTATCAGCTAACTTCACATTGATTGGGGCGACATCTGCCTGCTCTAAGTGCTAAGGAAATCCACAAACTTGCCAACAACGGTTTGTGTCTGTGTTTTCTATGTTATTTCTATTATTTGATCAAACTAAATTACCACCAAAAAATACGCACTTCGTTTTGCTAGGAATTTTTTTCTTCTTTTCAGGAACTCCAGAACTTTTGAATGCCCCCGATCAGTTTTAAAATTTCCATTTTTTGAACATTTTTAGAAATATTGTGTTTTTGGATCAATTTAAAAAAAAAACACTTTTTTTAGGTAAAATTTTGCAGAACTTTTTTTCTTCTTTTCAGGAACACCAGAACTTTTTGAATGCTACCCAGAACAGTTTTACAGTTTCCAGTTATTGAACTTTTAGAAATATTGAGTTTTTGGGTCAATTTAAAAAAACACGTTTTTTAGGTCAAATTTTGCAGAACTTTTTTTCTTCTTTTCAGGAACTCCAGAACTTTTTGAATGCTACCCAGGACAGTTTTAAAATTTCCATTTTTTGAACAAATTTAGAAATATTGAGTTTTTGGATCAATTTGAAAAAACCCTTTTTTTGGTCCAAATTTTCCAAACCTTTTTTTCTTCTTTTCAGGAACTCCAGAACTGTTTGAATGCTACCCAGAAAAGTTTTAAAATTTCCATTTTTTGAACTTTTACAAATATTGAGTTTTTGGGTCAATTTAAAAAAACACGTTTTTTAGGTCAAATTTTGCAGAACTTTTTTTCTTCTTTTCAGGAACTCCAGAACTTTTTGAATGCTACCCAGAACAGTTTTAAAAAGTTCGTTTTTCGATATATCGTGAACTTGGCATACAAAATGTGAAAATCATATTTTTTTGACAAATTTTGCAGAACTTTTTTTCTGCTTTTCAGGAACTCCAGAACTTTTTGAATGCTACCCAGAACAGTTTTACAGTTTCCAGTTATTGAACTTTTAGAAATATTGAGTTTTTGGGTCAATTTAAAAAAACACGTTTTTAGGTCAAATTTTGCAGAACTTTTTTTCTTCCTTTCAGGAACTCCAGAACTTTTGAATGCTACCCCGATCAGTTTTAAAATTTCCATTTTTTGAACATTTTTAGAAATATTGAGTTTTTGGATCAATTTAAACAAAACACTTTTTTTAGGTAAAATTTTGGAGAACTTTTTTTCTTCTTTTCAGGAACACCAGAACTTTTTGAATGCTACCCAGAACAGTTTTACAGTTTCCAGTTATTGAACTTTTAGAAATATTGAGTTTTTGGGTCAATTTAAAAAAACACGTTTTTTAGGTCAAATTTTGCAGAACTTTTTTTCTTCTTTTCAGGAACTCCAGAACTTTTTGAATGCTACCCAGAAAAGTTTTAAAATTTCCATTTTTTGAACTTTTAGAAATATTGAGTTTTTGGATCCATTTAAAAAAAAAACACTTTTTTTAGGCCAAATTCTGCAGAACTTTTTTTCTTCTTTCCAGGAACACCAGCACTTTTTGAATGCTACCCAGAAAAGTTTTAAAATTTCAATTTTTTGAACTTTTAGAAATATTAAGTTTTTTTGTCAATTTAAAAAAGCACTTTTTTTAGGTAAAATTTTGCAGAACTTTTTTTCTTCTTTTCAGGAACACCAGAACTTTTCGAATGCTACCCAGAAAAGTTTTAAAATTTCCATTTTTTGAACTTTTAGAAATATTGAGTTTTTGGATAAATTAACAAAAAAAAACACTTTTTTTAGGTCAAATTCTGCAGAACTTTTTTTCTTCTTTTCAGGAACTCCATAACTTTTTGAATGCTACCCAGAAAAGTTTTAAAATTTCCATTTTTTGAACTTTTAGAAATATTAAGTTCTTGGGTCAACTTAAAAAAGCACTTTTTTAGGTAAAATTTTGCAGAACTTTTTTTCTGCTTTTCAGGAACAGCAGAACTTTTGGAATGCTACCCAGAAAAATTTTTAAATTTCCATTTTTTGAACTTTTAGAAATATTGAGTTTTTGGATCAATTTAAAAAAAACACGTTTTTTAGGTCAAATTCTGCAGAACTTTTTTTCTTCTTTTCAGGAACTACAGAACTTTTTGAATGCTACCCAGGATAGTTTTAAAATTTCCATTTTTTGAACATTTTTAGAAATATTTAGTTTTTGGATCAATTTAAAAAAAGACTTTTTCAGGTCAAATTTTGCATAACTTTTTTTCTTCTTTTCAGGAACTCAAGAACTGTTTGAATGATAACCAAAAAGGTTTAAAATTTCCATTTTTTGAACTTTTAGAAATATTGAGTTTTTGGGTCAATTTAAAAAAACACGTTTTTTAGGTCAAATTTTGCAGAACTTTTTTTCTTCTTTTCAGGAACTCTAGAACTTTTTGAATGCTACCCAGAACAGTTTTAAAGTTTCCAGTTATTGAACTTTTAGAAATATTGAGTTTTTGGGTCAATTTAAAAAAACACTTTTTTTAGGTAAAATTTTGCAGAACTTTTTTTCTTTTCAAGAACTCCAGAACTGTTTGAATGCTACCCAGAAAAGGTTTAAAATTTCCATTTTTTGAACTTTTAGAAATATTGAGTTTTTGGGTCAATTTAAAAAAACACGTTTTTTAGGTCAAATTTTGCAGAACTTTTTTTCTTCTTTTCAGGAACACCAGAACTTTTTGAATGCTACCCAGAAAAGTTTTAAAATTTCCATTTTTTGAACTTTTAGAAATATTAAGTTTTTGGGTCAATTTAAAAAAGCACTTTTTTTAGGTAAAATTTTGCAAAACCTTTTTTTTTCGTCTCAGGAACACCAGAACTTTTTGAATGCTACCCAGAAAAGTTTTAAAATTTCCATTTTTTGAACTTTTAGAAATATTGAGTTTTTGGGTCAATTTAAAAAAGCACTTTTTTTAGGTAAAATTTTGCAGAACTTTTTTTCTTCTTTTCAGGAACACCAGAACTTTTTGAATGCTACCCAGAAAAGTTTTAAAATTTCCATTTTTTGAACTTTTAGAAATATTAAGTTTTTGGGTCAATTTAAAAAAGCACTTTTTTTAGGTAAAATTTTGCAGAACTTTTTTTCTTCTTTTCAGGAACACCAGAACTTTTTGAATGCTACCCAGAAAAGTTTTTAAATTTCCATTTTTTGAACTTTTAGAAATATTAAGTTTTTGGGTCAATTTAAAAAAGCACTTTTTGTAGGTAAAATTTTGCAGAACTTTTTTTCTTCTTTTCAGGAACACCAGAACTTTTTGAATGCTACCCAGAAAAGTTTTAAAATTTCCATTTTTCGAACTTTTAGAAATATTGAGTTTTTGGATCAATTTAAAAAAAAAAAACTTTTTTTAGGTCAAATTCCGCAGAACTTTTTTTCTTCTTTTCAGGAACACCAGAACTTTTTGAATGCTACCCAGAAAAGTTTTAAAATTTCCATTTTTTGGACTTATAGAAATATTGAGTTTTTGGGTCAATTTAAAAAAACACGTTTTTTAGGTCAAATTTTGCAGAACTTTGTTTCTTCTTTTCAGGAACTCCAGAACTTTTTGAATGCTACCCAGGACAGTTTTAAAATTTCCATTTTTTGAACAAATTTAGAAATATTGAGTTTTTGGATCAATTTGAAAAAACACTTTTGTTAGGCCAAATTTTGCAAACCTTTTTTTCTTCTTTTCAGGAACTCCAGAACTATTTGAATGCTACCCAGAAAAGTTTTAAAATTTCCATTTTTTGAACTTTTACAAATATTGAGTTTTTGGGTCAATTTAAAAAAACACTTTTTTTAGGTAAAATTTTGCATAACTTTTTTTCTTCCTTTCAAGAACTCCAGAACTGTTTGAATGCTACCCAGAAAAGTTTTAAAATTTCCATTTTTTGAACTTTTAGAAATTTTGAGTTTTTGGGTCAATTTAAAAAAACACGTTTTTTAGGTCAAATTTTGCAGACCTTTTTTTCTTCTTTTCAGTAACTCCAGAACTGTTTGAATGCTACGCAGAAAAGTTTTAAAATTTCCATTTTTTGAACTTTTAGAAACATTGAGTTTTTGGGTCAATTTAAAAAAACACGTTTTTAGGTCAAATTTTGCAGAACTTTGTTTCTTCTTTTCAGGAACTCCAGAACTTTTTGAATGCTACCCAGGACAGTTTTAAAATTTCCATTTTTTGAACAAATTTAGAAATATTGAGTTTTTGGATCAATTTGAAAAAACACTTTTTTTAGGTAAAATTTTGCAGAACTTTTTTTCTTCTTTTCAGGAACTCCAGAACTTTTTGAATGCTACCCAGGACAGTTTTAAAATTTCCATTTTTTTGAACAAATTTAGAAATATTGAGTTTTTGGATCAATTTGAAAAAACACTTTTTTTAGGTAAAATTTTGCAGAACTTTTTTTCTTCTTTTCAGGAACTCCAGAACTGTTTGAATGCTACCCAGAAAAATTTTAAAATTTCCATTTTTTGAACTTTTAGAAATTTTGAGTTTTTGGGTCAATTTAAAAAAAAACGTTTTTTAGGTCAAATTTTGCAGAACTTTTTTTCTTCTTTTCAGGAACTATAGAACTTTTTGAATACTACCCAGGACAGTTTTAAAATTTCCATTTTTGAACATTTTTAGAAATATTGAGTTTTTGGATCAATTTGAAAAAACACTTTTTTTAGGTAAAATTTTGCAGAACTTTTTTTCTTCTTTTCAGGAACACCAGAACTTTTTGAATGCTACCCAGAACAGTTTTAAAGTTTCCAGTTATTGAACTTTTAGAAATATTGAGTTTTTGGGTCAATTTAAAAAAACACTTTTTTTAGGTAAAATTTTGCAGAACTTTTTTTCTTCCTTTCAAGAACTCCAGAACTGTTTGAATGCTACCCAGAAAAGTTTTAAAATTTCCATTTTTTGAACTTTTAGAAATTTTGAGTTTTTGGGTCAATTTAAAAAAACACGTTCTTTAGGTAAAATTTTGCAGACCTTTTTTTCTTCTTTTCAGTATCTCCAGAACTGTTTGAATGCTACCCAGAAAACTTTTAAAATTTCCATTTTTTGAACTTTTAGAAACATTGAGTTTTTGGGTCAATTTAAAAAAACACGTTTTTTAGGTCAAATTTTGCAGAACTTTGTTTCTTCTTTTCAGGAACTCCAGAACTTTTTGAATGCTACCCAGGACAGTTTTAAAATTTCCATTTTTTGAACAAATTTAGAAATATTTAGTTTTTGGATCAATTTGAAAAAACACTTTTTTTAGGTAAAATTTTGCAGAACTTTTTTTCTTCTTTTCAGGAACTCCAGAACTTTTTGAATGCTACCCAGGACAGTTTTAAATTTTCCATTTTTTTGAA
This sequence comes from Merzomyia westermanni, assembly GCA_949987695.1. Classification (NCBI taxonomy): domain Eukaryota; kingdom Metazoa; phylum Arthropoda; class Insecta; order Diptera; family Tephritidae; genus Merzomyia; species Merzomyia westermanni. The sequence goes on from OX465289.1 coordinate 134,141,068, forward strand.
CAAATTTAGAAATATTGAGTTTTTGGATCAATTTGAAAAAACACTTTTTTTAGGTAAAATTTTGCAGAACTTTTTTTCTTCTTTTCAGGAACTCCAGAACTGTTTGAATGCTACTCAGAAAAATTTTAAAATTTCCATTTTTTGAACTTTTAGAAATTTTGAGTTTTTGGGTCAATTTAAAAAAAAAACGTTTTTTAGGTCAAATTTTGCAGAACTCTTTTTCTTCTTTTCAGGAACTATAGAACTTTTTGAATACTACGCAGGACAGTTTTAAAATTTCCATTTTTGAACATTTTTAGAAATATTGAGTTTTTGGATCAATTTAAAAAAACACTTTTTTTAGGTAAAATTTTGCAGAACTTTTTTTCTTCTTTTCAGGAACTCCAGAACATCTTGAATGCTATCCAGAACAGTTTTAAAGTTTCCAGTTATTGAACTTTTAGAAATATTGAGTTTTTGGGTCAATTTAAAAAAACACGTTTTTTCGGTCAAATTCTGCAGAACTTATTTCTTCTTTTCAGGAACTCCAGAACTTTTTGAATGCTACACAGAACAGTTTTAAAGTTTCCATTTATTGAACTTTTAGAAATATTGAGTTTTTGGGTCAATTTAAAAAAACACTTTTTTTAGGTCAAGTTCTGCAGAACTTTTTTTCTTCTTTTCAGGAACTCCAGAACTTTTTGAATGCTACCCAGAACAGTTTTAAACTTTCCATTTATTGAGCTTTTAGAAATATTGAGTTTTTGGGTCAATTTAAAAAAACACGTTTTTTAGGTCAAATTTTGCAGAACTTTTTTTCTTCTTTTCAGGAACTCCAGAACTTTTTGAATGCTACCCCGAACAGTTTTAAAATTTCCATTTATTGAGCTTTTAGAAATATTGAGTTTTTGGATCAATTTACAAAAAAAAACTTTTTTAGGTCAAATTTTGCAGAACTTTTTTTCTTCTTTTCAGGAACTCCAGAACTTTTTGAATGCTACCCAGAAAAGTTTTAAAATTTCCATTTTTTGAACTTTTAGAAATATTGAGTTTTTGGATCAATTTACAAAAAAAAAACTTTTTTTAGGTCAAATTTTACAGAACTTTTTTTCTTCTTTGCAGGAACTCCAGAACTTTTTGAATGCTACCCAGCACAGTTTTAAACTTTCCATTTATTGAGCTTTTAGAAATATTGAGTTTTTGGGTCAATTTAAAAAAACACGTTTTTTAGGTCAAATTTTGCAGAACTTTTTTTCTTCTTTTCAGGAACTCCAGAACTTTTTGAATGCTACAAAGAAAAGTTTTAAAATTTCCATTTTTTGAACTTTTAGAAATATTGAGTTTTTGGATCAATTTACAAAAAAAAACTTTTTTTAGGTCAAATTTTACAGAACTTTGTTTCTTCTTTGCAGGAACTCCAGAACTTTTTGAATGCTACCCAGCACAGTTTTAAACTTTCCATTTATTGAGCTTTTAGAAATATTGAGTTTTTGGGTCAATTTAAAAAAACACGTTTTTTAGGTCAAATTTTGCAGAACTTTTTTTCTTCTTTTCAGGAACTCCAGAGCTTTTTGAATGCTACCCCGAACAGTTTTAAAATTTCCATTTTTTTAACATTTTTAGAAATATTGATTTTTTGGATCAATTTAAAAAAACACTTTTTTTAGGTAAAATTTTGCAGAACTTTTTTTCTTCTTTTCAGGAACACTAGAACTTTTTGGATGCTACCCAGAAAAGTTTTAAAATTGCCATTTTTTGAACTTTTAGAAATATTAAGTTTTTGGGTCAATTTAAAAAAGCACTTTTTTTAGGTAAAATTTTGCAGAACTTTTTTTTCTTCTTTTCAGGAACACCAGAACTTTTTGAATGCTACCCAGAAAAGTTTTAAAATTTCCATTTATTGAGCTTTTATAAATATTGAGTTTTTGGGTCAATTTAAAAAAACACGTTTTTTAGGTAAAATTTTGCAGAACTTTTTTCTTCTTTTCAGGAACACCAGAACTTTTTGAATGCTACCCAGAAAAGTTTTAAAATTTCCATTTTTTGAACTTTTAGAAATATTGAGTTTTTGGGTCAATTTAAAAAAGCACTTTTTTAGGTAAAATTTTGCAGAACTTTTTTTCTTCTTTTCAGGAACACCAGAACTTTTTAAATGCTACCCAGAAAAGGTTTAAAATTTCCATTTTTTGAACTTTTAGAAATATTGAGTTTTTGGGTCAATTTAAAAAAACACGTTTTTTAGGTCAAATTTTGCAGAACTTTTTTCTTCTTTTCAGGAACACCAGAACTTTTTGAATGCTACCCAGAAAAGTTTTAAAATTTCCATTTTTTGAACTTTTAGAAATATTGAGTTTTTGGGTCAATTTAAAAAAGCACTTTTTTTAGGTAAAATTTTGCAGAACTTTTTTTCTTCTTTTCAGGAACACCAGAACTTTTTGAATGCTACCCAGAAAAGTTTTAAAATTTCCATTTTTTGAACTTTTAGAAATATTGAGTTTTTGGGTCAATTTAAAAAAGCCCTTTTTTTAGGTAAAATTTTGCAGAACTTTTTTTCTTCTTTTCAGGAACTCCAGAACTTTTTGAATGCTACCCCGAACAGTTTTAAAATTTCCATTTATTGAGCTTTTAGAAATATTGAGTTTTTGGGTCAATTTAAAAAAACACGTTTATTAGGTCAAATTTTGCAGAACTTTTTTTTTCTTTTCAGGAACTCCAGAACTTTTTGAATGCTACCCAGAAAAGTTTTAAAATTTCCATTTTTTGAACTTTTAGAAATATTGAGTTTTTGGATCAATTTACAAAAAAAAACTTTTTTTAGGTCAAATTTTGCAGAACTTTTTTCTTCTTTTCAGGAACACCAGAACTTTTTGAATGCTACCCAGCACAGTTTTAAACTTTCCATTTATTGAGCTTTTAGAAATATTGAGTTTTTGGGTCAATTTAAAAAAACACGTTTTTTAGGTCAAATTTTGCAGAACTTTTTTTCTTCTTTTCAGGAACTCCAGAACTTTTTGAATGCTACCCAGAAAAGTTTTAAAATTTCCATTTTTTGAACTTTTAGAAATATTGAGTTTTTGGATCAATTTACAAAAAAAAAACTTTTTTTAGGTCAAATTTTACAGAACTTTTTTTCTTCTTTGCAGGAACTTCAGAACTTTTGAATGCTACCCAGCACAGTTTTAAACTTTCCATTTATTGAGCTTTTAGAAATATTGAGTTTTTGGGTCAATTTAAAAAAACACGTTTTTTAGGTCAAATTTTGCAGAACTTTTTTTCTTCTTTTCAGGAACTCCAGAACTGTTTGAAAGCTACCCAGAAAAGTTTTAAAATTTCTATTTTTTGAACATTTTTAGAAATATTGAGTTTTTGGATCAATTTAAAAAAACACTTTTTTTAGGTAAAATTTTGCAGAACTTTTTTCTTCTTTTCAGGAACTCCAGAACTTTTTGAATGCTACCCAGAAAAGGTTTAAAATTTCCATTTTTTGAACTTTTGGAAATATTGAGTTTTTGGGTCAATTTAAAAAAACACGTTTTTTAGGTCAAATTTTGCAGAACTTTTTTCTTCTTTTCAGGAACACCAGAACTTTTTGAATGCTACCCAGAAAAGTTTTAAAATTTCCATTTTTTGAACTTTTAGAAATATTGAGTTTTTGGGTCAATTTAAAAAAGCACTTTGTTTAGGTAAAATTTTGCAGAACTTTTTTTTCTTCTTTTCAGGAACACCAGAACTTTTTGAATGCTACCCAGAAAAGTTTTAAAATTTCCATTTTTTGAACTTTTAGAAATATTAAGTTTTTGGGTCAATTTAAAAAAGCACTTTTTTAGGTAAAATTTTGCAGACCTTTTTTTCTTCTTTTCAGGAACACCAGAACTTTTTGAATGCTACCCAGAAAAGTTTTAAAATTTCCATTTTTTGAACTTTTAGAAATATTGAGTTTTTGGGTCAATTTAAAAAAACACGTTTTTTAGGTCAAATTTTGCAGAACTTTTTTTCTTCTTTTCAGGAACACCAGAACTTTTTGAATGCTACCCAGAAAAGTTTTAAAATTTCCATTTTTTGAACTTTTAGAAATATTAAGTTTTTGGGTCAATTTAAAAAAGCACTTTTTTTAGGTAAAATTTTGCAGAACTTTTTTTCTTCTTTTCGGGAACACCAGAACTTTTTGAATGCTACCCAGAAAAGTTTTAAAATTTCCATTTTTTGAACTTTTAGAAATATTGAGTTTTTGGATCAATTTGCAAAAAAAAAACTTTTTTTAGGTCAAGTTCTGCAGAACTTTTTTTCTTCTTTTCAGGAACTCCAGAACTTTTTGAATGCTACCCAGAACAGTTTTAAACTTTCCATTTATTGAGCTTTTAGAAATATTGAGTTTTTGGGTCAATTTAAAAAAACACGTTTTTTAGGTCAAATTTTGCAGAACTTTTTTTCTTCTTTTCAGGAACTCCAGAACTTTTTGAATGCTACCCCGAACAGTTTTAAAATTTCCATTTATTGAGCTTTTAGAAATATTGAGTTTTTGGGTCAATTTAAAAAAACACGTTTATTAGGTCAAATTTTGCAGAACTTTTTTTCTTCTTTTCAGGAACTCCAGAACTTTTTGAATGCTACCCAGAAAAGTTTTTAAAATTTCCATTTCTTGAACTTTTAGAAATATTGAGTTTTTGGATCAATTTACAAAAAAAAAAAACTTTTTTTAGGTCAAATTTTACAGAACTTTTTTTCTTCTTTGCAGGAACTCCAGAACTTTTTGAATGCTACCCAGCACAGTTTTAAACCTTCCATTTATTGAGCTTTTAGAAATATTGAGTTTTTGGGTCAATTTAAAAAAACACGTTTTTTAGGTCAAATTTTGCAGAACTTTTTTTCTTCTTTTCAGGAACTCCAGAACTTTTTGAATGCTACCCAGAAAAGTTTTACAATTTCCATTTCTTGAACTTTTAGAAATATTGAGTTTTTGGATCAATTTACAAAAAAAAAAACTTTTTTTAGGTCAAATTTTACAGAACTTTTTTCTTCTTTGCAGGAACTCCAGAACTTTTTGAATGCTGCCCAGCACAGTTTTAAACTTTCCATTTATTGAGCTTTTAGAAATATTGAGTTTTTGGGTCAATTTAAGAAAACACGTTTTTTAGGTCAAATTTTGCAGAACTTTTTTTCATCTTTTCAGGAACTCCAGAACTTTTTGAATGCTACCCCGAACAGTTTTAAAATTTCCATTTTTTGAACATTTTTAGAAATATTGAGTTTTTGGATCAATTTAAAAAAACACTTTTTTTAGGTAAAATTTTGCAGAACTTTTTTTCTTCTTTTCAGGAACTCCAGAACTTTTTGAATGCTACCCAGAAAAGGTTTAAACTTTCCATTTTTTGAACTTTTAGAAATATTGAGTTTTTGGGTCAATTTAAAAAAAACACGTTTTTTAGGTCAAATTTTGCAGAACTTTTTTCTTCTTTTCAGGAACACCAGAACTTTTTGAATGCTACCCAGAAAAGTTTTAAAATTTCCATTTTTTGAACTTTTAGAAATATTGAGTTTTTGGGTCAATTTAAAAAAGCACTTTTTTTAGGTAAAATTTTCAGAACTTTTTTTCTTCTTTTCAGGAACACCAGAACTTTTTGAATGCTACCCAAAAAAGTTTTAAAATTTCCATTTTTTGAACTTTTAGAAATATTTAGTTTTTGGGTCAATTTAAAAAAACACGTTTTTTAGGTCAAATTTTGCAGAACTTTTTTTCTTCTTTTCAGGAACACCAGAACTTTTTCAATGCTACCCAGAAAAGTTTTAAAATTTCCATTTTTTGAACTTTTAGAAATATTAAGTTTTTGGGTCAATTTAAAAAAGGACTTTTTTTAGGTAAAATTTTGCAGAACTTTTTTTCTTCTTTTCAGGAACACCAGAACTTTTTGAATGCTACCCAGAAAAGTTTTAAAATTTCCATTTTTTGAACTTTTAGAAATATTGAGTTTTTGGGTCAATTTAAAAAAGCACTTTTTTTAGGTAAAATTTTGCAGAACTTTTTGAATGCTACCCAGAAAAGTTTTAAAATTTCCATTTTTTGAACTTTTAGAAATATTAAGTTTTGGGTCAATTTAAAAAAGCACTTTTTTTAGGTAAAATTTTGCAGAACTTTTTTTCTTCTTTTCAGGAACACCAGAACTTTTTGAATGCTTCCCAGGATAGTTTTAAAATTTCCATTTTTTGAACATTTTTAGAAATATTGAGTTTTTGGATCAATTTAAAAAAATACTTTTTTAGGTCAAATTTTGCAGAACTTTTTTTCTTCTTTTCAGGAACACCAGAACTTTTTGAATGCTACCCAGAAAAGTTTTAAAATTTCCATTTTTTGAACTTTTAGAAATATTAAGTTTTTGGGTCAATTTAAAAAAGCACTTTTTTTAGGTAAAATTTTGCACAACTTTTTTTCTTCTTTTCAGGAACACCAGAACTTTTTGAATGCTTCCCAGGATAGTTTTAAAATTTCCATTTTTTGAACATTTAGAAATATTGAGTTTTTGGATCAATTTAAAAAAGCACTTTTTTTAGGTAAAATTTTGCAGAACTTTTTTTCTTCTTTTCAGGAACACCAGAACTTTTTGAATGCTACCCAGAAAAGTTTTAAAATTTCCATTTTTTGAACTTTTAGAAATATTAAGTTTTTGGGTCAATTTAAAAAAGCACTTTTTTTAGGTAAAATTTTGCAGAACTTTTTTTCTTCTTTTCAGGAACACCAGAACTTTTTGAATGCTACCCAGAAAAGTTTTAAAATTTCCATTTTTTGAACTTTTAGAAATATTGAGTTTTTGGGTCAATTTACAAAAAAAAAACTTTTTTTAGGTCAAATTTTGCAGAACTTTTTTTCTTCTTTTCAGGAAAACCAGAACTTTTTGAATGCTACCCAGAAAAGGTTTAAAATTTCCATTTTTTGAACTTTTAGAAATATTGAGTTTTTGAGTCAATTTAAAAAAACACGTTTTTTGGGTCAAATTTTGCAGAACTCTTTTCTTCTTTTCAGGAACACCAGAACTTTTTGAATGCTACCCAGAAAAGTTTTAAAATTTCCATTTTTTTAACTTTTAGAAATATTGAGTTTTTGGGTCAATTTTTTTTTCTTCTTTTCAGGAACACTAGAACTTTTTGAATGCTACCCAGAAAAGTTTTAAAATTTCCATTTTTTGAACTTTTAGAAATATTGAGTTTTTGGGTCAATTTAAAAAAACACGTTTTTTAGGTCAAATTTTGCAGAACTTTTTTTCTTCTTTTCAGGAACACCAGAACTTTTTGAATGCTACCCAGAAAAGTTTTAAAATTTCCATTTTTTGAACTTTTAGATATATTAAGTTTTTGGGTCAATTTAAAAAAGCACTTTTTTTAGGTAAAATTTTGCAGAACTTTTTTTCTTCTTTTCAGGAACTCCAGAACTTTTTGAATGCTACCCAGAAAAGTTTTAAAATTTCCATTTTTTGAACTTTTAGAAATATTGAGTTTTTGGGTCAATTTAAAAAAGCACTTTTTTTAGGTAAAATTTTGCAGAACTTTTTTTCTTCTTTTCAGGAACACCAGAACTTTTTGAATGCTACCCAGAAAAGTTTTAAAATTTCCATTTTTTGAACAAATTTAGAAATATTGAGTTTTTGGATCAATTTGAAAAAACACTTTTGTTAGGCCAAATTTTGCAAACCTTTTTTTCCTCTTTTCAGGAACTCCAGAACTGTTTGAATGCTACCCAGAAAAGTTTTAAAATTTCCATTTTTTGAAATTTTACAAATATTGAGTTTTTGGGTCAATTTAAAAAAAAACGTTTTTTAGGTCAAATTTTGCAGAACTTTTTTTCTTCTTTTCAGGAACACCAGAACTTTTTGAATGCTACCCAGAACAGTTTTAAAATTTCCATTTTTTGAACAAATTTGGAAATATTGAGTTTTTGGATCAATTTACAAAAAAAAAACTTTTTTTAGGTCAAGTTCTGCAGAACTTTTTTTCTTCTTTTCAGGAACTCCAGAACTTTTTGAATGCTACCCAGAAAAGTTTTAAAATTTCCATTTTTTGAACTTTTAGAAATATTGAGTTTTTGGATCAATTTACAAAAAAAAAACTTTTTTTAGGTCAAATTTTACAGAACTTTTTTTCTTCTTTGCAGGAACTCCAGAACTTTTTGAATGCTACCCAGCACAGTTTTAAACTTTCCATTTATTGAGCTTTTAGAAATATTGAGTTTTTGGGTCAATTTAAAAAAACACGTTTTTTAGGTCAAATTTTGCAGAACTTTTTTTCTTCTTTTCAGGAACTCCAGAACTTTTTGAATGCTACCCCGAACAGTTTTAAAATTTCCATTTTTTGAACATTTTTAGAAATATTGAGTTTTTGGATCAATTTAAAAAAACACTTTTTTTAGTTAAAATTTTGCAGAACTTTTTTTCTTCTTTTCAGGAACTCCAGAACTTTTTGAATGCTACCCAGAAAAGGTTTAAAATTTCCATTTTTTGAACTTTTAGAAATATTGAGTTTTTGGGTCAATTTAAAAAAACACGTTTTTTAGGTCAAATTTTGCAGAACTTTTTTCTTCTTTTCAGGAACACCAGAACTTTTTGAATGCTACCCAGAAAAGTTTTAAAATTTCCATTTTTTGAACTTTTAGAAATATTGAGTTTTTGGGTCAATTTAAAAAAGCACTTTTTTTAGGTAAAATTTTGCAGAACTTTTTTCTTCTTTTCAGGAACTCCAGAACTTTTTGAATGCTACCCAGAAAAGGTTTAAAATTTCCATTTTTTGAACTTTTAGAAATATTGAGTTTTTGGGTCAATTTAAAAAAACACGTTTTTAGTTAAAATTTTGCAGAACTTTTTTTCTTCTTTTCAGGAACTCCAGAACTTTTTGAATGCTACCCAGAAAAGGTTTAAAATTTCCATTTTTTGAACTTTTAGAAATATTGAGTTTTTGGGTCAATTTAAAAAAACACGTTTTTAGGTCAAATTTTGCAGAACTTTTTTCTTCTTTTCAGGAACACCAGAACTTTTTGAATGCTACCCAGAAAAGTTTTAAAATTTCCATTTTTTGAACTTTTAGAAATATTGAGTTTTTGGGTCAATTTAAAAAAGCACTTTTTTTAGGTAAAATTTTGCAGAACTTTTTTTCTTCTTTTCAGGAGCACCAGAACTTTTTGAATGCTACCCAGAAAAGTTTTAAAATTTCCATTTTTTGAACTTTTAGATATATTAAGTTTTTGGGTCAATTTAAAAAAGCACTTTTTTTAGGTAAAATTTTGCAGAACTTTTTTTCTTCTTTTCAGGAACACCATAACTTTTTGAATGCTACCCAGAAAAGTTTTAAAATTTCCATTTTTTGAACTTTTAGAAATATTGAGTTTTTGGGTCAATTTAAAAAAGCACTTTTTTTAGGTAAAATTTTGCAGAACTTTTTTTCTTCTTTTCAGGAACACCAGAACTTTTTGAATGCTACCCAGAAAAGTTTTAAAATTTCCATTTTTTGAACTTTTAGAAATATTAAGTTTTTGGGTCAATTTAAAAAATCACTTTTTAGGTAAAATTTTGCAGAACTTTTTTTCTTCTTTTCAGGAAACCCAGAACTTTTTGAATGCTACCCAGAAAAGTTTTAAAATTTCCATTTTTTGAACTTTTAGAAATATTAAGTTTTTGGGTCAATTTAAAAAAGCACTTTTTTTAGGTAAACTTTTGCAGAACTTTTTTTCTTCTTTTCAGGAACACCAGAACTTTTTGAATGCTACCCAGAAAAGTTTTAAAATTTCCATTTTTTGAACTTTTAGAAATATTGAGTTTTTCGATCCATTTAAAAAAAAAACACTTTTTTTAGGTCAAATTCTGCAGAACTTTTTTTCTTCTTTTCAGGAACTCCATAACTTTTTGAATGCTTCCCAGGATAGTTTTAAAATTTCCATTTTTTGAACATTTTTAGAAATATTGAGTTTTTGGGTCAATTAAAAAAAACCCCGTTTTTTAGGGCAAATTTTGCAGAACTTTTTTTCTTCTTTTCAGGAACTCCAGAACTTTTTGAATGCTACCCAGAACAGTTTTAAAGTTTCCATTTATTGAACTTTTAGAAATATTGAGTTTTTGGGTCAATTTAAAAAAACACTTTTTTTAGGTAAAATTTTGCAGAACTTTTTTTCTTCTTTTCAGGAACTCCATAACTTTTTGAATGCTTCCCAGGATAGTTTTAAAATTTCCATTTTTTGAACTTTTAGAAATATTGAGTTTTTGGGTCAATTTAAAAAAGCACTTTGTTTAGGTAAAATTTTGCAGAACTTTTTTTTCTTCTTTTCAGGAACACCAGAACTTTTTGAATGCTACCCAGAAAAGTTTTAAAATTTCCATTTTTTGAACTTTTAGAAATATTGGGTTTTTGGGTCAATTTAAAAAAACACGTTTTTTAGGTCAAATTTTGCAGAACTTTTTTTCTTCTTTTCAGGAACTCCAGAAATTTTTGAATGCTACCCAGGACAGTTTTAAAATTTCTATTTTTTGAACATTTTTAGAAATATTGAGTTTTTGGATCAATTTGAAAAAACACTTTTTTTAGGTCAAATTTTGCAGCACTTTTTTTCTTCTTTTCAGGAACTCCAGAACTTTTTGAATGCTACCCAGGACAGTTTTAAAATTTCCATTTTTTGAACAAATTTAGAAATATTGAGTTTTTGGATCAATTTGAAAAAACAGTTTTTTTAGGTAAAATTTTGCATACCCTTTTTTCTTCTTTTCAGGAACTCCAGAACTGTTTGAATGCTACCCAGAAAAGTTTTAAAAATTTCCATTTTTTGAACTTTTAGAAATATTGAGTTTTTGGGTCAATTAAAAAAACACGTTTTTTACTTCAAATTTTGCAGAACTTTTTTTCTTCTTTTCAGGAACTCCATAACTTTTTGAATGTTACCCAGAAAAGTTTTAAAATTTCCAGTTTTTGAACTTTCAGAAATATTGAGTTTTTGGGTCAATTTAAAAAAACACGTTTTGTAGGTAAAATTTTGCAGAACTTTTTTTCTTCTTTTCAGGAACTCCAGAACTGTTTGAATGCTACCTAGAAAAGTTTTAAAATTCCATTTTTTGAACTTTTACAAATATTGAGTTTTTGGGTCAATTTAAAAAAACACGTTTTTTAAGTCAAATTTTGCAGAACTTTTTTTCTTCTTTTCAGGAACACCAGAACTTTTTGAATGCTGAACAGAAAAGTTTTAAAGTTTCCATTTATTGAACTTTTTGGAAATATTGAGTTTTTGAATCATTTTAAAAAAACATATTTTTAGGTGAAATTTTGCAGAACTTTTTTTCTTCTTTTCAGGAACTCCATAACTTTTTGAATGTTACCCAGAAAAGTTTTAAAATTTCCATTTTTTGAACTTTCAGAAATATTGAGTTTTTGGGTCAATTTAAAAAAACACGTTTTGTAGGTAAAATTTTGCAGAACTTTTTTTCTTCTTTTCAGGAACTCCAGAACTTTTTGAATGCTACCCAGGACAGTTTTAAAATTTCCATTTTTTGAACAAATTTAGAAATATTGAGTTCTTGGATCAATTTGAAAAAACACTTTATTTAGGCCAAATTTTGCAAACCTTTTTTTCTTCTTTTCAGGAACTCCAGAACTGTTTGAATGCTACCCAGAAAAGTTTTAAAATTTCCATTTTTTGAACTTTTACAAATATTGAGTTTTTGGGTCAATTTAAAAAAACACGTTTTTTAGGTCAAATTTTGCAGAACTTTTTTTCTTCTTTTCAGGAACTCCAGAACTTTTTGAATGCTACCCAGAAAAATTTTAAAATTTCCATTTTTTGAACTTTTAGAAATTTTGAGTTTTTGGATCAATTTAAAAAAAAAAACACTATTTTTAGGTCAAATTCTGCAGAACTTTTTTTCTTCTTTTCAGGAACTCCAGAACTTTTTGAATGCTGCCCAGAAAAGTTTTAAAGTTTCCATTTATTGAACTTTTTGGAAATATTGAGTTTTTGAATCATTTTAAAAAAACATATTTTTAGGTAAAATTTTGCAGAACTTTTTTTCTTCTTTTCAGGAACTCCAGAACTTTTTGAATGCTACCCAGGACAGTTTTAAAATTTCCATTTTTTGAACAAATTTAGAAATATTGAGTTCTTGGATCAATTTGAAAAAACACTTTATTTAGGCCAAATTTTGCAAACCTTTTTTTCTTCTTTTCAGGAACACCAGAACTTTTTGAATGCTACCCAGAAAAGTTTTAAAATTTCCATTTTTTGAACTTTTAGAAATATTAAGTTTTTGGGTCAATTTAAAAAATCACTTTTTTTAGGTAAAATTTTGCAGAACTTTTTTTCTTCTTTTCAGGAACACCAGAACTTTTTGAATGCTACCCAGAAAAGTTTTAAAATTTCCATTTTTTGAACTTTTAGAAATATTGAGTTTTTGGGTCAATTTAAAAAAGCACTTTTTTAGGTAAAATTTTGCAGAACTTTTTTTCTTCTTTTCAGGAACACCAGAACTTTTTGAATGCTACCCAGAAAAGTTTTAAAATTTCCATTTTTTGAACTTTTAGAAATATTAAGTTTTTGGGTCAATTTAAAAAAGCACTTTTTTTAGGTAAAATTTTGCATAACTTTTTTTCTTCTTTTCAGGAACACCAGAACTTTTTGAATGCTACCCAGAAAAGTTTTAAAATTTCCATTTTTTGAACTTTTAGAAATATTGAGTTTTTCGATCCATTTAAAAAAAAACACTTTTTTTAGGTCAAATTCTGCAGAACTTTTTTTCTTCTTTTCAGGAACTCTATAACTTTTTGAATGCTTCCGAGGATAGTTTTAAAATTTCCATTTTTTGAACATTTTTAGAAATATTGAGTTTTTGGATCAATTTAAAAAAAGACTTTTTTAGGTCAAATTTTGCATAACTTTTTTTCTTCTTTTCAGGAACTCAAGAACTGTTTGAGTGCTACCCAGAAAAGGTTTAAATTTTCCATTTTTTGAACTTTTAGAAATATTGAGTTTTTGGGTCAATTAAAAAAAAAAAACCGTTTTTTAGGTCAAATTTTGCAGAATTTTTTTTCTTCTTTTCAGGAACTCCAGAACTTTTTGAATGCTACCCAGAACAGTTTTAAAGTTTCCATTTATTGAACTTTTAGAAATATTGAGTTTTTGGTTCAATTTAAAAAAACACTTTTTTTAGGTAAAATTTTGCAGAACTTTTTTTCTTCTTTTCAAGAACTCCAGAACTGTTTGAATGCTACCCAGAAAAGTTTTAAAATTTCCATTTTTTGAACTTTTAGAAATATTGAGTTTTTGGGTCAATTTAAAAAAACACGTTTTTTAGGTCAAATTTTGCAGAACTTTTTTTCTTCTTTTCAGGAACTCCAGAACTTTTTGAATGCTAGCCAGGACAGTTTTAAAATTTCTATTTTTTGAACATTTTTAGAAATATTGAGTTTTTGGATCAATTTGAAAAAACACTTTTTTTAGGTCGAATTTTGCAGAACTTTTTTTCTTCTTTTCAGGAACTCCAGAACTTTTTGAATGCTACAAAGGACAGTTTTAAAATTTCCATTTTTTGAACAAATTTAGAAATATTGAGTTTTTGGATCAATTTGAAAAAACACTTTTTTAGGCCAAATTTTGCAAACCTTTTTTTCTTCTTTTCAGGAACTCCAGAACTGTTTGAATGCTACCCAGAAAAGTTTTAAAATTTCCATTTTTTGAACTTTTAGAAATATTGAGTTTTTGGGTCAATTTAAAAAAACACGTTTTTTAGGTCAAATTTTGCAGAACTTTTTTTCTTCTTTTCAGGAACTCCAGAACTTTTTGAATGCTACCCAGAAAAGTTTTAAAATTTCCATTTTTTGAACTTTTAGAAATATTGAGTTTTTGGGTCAATTTAAAAAAACACGTTTTTTAGGTCAAATTTTGCAGAACTTTTTTTCTTCTTTTCAGGAACTTCAGAACTGTTTGAATGCTACCCAGAAAAGTTTTAAAATTTCCATTTTTGAACTTTTAGAAATATTGAGTTTTTGGTTCAATTAAAAAAACACGTTTTTTACTTCAAATTTTGCAGAACTTTTTTTCTTCTTTTCAGGAACTCCATAACTTTTTGAATGCTACCCAGAAAAGTTTTAAAATTTCCATTTTTTGAACTTTTAGAAATATTGAGTTTTTGGGTCAATTTAAAAAAACACGTTTTTTAGGTCAAATTTTGCAGAACTTTTTTTCTTCTTTTCAGGAACTCCAGAACTGTTTGAATGCTACCCAGAAAAGTTTTAAAATTTCCATTTTTTGAACTTTTAGAAATTTTGAGTTTTTGGGTCAATTTAAAAAAAACACGTTTTTTAGGTCAAATTTTGCAGAACTTTTTTTCTTCTTTTCAGGAACGCCAGAACTTTTTGAATGCTGCCCAGGAAAGTTTTAAAGTTTCCATTTATTGAACTTTTTGGAAATATTGAGTTTTTGAATCATTTTAAAAAAACATATTTTTAGGTGAAATTTTACAGAACTTTTTTTCTTCTTTGCAGGAACTCCAGAACTTTTTGAATACTACCCAGAACAGTTTTAAACTTTCCACTTATTGAGCTTTTAGAAATATTGAGTTTTTGGGTCAATTTAAAAAAAAACGTTTTTTAGGTCAAATTTTGCAGAACTTTTTTTCTTCTTTTCAGGAACTCCAGAACTTCTTGAATGCTACCCAGAACAGTTTTAAAGTTTCCAGTTATTGAACTTTTAGAAATATTGAGTTTTTGGGTCAATTTAAAAAAACACGTTTTTTAGGTAAAATTTTGCAGAACTTTTTTTCTTCTTTTCAAGAACTCCAGAACTGTTTGAATGCTACCCAGACAAGTTTTAAAATTTCCATTTTTTGAACTTTTAGAAATTTTGAGTTTTTGGGTCATTTTAAAAAAACACGTTTTTTAGGTCAAATTTTGCAGACCTTTTTTTCTTCTTTTCAGTAACTCCAGAACTTTTTGAATGCTAAACCGAACAGTTTTAAAATTTCCATTTTTTGAACATTTTTAGAAATATTGAGTTTTTGGATCAATTTAAAAAAAACACTTTATTAGGTAAAATTTTGCAGAACTTTTTTTCTTCTTTTCAGGAACACCAGAACTTTTTGAATGTTACCCAGAAAAGTTTTAAAATTTCCATTTTTTGAACTTTTAGAAATATTGAGTTTTTGGATCAATTTAAAAAAAAAAAACTTTTTTTAGGTCAAATTCTGCAGAACTTTTTTTCTTCTTTTCAGGAACACCAGAACTTTTTGAATGCTACCCAGAAAAGTTTTAAAATTTCCATTTTTTGGACTTTTAGAAATATTGAGTTTTTGGGTCAATTTAAAAAAACACGTTTTTTAGGTCAAATTTTGCAGAACATTGTTTCTTCTTTTCACGAACTCCAGAACTTTTTGAATGCTACCCAGGACAGTTTTAAAATTTCCATTTTTTGAACAAATTTAGAAATATTGAGTTTTTGGATCAATTTGAAAAAACACTTTTGTTAGGCCAAATTTTGCAAAAATTTTTTTCTTCTTTTCAGGAACTCCAGAACTGTTCGAATGCTACCCAGAAAAGTTTTAAAATTTCCATTTTTTCAACTTTTACAAATATTGAGTTTTTGGGTCAATTTAAAAAAACACTTTTTTTAGGTAAAATTTTGCAGAACTTTTTTTCTTCTTTTCAAGAACTCCAGAACTGTTTGAATACTACCCAGAAAAGTTTTAAAATTTCCATTTTTTGAACTTTTAGAAATTTTGAGTTTTTGGGTCAATTTAAAAAAACACGTTTTTTAGGTCAAATTTTGCAGACCTTTTTTTCTTCTTTTCAGTAACTCCAGAACTGTTTGAATGCTACCCAGAAAAGTTTTAAAATTTCCATTTTTTGAACTTTTAGAAATATTGAGTTTTTGGGTCAATTTAAAAAAACACGTTTTTTAGGTCAAATTTTGCAGAACTTTGTTTCTTCTTTTAAGGAACTCCAGAACTTTTTGAACGCTACCCAGGACAGTTTTAAAATTCCCATTTTTTGAACAAATTTATAAATATTGAGTTTTTGGATCAATTTGAAAAAACACTTTTGTTAGGCCAAATTTTGCACACATTTTTTTCTTCTTTTCAGGAACTCCAGAACTGTTTGAATGCTACCCAGAAAAGTTTTAAAATTTCCATTTTTTGAACTTTTACAAATATTGAGTTTTTGGGTCAATTTAAAAAAAAACGTTTTTTAGGTCAAATTTTGCAGAACTTTTTTTCTTCTTTTCAGGAACTCCAGAACTTTTTGAATGCTACCCAGGACAGTTTTAAAATTTCCATTTTTTGAACAAATTTAGAAATATTGAGTTTTTGGATCAATTTGAAAAAACACTTTTTTTAGGTAAAATTTTGCAGAACTTTTTTTCTTCTTTTCAGGAACTCCAGAACTGTTTGAATACTACCCAGAAAAGTTTTAAAATTTCCATTTTTTGAACTTTTAGAAATTTTGAGTTTTTGGGTCAATTTAAAAAAAACGTTTTTTAGGTCAAATTTTGCAGAACTTTTTTTCTTCTTTTCAGAAACTCCAGAACTTCTTGAATGCTACCCAGAACAGTTTTAAAGTTTCCAGTTATTGAACTTTTAGAAATATTGAGTTTTTGGGTCAATTTAAAAAAACACGTTTTTTAGGTCAAATTTTGCAGAACTTTTTTTCTTCTTTTCAGGAACTCCAGAACTTTTTGAATGCTACACAGAACAGTCTTAAAGTTTCTATTTATTGAACTTTTAGAAATATTGAGTTTTTGGGTCAATTTAAAAAAAACATTTTTTAGGTAAAATTTTGCAGAACTTTTTTTCTTCTTTTCAAGAACTCTAGAACTGTTTGAATGCTACCCAGAAAAGTTTTAAATTTCCATTTTTTGAACTTTAAGAAATTTTGAGTTTTTGGGTCAATTTGAAAACACACTTTTGTTAGGCCAAATTTTGCAAACCTTTTTTTCTTCTTTTCAGGAACTCCAGAACTGTTTGAATGCTACCCAGAAAAGTTTTAAAATTTCCATTTTTTGAACTTTTACAAATATTAAGTTTTTGGGTCAATTTAAAAAAGCACTTTTTTTAGGTAAAATTTTGCAGAACTTTTTTTCTTCTTTTCAGGAACACCAGAACTTTTTGAATGCTACCCAGAAAAGTTTTAAAATTTCCATTTTTTGAACTTTTAGAAATATTGAGTTTTTGGATCAATTTACAAAAAAAAAACTTTTTTTAGGTCAAATTTTGCAGACCAATTTGAAAAAACACTTTTGTTAGGCCAAATTTTGCAAACCTTTTTTTCTTCTTTTCAGGAACTCCAGAACTGTTTGAATGCTACCCAGAAAAGTTTTAAAATTTCCATTTTTTGAACTTTTACAAATATTAAGTTTTTGGGTCAATTTAAAAAAAAACGTTTTTTAGGTCAAATTTTGCAGAACTTTTTTTCTTCTTTTCAGGAACACCAGAACTTTTTGAATGCTACCCAGAAACGTTTTAAAATTTCCATTTTTTGAACTTTCAGAAATATTGAGTTTTTGGATCAATTTACAAAAAAAAAACTTTTTTTAGGTCAAGTTCTGCAGAACTTTTTTTCTTCTTTTCAGGAACTCCAGAACTTTTTGAATGCTACCCAGAACAGTTTTAAACTTTCCATTTATTCAGCTTTTAGAAATATTGAGTTTTTGGGTCAATTTAAAAAAACACGTTTTTTAGGTCAAATTTTGCAGAACTTTTTTTCTTCTTTTCAGGAACTCCAGAACTTTTTGAATGCTACCCCGAACAGTTTTAAAATTTCCATTTATTGAGCTTTTAGAAATATTGAGTTTTTGGGTCAATTTAAAAAAACACGTTTATTAGGTCAAATTTTGCAGAACTTTTTTTCTTCTTTTCAGGAACTCCAGAACTTTTTGAATGCTACCCAGAAAAGTTTTAAAATTTCCATTTTTTGAACTTTTAGAAATATTGAGTTTTTGGGTCAATTTAAAAAAGCACTTTTTTAGGTAAAATTTTGAAGAACTTTTTTTCTTCTTTTCAGGAACACCAGAACTTTTTGAATGCTACCCAGAAAAGTTTTAAAATTTCCATTTTTTGAACTTTTAGAAATATTAAGTTTTTGGGTCAATTTAAAAAAGCACTTTTTTTAGGTAAAATTTTGCAGAACTTTTTTTCTTCTTTTCAGGAACACCAGAACTTTTTGAATGCTACCCAGAAAAGTTTTAAAATTTCCATTTTTTGAACTTTTAGAAATATTAAGTTTTTGGGTCAATTTAAAAAAGCACTTTTTTTGCAGAACTTTTTTTCTTCTTTTCAGGAACACCAGAACTTTTTGAATGCTACCCAGAAAAGTTTTAAAATTTCCATTTTTTGAACTTTTAGAAATATTGAGTTTTTCGATCCATTTAAAAAAAAAACACTTTTTTTAGGTCAAATTCTGCAGAACTTTTTTTCTTCTTTTCAGGAACTCCATAACTTTTTGAATGCTTCTCAGGATAGTTTTAAAATTTCCATTTTTTGAACTTTTAGAAATATTGAGTTTTTGGATCAATTTAAAAAAAAAAAACTTTTTTTAGGTCAAATTCTGCAGAACTTTTTTTCTTCTTTTCAGGAACACCAGAACTTTTTGAATGCTACCCAGAAAAGTTTTAAAATTTCCATTTTTTGGACTTTTAGAAATATTAAGTTTTTGGGTCAATTTAAAAAAACACTTTTTTTAGGTAAAATTTTGCAGAACTTTTTTTCTTCTTTTCAGGAACACCAGAACTTTTTGAATGCTACCCAGAAAAGTTTTAAAATTTCCATTTTTTGAACTTTTAGAAATATTGAGTTTTTCGATCCATTTAAAAAAAAAACACTTTTTTTAGGTCAAATTCTGCAGAACTTTCTTTCTTCTTTTCAGGAACTCCATAACTTTTTGAATGCTTCTCAGGATAGTTTTAAAATTTCCATTTTTTGAACTTTTAGAAATATTGAGTTTTTGGATCAATTTAAAAAAAAAAAAACTTTTTTTAGGTCAAATTCTGCAGAACTTTTTTTCTTCTTTTCAGGAACACCAGAACTTTTTGAATGCTACCCAGAAAAGTTTTAAAATTTCCATTTTTTGGACTTTTAGAAATATTGAGTTTTTGGGTCAATTTGAAAAAACACTTTTGTTAGGCCAAATTTTGCAAACATTTTTTTCTTCTTTTCAGGAACTCCAGAACTGTTCGAATGCTACCCAGAAAAGTTTTAAAATTTCCATTTTTTCAACTTTTACAAATATTGAGTTTTTGGGTCAATTTAAAAAAACACTTTTTTTAGGTAAAATTTTGCAGAACTTTTTTTCTTCTTTTCAAGAACTCCAGAACTGTTTGAATACTACCCAGAAAAGTTTTAAAATTTCCATTTTTTGAACTTTTAGAAATTTTGAGTTTTTGGGTCAATTTAAAAAAACACGTTTTTTAGGTCAAATTTTGCAGACCTTTTTTTCTTCTTTTCAGTAACTCCAGAACTGTTTGAATGCTACCCAGAAAAGTTTTAAAATTTCCATTTTTTGAACTTTTAGAAATATTAAGTTTTTGGGTCAATTTAAAAAAGCACTTTTTTTAGGTAAAATTTTGCAGAACTTTTTTTCTTCTTTTCAGGAACACCAGAACTTTTTGAATGCTACGCAGAAAAGTTTTAAAATTTCCATTTTTTGAACTTTTAGAAATATTAAGTTTTTGGGTCAATTTAAAAAAGCACTTTTTTAGGTAAAATTTTGCAGAACTTTTTTTCTTCTTTTCAGGAACACCAGAACTTTTTGAATGCTACCCAGAAAAGTTTTAAAATTTCCATTTTTTGAACTTTTAGAAATATTGAGTTTTTGGATCAATTTAAAAAAAAACACTTTTTTTAGGTCAAATTCTGCAGAACTTTTTTTCTTCTTTTCAGGAACACCAGAACTTTTTGAATGCTACCCAGAAAAGTTTTAAAATTTCCATTTTTTGAACTTTTAGAAATATTGAGTTTTTGGATCAATTTAAAAAAAAACACTTTTTTTAGGTCAAATTCTGCAGAACTTTTTTTCTTCTTTTCAGTAACACCAGAACTTTTTGAATGCTACCCAGAAAAGTTTTAAAATTTCCATTTTTTGGACTTTTAGAAATATTAAGTTTTTGGGTCAATTTAAAAAAACACGTTTTTTAGGTCAAATTTTGCAGAACATTGTTTCTTCTTTTCACGAACTCCAGAACTTTTTGAATGCTACCCAGGACAGTTTTAAAATTTCCATTTTTTGAACAAATTTAGAAATATTGAGTTTTTGGATCAATTTGAAAAACCACTTTTGTTAGGCCAAATTTTGCAAACATTTTTTTCTTCTTTTCAGGAACTCCAGAACTGTTCGAATGCTACCCAGAAAAGTTTTAAAATTTCCATTTTTTCAACTTTTACAAATATTGAGTTTTTGGGTCAATTTAAAAAAACACTTTTTTTAGGTAAAATTTTGCAGAACTTTTTTTCTTCTTTTCAAGAACTCCAGAACTGTTTGAATACTACCCAGAAAAGTTTTAAAATTTCCATTTTTTGAACTTTTAGAAATTTTGAGTTTTTTTGTCAATTTAAAAAAACACGTTTTTTAGGTCAAATTTTGCAGAACTTTTTTTCTTCTTTTCAGTAACTCCAGAACTGTTTGAATGCTACCCAGAAAAGTTTTAAAATTTCCATTTTTTGAACTTTTAGAAATATTGAGTTTTTGGGTCAATTTAAAAAACCACGTTTTTTAGGTCAAATTTTGCAGAACTTTGTTTCTTCTTTTAAGGAACTCCAGAACTTTTTGAACGCTACCCAGGACAGTTTTAAAATTCCCATTTTTTGAACAAATTTATAAATATTGAGTTTTTGGATCAATTTGAAAAAACACTTTTGTTAGGCCAAATTTTGCACACATTTTTTTCTTCTTTTCAGCAACTCCAGAACTGTTTGAATGCTACCCAGGACAGTTTTAAAATTTCCATTTTTTGAACAAATTTAGAAATATTGAGTTTTTGGATCAATTTGAAAAAACACTTTTTTTAGGTAAAATTTTGCAGAACTTTTTTTCTTCTTTTCAGGAACTCCAGAACTGTTTGAATACTACCCAGAAAAGTTTTAAAATTTCCATTTTTTGAACTTTTAGAAATTTTGAGTTTTTGGGTCAATTTAAAAAAAACGTTTTTTAGGTCAAATTTTGCAGAACTTTTTTTCTTCTTTTCAGGAACTCCAGAACTTCTTGAATGCTACCCAGAACAGTTTTAAAGTTTCCAGTTATTGAACTTTTAGAAATATTGAGTTTTTGGGTCAATTTAAAAAAACACGTTTTTTAGGTCAAATTTTGCAGAACTTTTTTTCTTCTTTTCAGGAACTCCAGAACTTTTTGAATGCTACACAGAACAGTCTTAAAGTTTCTATTTATTGAACTTTTAGAAATATTGAGTTTTTGGGTCAATTTAAAAAAAACATTTTTTAGGTAAAATTTTGCAGAACTTTTTTTCTTCTTTTCAAGAACTCTAGAACTGTTTGAATGCTACCCAGAAAAGTTTTAAATTTCCATTTTTTGAACTTTAAGAAATTTTGAGTTTTTGGGTCAATTTAAAAAAACACGTTTTTTAGGTCAAATTTTGCAGACCAATTTGAAAAAACACTTTTGTTAGGCCAAATTTTGCAAACCTTTTTTTCTTCTTTTCAGGAACTCCAGAACTGTTTGAATGCTACCCAGAAAAGTTTTAAAATTTCCATTTTTTGAACTTTTACAAATATTAAGTTTTTGGGTCAATTTAAAAAAGCACTTTTTTTAGGTAAAATTTTGCAGAACTTTTTTTCTTCTTTTCAGGAACACCAGAACTTTTTGAATGCTACCCAGAAAAGTTTTAAAATTTCCATTTTTTGAACTTTTAGAAATATTGAGTTTTTGGATCAATTTACAAAAAAAAAAACTTTTTTTAGGTCAAATTTTGCAGACCAATTTGAAAAAACACTTTTGTTAGGACAAATTTTGCAAAACCTTTTTTTCTTCTTTTCAGGAACTCCAGAACTGTTTGAATGCTACCCAGAAAAGTTTTAAAATTTCCATTTTTTGAACTTTTACAAATATTAAGTTTTTGGGTCAATTTAAAAAAAAACGTTTTTTAGGTCAAATTTTGCAGAACTTTTTTTCTTCTTTTCAGGAACACCAGAACTTTTTGAATGCTACCCAGAAAAGTTTTAAAATTTCCATTTTTTGAACTTTCAGAAATATTGAGTTTTTGGATCAATTTACAAAAAAAAAACTTTTTTTAGGTCAAGTTCTGCAGAACTTTTTTTCTTCTTTTCAGGAACTCCAGAACTTTTTGAATGCTACCCAGAACAGTTTTAAACTTTCCATTTATTCAGCTTTTAGAAATATTGAGTTTTTGGGTCAATTTAAAAAAACACGTTTTTTAGGTCAAATTTTGCAGAACTTTTTTTCTTCTTTTCAGGAACTCCAGAACTTTTTGAATGCTACCCTGAACAGTTTTAAAATTTCCATTTATTGAGCTTTTAGAAATATTGAGTTTTTGGGTCAATTTAAAAAAACACGTTTATTAGGTCAAATTTTGCAGAACTTTTTTTCTTCTTTTCAGGAACTCCAGAACTTTTTGAATGCTACCCAGAAAAGTTTTAAAATTTCCATTTTTTGAACTTTTAGAAATATTGAGTTTTTGGGTCAATTTAAAAAAGCACTTTTTTTAGGTAAAATTTTGAAGAACTTTTTTTCTTCTTTTCAGGAACACCAGAACTTTTTGAATGCTACCCAGAAAAGTTTTAAAATTTCCATTTTTTGAACTTTTAGAAATATTAAGTTTTTGGGTCAATTTAAAAAAGCACTTTTTTTAGGTAAAATTTTGCAGAACTTTTTTTCTTCTTTTCAGGAACACCAGAACTTTTTGAATGCTACCCAGAAAAGTTTTAAAATTTCCATTTTTTGAACTTTTAGAAATATTAAGTTTTTGGGTCAATTTAAAAAAGCACTTTTTTAGGTAAAATTTTGCAGAACTTTTTTTCTTCTTTTCAGGAACACCAGAACTTTTTGAATGCTACCCAGAAAAGTTTTAAAATTTCCATTTTTTGAACTTTTAGAAATATTGAGTTTTTCGATCCATTTAAAAAAAAAACACTTTTTTTAGGTCAAATTCTGCAGAACTTTTTTTCTTCTTTTCAGGAACTCCATAACTTTTTGAATGCTTCTCAGGATAGTTTTAAAATTTTAATTTTTTGAACATTTTTAGAAATATTAAGTTTTGGGGTCAATTTAAAAAAGCACTTTTTTTAGGTAAAATTTTGCAGAACTTTTTTTCTTCTTTTCAGGAACACCAGAACTTTTTGAATGCTACCCAGAAAAGTTTTTAAATTTCCATTTTTTGAACTTTTAGAAATATTAAGTTTTTGGGTCAATTTAAAAAAGCACTTTTTTGAGGTAAAATTTTGCAGAACTTTTTTTCTTCTTTTCAGGAACACCAGAACTTTTTGAATGCTACCCAGAAAAGTTTTAAAATTTCCATTTTTGGAACTTTTAGAAATATTAAGTTTTTGGGTCAATTTAAAAAAGCACTTTTTTTAGGTAAAATTTTGCAGAACTTTTTTTCTTCTTTTCAGGAACACCAGAACTTTTTGAATGCTACCCAGAAAAGTTTTAAAATTTCCATTTTTTGAACTTTTAGAAATATTAAGTTTTTGGGTCAATTTAAAAAAGCACTTTTTTTAGGTAAAATTTTGCAGAACTTTTTTTCTTCTTTTCAGGAACACCAGAACTTTTTGAATGCTACCCAGAAAAGTTTTAAAATTTCCATTTTTTGAACTTTTAGAAATATTGAGTTTTTAGGTCAATTTAAAAAAAAACGTTTTTTAGGTCAAATTTTGCAGAACTTTTTTTCTTCTTTTCAGGAACACCAGAACTTTTTGAATGCTACCCAGAAAAGTTTTAAAATTTCCATTTTTTGAACTTTCAGAAATATTGAGTTTTTGGATCAATTTACAAAAAAAAAAACTTTTTTTAGGTCAAGTTCTGCAGAACTTTTTTTCTTCTTTTCAGGAACTCCAGAACTTTTTGAATGCTACCCAAAACAGTTTTAAACTTTCCATTTATTCAGCTTTTAGAAATATTGAGTTTTGGGGTCAATTTAAAAAAACACGTTTATTAGGTCAAATTTTGCAGAACTTTTTTTCTTCTTTTCAGGAACTCCAGAACTTTTTGAATGCTACCCAGAAAAGTTTTAAAATTTCCATTTTTTGAACTTTTAGAAATATTAAGTTTTTGGGTCAATTTAAAAAAGCACTTTTTTTAGGTAAAATTTTGCAGAACTTTTTTTCTTCTTTTCAGGAACACCAGAACTTTTTGAATGCTACCCAGAAAAGTTTTAAAATTTCCATTTTTTGAACTTTTAGAAATATTAAGTTTTTGGGTCAATTTAAAAAAGCACTTTTTTTAGGTAAAATTT
The DNA here is from genome assembly GCA_949987695.1 of Merzomyia westermanni. Classification (NCBI taxonomy): domain Eukaryota; kingdom Metazoa; phylum Arthropoda; class Insecta; order Diptera; family Tephritidae; genus Merzomyia; species Merzomyia westermanni. The sequence continues at coordinate 134,165,468 of OX465289.1, forward strand.
TGCAGAACTTTTTTTCTTCTTTTCAGGAACACCAGAACTTTTTGAATGCTACCCAGAAAAGTTTTAAAATTTCCATTTTTTGAACTTTTAGAAATATTAAGTTTTTGGGTCAATTAAAAAAAACCCGTTTTTTAGGTCAAATTTTGCAGATCTTTTTTTCTTCTTTTCAGGAACTCCAGAACTTTTTGAATGCTACCCAGAACAGTTTTAAGGTTTCCATTTATTGAACTTTTAGAAATATTGAGTTTTTGGATCAATTTAAAAAAAACACTTTATTAGGTAAAATTTTGCAGAACTTTTTTTCTTCTTTTCAGGAACACCAGAACTTTTTGAATGCTACCCAGAAAAGTTTTAAAATTTCCATTTTTTGAACTTTTAGAAATATTGAGTTTTTGGATCAATTTAAAAAAAAAAAACTTTTTTTAGGTCAAATTCTGCAGAACTTTTTTTCTTCTTTTCAGGAACACCAGAACTTTTTGAATGCTACCCAGAAAAGTTTTAAAATTTCCATTTTTTGGACTTTTAGAAATATTGAGTTTTTGGGTCAATTTAAAAAAACACGTTTTTTAGGTCAAATTTTGCAGAACATTGTTTCTTCTTTTCACGAACTCCAGAACTTTTTGAATGCTACCCAGGACAGTTTTAAAATTTCCATTTTTTGAACAAATTTAGAAATATTGAGTTTTTGGATCAATTTGAAAAAACACTTTTGTTAGGCCAAATTTTGCAAAAATTTTTTTCTTCTTTTCAGGAACTCCAGAACTGTTCGAATGCTACCCAGAAAAGTTTTAAAATTTCCATTTTTTCAACTTTTACAAATATTGAGTTTTTGGGTCAATTTAAAAAAACACTTTTTTTAGGTAAAATTTTGCAGAACTTTTTTTCTTCTTTTCAAGAACTCCAGAACTGTTTGAATACTACCCAGAAAAGTTTTAAAATTTCCATTTTTTGAACTTTTAGAAATTTTGAGTTTTTGGGTCAATTTAAAAAAACACGTTTTTTAGGTCAAATTTTGCAGACCTTTTTTTCTTCTTTTCAGTAACTCCAGAACTGTTTGAATGCTACCCAGAAAAGTTTTAAAATTTCCATTTTTTGAACTTTTAGAAATATTGAGTTTTTGGGTCAATTTAAAAAAACACGTTTTTTAGGTCAAATTTTGCAGAACTTTGTTTCTTCTTTTAAGGAACTCCAGAACTTTTTGAACGCTACCCAGGACAGTTTTAAAATTCCCATTTTTTGAACAAATTTATAAATATTGAGTTTTTGGATCAATTTGAAAAAACACTTTTGTTAGGCCAAATTTTGCACACATTTTTTTCTTCTTTTCAGGAACTCCAGAACTGTTTGAATGCTACCCAGAAAAGTTTTAAAATTTCCATTTTTTGAACTTTTACAAATATTGAGTTTTTGGGTCAATTTAAAAAAAAACGTTTTTTAGGTCAAATTTTGCAGAACTTTTTTTCTTCTTTTCAGGAACTCCAGAACTTTTTGAATGCTACCCAGGACAGTTTTAAAATTTCCATTTTTTGAACAAATTTAGAAATATTGAGTTTTTGGATCAATTTGAAAAAACACTTTTTTTAGGTAAAATTTTGCAGAACTTTTTTTCTTCTTTTCAGGAACTCCAGAACTGTTTGAATACTACCCAGAAAAGTTTTAAAATTTCCATTTTTTGAACTTTTAGAAATTTTGAGTTTTTGGGTCAATTTAAAAAAAACGTTTTTTAGGTCAAATTTTGCAGAACTTTTTTTCTTCTTTTCAGGAACTCCAGAACTTCTTGAATGCTACCCAGAACAGTTTTAAAGTTTCCAGTTATTGAACTTTTAGAAATATTGAGTTTTTGGGTCAATTTAAAAAAACACGTTTTTTAGGTCAAATTTTGCAGAACTTTTTTTCTTCTTTTCAGGAACTCTAGAACTGTTTGAATGCTACCCAGAAAAGTTTTAAATTTCCATTTTTTGAACTTTAAGAAATTTTGAGTTTTTGGGTCAATTTAAAAAAACACGTTTTTTAGGTCAAATTTTGCAGACCAATTTGAAAAAACACTTTTGTTAGGCCAAATTTTGCAAACCTTTTTTTCTTCTTTTCAGGAACTCCAGAACTGTTTGAATGCTACCCAGAAAAGTTTTAAAATTTCCATTTTTTGAACTTTTACAAATATTAAGTTTTTGGGTCAATTTAAAAAAAAAACGTTTTTTAGGTCAAATTTTGCAGAACTTTTTTTCTTCTTTTCAGGAACACCAGAACTTTTTGAATGCTACCCAGAAACGTTTTAAAATTTCCATTTTTTGAACTTTTAGAAATATTGAGTTTTTGGATCAATTTACAAAAAAAAAACTTTTTTTAGGTCAAATTTTGCAGACCAATTTGAAAAAACACTTTTGTTAGGCCAAATTTTGCAAACCTTTTTTTCTTCTTTTCAGGAACTCCAGAACTGTTTGAATGCTACCCAGAAAAGTTTTAAAATTTCCATTTTTTGAACTTTTACAAATATTAAGTTTTTGGGTCAATTTAAAAAAAAACGTTTTTTAGGTCAAATTTTGCAGAACTTTTTTTCTTCTTTTCAGGAACACCAGAACTTTTTGAATGCTACCCAGAAACGTTTTAAAATTTCCATTTTTTGAACTTTCAGAAATATTGAGTTTTTGGATCAATTTACAAAAAAAAAACTTTTTTTAGGTCAAGTTCTGCAGAACTTTTTTTCTTCTTTTCAGGAACTCCAGAACTTTTTGAATGCTACCCAGAACAGTTTTAAACTTTCCATTTATTCAGCTTTTAGAAATATTGAGTTTTTGGGTCAATTTAAAAAAACACGTTTTTTAGGTCAAATTTTGCAGAACTTTTTTTCTTCTTTTCAGGAACTCCAGAACTTTTTGAATGCTACCCAGAACAGTTTTAAACTTTCCATTTATTCAGCTTTTAGAAATATTGAGTTTTTGGGTCAATTTAAAAAAACACGTTTTTTAGGTCAAATTTTGCAGAACTTTTTTTCTTCTTTTCAGGAACTCCAGAACTTTTCAAATGCTACCCAGAACAGTTTTAAAATTTCCATTTTTTGAACTTTTAGAAATATTGAGTTTTTGGATCAATTTACAAAAAAAAAACTTTTTTTAGGTCAAGTTCTGCAGAACTTTTTTTCTTCTTTTCAGGAAATCCAGAACTTTTTGAATGCTACCCAGAACAGTTTTAAACTTTCCATTTATTCAGCTTTTAGAAATATTGAGTTTTTGGGTCAATTTAAAAAAACACGTTTTTTAGGTCAAATTTTGCAGAACTTTTTTTCTTCTTTTCAGGAACTCCAGAACTTTTTGAATGCTACCCCGAACAGTTTTAAAATTTCCATTTTTTGAACTTTTAGAAATATTAAGTTTTTGGGTCAATTTAAAAAAGCACTTTTTTTAGGTAAAATTTTGCAGAACTTTTTTTCTTCTTTTCAGGAACACCAGAACTTTTTGAATGCTACCCAGAAAAGTTTTAAAATTTCCATTTTTTGAACTTTTAGAAATATTAAGTTTTTGGGTCAATTTAAAAAAGCACTTTTTTTGCAGAACTTTTTTTCTTCTTTTCAGGAACACCAGAACTTTTTGAATGCTACCCAGAAAAGTTTTAAAATTTCCATTTTTTGAACTTTTAGAAATATTGAGTTTTTCGATCCATTTAAAAAAAAAACACTTTTTTTCTTCTTTTCAGGAACACCAGAACTTTTTGAATGCTACCCAGAAAAGTTTTAAAATTTCCATTTTTTGAACTTTTAGAAATATTGAGTTTTTCGATCCATTTAAAAAAAAAACACTTTTTTTAGGTCAAATTCTGCAGAACTTTTTTTCTTCTTTTCAGGAACTCCATAACTTTTTGAATGCTTCTCAGGATAGTTTTAAAATTTCCATTTTTTGAACTTTTAGAAATATTGAGTTTTTGGATCAATTTAAAAAAAAAAAACTTTTTTTAGGTCAAATTCTGCAGAACTTTTTTTCTTCTTTTCAGGAACACCAGAACTTTTTGAATGCTACCCAGAAAAGTTTTAAAATTTCCATTTTTTGGACTTTTAGAAATATTAAGTTTTTGGGTCAATTTAAAAAATCACTTTTTTTAGGTAAAATTTTGCAGAACTTTTTTTCTTCTTTTCAGGAACACCAGAACTTTTTGAATGCTACCCAGAAAAGTTTTAAAATTTCCATTTTTTGAACTTTTAGAAATATTGAGTTTTTCGATCCATTTAAAAAAAAAACACTTTTTTTAGGTCAAATTCTGCAGAACTTTTTTTCTTCTTTTCAGGAACTCCATAACTTTTTGAATGCTTCTCAGGATAGTTTTAAAATTTCCATTTTTTGAACTTTTAGAAATATTGAGTTTTTGGATCAATTTAAAAAAAAAAAACTTTTTTTAGGTCAAATTCTGCAGAACTTTTTTTCTTCTTTTCAGGAACACCAGAACTTTTTGAATGCTACCCAGAAAAGTTTTAAAATTTCCATTTTTTGGACTTTTAGAAATATTGAGTTTTTGGGTCAATTTGAAAAAACACTTTTGTTAGGCCAAATTTTGCAAACATTTTTTTCTTCTTTTCAGGAACTCCAGAACTGTTCGAATGCTACCCAGAAAAGTTTTAAAATTTCCATTTTTTCAACTTTTACAAATATTGAGTTTTTCGATCCATTTAAAAAAAAAACACTTTTTTTAGGTCAAATTCTGCAGAACTTTTTTTCTTCTTTTCAGGAACTCCATAACTTTTTGAATGCTTCTCAGGATAGTTTTAAAATTTCCATTTTTTGAACTTTTAGAAATATTGAGTTTTTGGATCAATTTAAAAAAAAAACACTTTTTTTAGGTCAAATTCTGCAGAACTTTTTTTCTTCTTTTCAGGAACACCAGAACTTTTTGAATGCTACCCAGAAAAGTTTTAAAATTTCCATTTTTTGGACTTTTAGAAATATTAAGTTTTTGGGTCAATTTAAAAAAGCACTTTTTTTAGGTAAAATTTTGCAGAACTTTTTTTCTTCTTTTCAGGAACACCAGAACTTTTTGAATGCTACCCAGAAAAGTTTTAAAATTTCCATTTTTTGAACTTTTAGAAATATTGAGTTTTTCGATCCATTTAAAAAAAAAACACTTTTTTTAGGTCAAATTCTGCAGAACTTTTTTTCTTCTTTTCAGGAACTCCATAACTTTTTGAATGCTTCTCAGGATAGTTTTAAAATTTCCATTTTTTGAACTTTTAGAAATATTGAGTTTTTGGATCAATTTAAAAAAAAAAAACTTTTTTTAGGTCAAATTCTGCAGAACTTTTTTTCTTCTTTTCAGGAACACCAGAACTTTTTGAATGCTACCCAGAAAAGTTTTAAAATTTCCATTTTTTGGACTTTTAGAAATATTGAGTTTTTGGGTCAATTTGAAAAAACACTTTTGTTAGGCCAAATTTTGCAAACATTTTTTTCTTCTTTTCAGGAACTCCAGAACTGTTCGAATGCTACCCAGAAAAGTTTTAAAATTTCCATTTTTTCAACTTTTACAAATATTGAGTTTTTGGGTCAATTTAAAAAAACACTTTTTTTAGGTAAAATTTTGCAGAACTTTTTTTCTTCTTTTCAAGAACTCCAGAACTGTTTGAATACTACCCAGAAAAGTTTTAAAATTTCCATTTTTTGAACTTTTAGAAATTTTGAGTTTTTGGGTCAATTTAAAAAAACACGTTTTTTAGGTCAAATTTTGCAGACCTTTTTTTCTTCTTTTCAGTAACTCCAGAACTGTTTGAATGCTACCCAGAAAAGTTTTAAAATTTCCATTTTTTGAACTTTTAGAAATATTAAGTTTTTGGGTCAATTTAAAAAAGCACTTTTTTTAGGTAAAATTTTGCAGAACTTTTTTTCTTCTTTTCAGGAACACCAGAACTTTTTGAATGCTACGCAGAAAAGTTTTAAAATTTCCATTTTTTGAACTTTTAGAAATATTAAGTTTTTGGGTCAATTTAAAAAAACACGTTTATTAGGTAAAATTTTGCAGAACTTTTTTTCTTCTTTTCAGGAACACCAGAACTTTTTGAATGCTACCCAGAAAAGTTTTAAAATTTCCATTTTTTGAACTTTTAGAAATATTGAGTTTTTCGATCCATTTAAAAAAAAACACTTTTTTTAGGTCAAATTCTGCAGAACTTTTTTTCTTCTTTTCAGGAACACCAGAACTTTTTGAATGCTACCCAGAAAAGTTTTAAAATTTCCATTTTTTGAACTTTTAGAAATATTGAGTTTTTGGATCAATTTAAAAAAAAACACTTTTTTTAGGTCAAATTCTGCAGAACTTTTTTTCTTCTTTTCAGGAACACCAGAACTTTTTGAATGCTACCCAGAAAAGTTTTAAAATTTCCATTTTTTGGACTTTTAGAAATATTGAGTTTTTGGGTCAATTTAAAAAAACACGTTTTTTAGGTCAAATTTTGCAGAACATTGTTTCTTCTTTTCACGAACTCCAGAACTTTTTGAATGCTACCCAGGACAGTTTTAAAATTTCCATTTTTTGAACAAATTTAGAAATATTGAGTTTTTGGATCAATTTGAAAAACCACTTTTGTTAGGCCAAATTTTGCAAACATTTTTTTCTTCTTTTCAGGAACTCCAGAACTGTTCGAATGCTACCCAGAAAAGTTTTAAAATTTCCATTTTTTCAACTTTTACAAATATTGAGTTTTTGGGTCAATTTAAAAAAACACTTTTTTTAGGTAAAATTTTGCAGAACTTTTTTTCTTCTTTTCAAGAACTCCAGAACTGTTTGAATACTACCCAGAAAAGTTTTAAAATTTCCATTTTTTGAACTTTTAGAAATTTTGAGTTTTTTTGTCAATTTAAAAAAACACGTTTTTTAGGTCAAATTTTGCAGAACTTTTTTTCTTCTTTTCAGTAACTCCAGAACTGTTTGAATGCTACCCAGAAAAGTTTTAAAATTTCCATTTTTTGAACTTTTAGAAATATTGAGTTTTTGGGTCAATTTAAAAAAACACGTTTTTTAGGTCAAATTTTGCAGAACTTTGTTTCTTCTTTTAAGGAACTCCAGAACTTTTTGAACGCTACCCAGGACAGTTTTAAAATTCCCATTTTTTGAACAAATTTATAAATATTGAGTTTTTGGATCAATTTGAAAAAACACTTTTGTTAGGCCAAATTTTGCACACATTTTTTTCTTCTTTTCAGCAACTCCAGAACTGTTTGAATGCTACCCAGGACAGTTTTAAAATTTCCATTTTTTGAACAAATTTAGAAATATTGAGTTTTTGGATCAATTTGAAAAAACACTTTTTTTAGGTAAAATTTTGCAGAACTTTTTTTCTTCTTTTCAGGAACTCCAGAACTGTTTGAATACTACCCAGAAAAGTTTTAAAATTTCCATTTTTTGAACTTTTAGAAATTTTGAGTTTTTGGGTCAATTTAAAAAAAACGTTTTTTAGGTCAAATTTTGCAGAACTTTTTTTCTTCTTTTCAGGAACTCCAGAACTTCTTGAATGCTACCCAGAACAGTTTTAAAGTTTCCAGTTATTGAACTTTTAGAAATATTGAGTTTTTGGGTCAATTTAAAAAAACACGTTTTTTAGGTCAAATTTTGCAGAACTTTTTTTCTTCTTTTCAGGAACTCCAGAACTTTTTGAATGCTACACAGAACAGTCTTAAAGTTTCTATTTATTGAACTTTTAGAAATATTGAGTTTTTGGGTCAATTTAAAAAAAACATTTTTTAGGTAAAATTTTGCAGAACTTTTTTTCTTCTTTTCAAGAACTCTAGAACTGTTTGAATGCTACCCAGAAAAGTTTTAAATTTCCATTTTTTGAACTTTAAGAAATTTTGAGTTTTTGGGTCAATTTAAAAAAACACGTTTTTTAGGTCAAATTTTGCAGACCAATTTGAAAAAACACTTTTGTTAGGCCAAATTTTGCAAACCTTTTTTTCTTCTTTTCAGGAACTCCAGAACTGTTTGAATGCTACCCAGAAAAGTTTTAAAATTTCCATTTTTTGAACTTTTACAAATATTAAGTTTTTGGGTCAATTTAAAAAAGCACTTTTTTTAGGTAAAATTTTGCAGAACTTTTTTTCTTCTTTTCAGGAACACCAGAACTTTTTGAATGCTACCCAGAAAAGTTTTAAAATTTCCATTTTTTGAACTTTTAGAAATATTGAGTTTTTGGATCAATTTACAAAAAAAAAACTTTTTTTAGGTCAAATTTTGCAGACCAATTTGAAAAAACACTTTTGTTAGGACAAATTTTGCAAAACCTTTTTTTCTTCTTTTCAGGAACTCCAGAACTGTTTGAATGCTACCCAGAAAAGTTTTAAAATTTCCATTTTTTGAACTTTTACAAATATTAAGTTTTTGGGTCAATTTAAAAAAAAACGTTTTTTAGGTCAAATTTTGCAGAACTTTTTTTCTTCTTTTCAGGAACACCAGAACTTTTTGAATGCTACCCAGAAAAGTTTTAAAATTTCCATTTTTTGAACTTTCAGAAATATTGAGTTTTTGGATCAATTTACAAAAAAAAAACTTTTTTTAGGTCAAGTTCTGCAGAACTTTTTTTCTTCTTTTCAGGAACTCCAGAACTTTTTGAATGCTACCCAGAACAGTTTTAAACTTTCCATTTATTCAGCTTTTAGAAATATTGAGTTTTTGGGTCAATTTAAAAAAACACGTTTTTTAGGTCAAATTTTGCAGAACTTTTTTTCTTCTTTTCAGGAACTCCAGAACTTTTTGAATGCTACCCTGAACAGTTTTAAAATTTCCATTTATTGAGCTTTTAGAAATATTGAGTTTTTGGGTCAATTTAAAAAAACACGTTTATTAGGTCAAATTTTGCAGAACTTTTTTTCTTCTTTTCAGGAACTCCAGAACTTTTTGAATGCTACCCAGAAAAGTTTTAAAATTTCCATTTTTTGAACTTTTAGAAATATTGAGTTTTTGGGTCAATTTAAAAAAGCACTTTTTTTAGGTAAAATTTTGAAGAACTTTTTTTCTTCTTTTCAGGAACACCAGAACTTTTTGAATGCTACCCAGAAAAGTTTTAAAATTTCCATTTTTTGAACTTTTAGAAATATTAAGTTTTTGGGTCAATTTAAAAAAGCACTTTTTTTAGGTAAAATTTTGCAGAACTTTTTTTCTTCTTTTCAGGAACACCAGAACTTTTTGAATGCTACCCAGAAAAGTTTTAAAATTTCCATTTTTTGAACTTTTAGAAATATTAAGTTTTTGGGTCAATTTAAAAAAGCACTTTTTTAGGTAAAATTTTGCAGAACTTTTTTTCTTCTTTTCAGGAACACCAGAACTTTTTGAATGCTACCCAGAAAAGTTTTAAAATTTCCATTTTTTGAACTTTTAGAAATATTGAGTTTTTCGATCCATTTAAAAAAAAAACACTTTTTTTAGGTCAAATTCTGCAGAACTTTTTTTCTTCTTTTCAGGAACTCCATAACTTTTTGAATGCTTCTCAGGATAGTTTTAAAATTTTAATTTTTTGAACATTTTTAGAAATATTAAGTTTTGGGGTCAATTTAAAAAAGCACTTTTTTTAGGTAAAATTTTGCAGAACTTTTTTTCTTCTTTTCAGGAACACCAGAACTTTTTGAATGCTACCCAGAAAAGTTTTTAAATTTCCATTTTTTGAACTTTTAGAAATATTAAGTTTTTGGGTCAATTTAAAAAAGCACTTTTTTGAGGTAAAATTTTGCAGAACTTTTTTTCTTCTTTTCAGGAACACCAGAACTTTTTGAATGCTACCCAGAAAAGTTTTAAAATTTCCATTTTTGGAAATTTTAGAAATATTAAGTTTTTGGGTCAATTTAAAAAAGCACTTTTTTTAGGTAAAATTTTGCAGAACTTTTTTTCTTCTTTTCAGGAACACCAGAACTTTTTGAATGCTACCCAGAAAAGTTTTAAAATTTCCATTTTTTGAACTTTTAGAAATATTAAGTTTTTGGGTCAATTTAAAAAAGCACTTTTTTTAGGTAAAATTTTGCAGAACTTTTTTTCTTCTTTTCAGGAACACCAGAACTTTTTGAATGCTACCCAGAAAAGTTTTAAAATTTCCATTTTTTGAACTTTTAGAAATATTGAGTTTTTAGGTCAATTTAAAAAAAAACGTTTTTTAGGTCAAATTTTGCAGAACTTTTTTTCTTCTTTTCAGGAACACCAGAACTTTTTGAATGCTACCCAGAAAAGTTTTAAAATTTCCATTTTTTGAACTTTTAGAAATATTGAGTTTTTGGATCAATTTACAAAAAAAAAACTTTTTTTAGGTCAAGTTCTGCAGAACTTTTTTTCTTCTTTTCAGGAACTCCAGAACTTTTTGAATGCTACCCAAAACAGTTTTAAACTTTCCATTTATTCAGCTTTTAGAAATATTGAGTTTTGGGGTCAATTTAAAAAAACACGTTTATTAGGTCAAATTTTGCAGAACTTTTTTTCTTCTTTTCAGGAACTCCAGAACTTTTTGAATGCTACCCAGAAAAGTTTTAAAATTTCCATTTTTTGAACTTTTAGAAATATTAAGTTTTTGGGTCAATTTAAAAAAGCACTTTTTTTAGGTAAAATTTTGCAGAACTTTTTTTCTTCTTTTCAGGAACACCAGAACTTTTTGAATGCTACCCAGAAAAGTTTTAAAATTTCCATTTTTTGAACTTTTAGAAATATTAAGTTTTTGGGTCAATTTAAAAAAGCACTTTTTTTAGGTAAAATTTTGCAGAACTTTTTTTCTTCTTTTCAGGAACACCAGAACTTTTTGAATGCTACCCAGAAAAGTTTTAAAATTTCCATTTTTTGAACTTTTAGAAATATTAAGTTTTTGGGTCAATTAAAAAAAACCCGTTTTTTAGGTCAAATTTTGCAGATCTTTTTTTCTTCTTTTCAGGAACTCCAGAACTTTTTGAATGCTACCCAGAACAGTTTTAAAGTTTCCATTTATTGAACTTTTAGAAATATTGAGTTTTTGGGTCAATTTAAAAAAACACTTTTTTTAGGTAAAATTTTGCAGAACTTTTTTTCTTCTTTTCAAGAACTCCAGAACTGTTTGAATGCTACCCAGAAAAGTTTTAAAATTTCCATTTTTTGAACTTTTAGAAATATTGAGTTTTTGGGTCAATTTAAAAAAACACGTTTTTTAGGTCAAATTTTGCAGAACTTTTTTTCTTCTTTTCAGGAACTCCAGAACTTTTTGAATGCTAGCCAGGCCAGTTTTAAAATTTCTATTTTTTGAACATTTTTAGAAATATTGAGTTTTTGGATCAATTTGAAAAAACACTTTTTTAGGTCAAATTTTGCAGAACTTTTTTTCTTCTTTTCAGGAACTCCAGAACTTTTTGAATGCTACCCAGGACAGTTTTAAAATTTCCATTTTTTGAACAAATTTAGAAATATTGAGTTTTTGGATCAATTTGAAAAAACACTTTTTTTAGGTAAAATTTTGCATACCCTTTTTTCTTCTTTTCAGGAACTCCAGAACTGTTTGAATGCTACCCAGAAAAGTTTTAAAATTTCCATTTTTTGAACTTTTACAAATATTGAGTTTTTGGATCAATTTGAAAAAACACGTTTTTTAGGTCAAATTTTGCAGAACTTTTTTTCTTCTTTTCAGGAACACCAGAACTTTTTGAATGCTACCCAGAAAAGTTTTAAAATTTCCATTTTTTGAACTTTCAGAAATATTGAGTTTTTGGATCAATTTACAAAAAACACAGTTTTTAGGTCAAATTTTGCAGAACTTTTTTTCTTCTTTTCAGGAACTCCAGAACTTTTTGAATGCTACCCCGAACAGTTTTAAAATTTCCATTTATTGAGCTTTTAGAAATATTGAGTTTTTGGGTCAATTTAAAAAAACACGTTTATTAGGTCAAATTTTGCAGAACTTTTTTTCTTCTTTTCAGGAACTCCAGAACTTTTTGAATGCTACCCAGAAAAGTTTTAAAATTTCCATTTTTTGAACTTTTAGAAATATTGAGTTTTTGGGTCAATTAAAAAAACACGTTTTTTACTTCAAATTTTTGCTGAACTTTTTTTCTTCTTTTCAGGAACTCCAGAACTTTTTGAATCTTACCCAGAAAAGTTTTAAAATTTCCTTTTTTTGAACTTTTAGAAATATTGACTTTTTGGGTCAATTTAAAAAAACACGTTTTTTAGGTAAAATTTTGCAGAACTTTTTTTTTCTTTTCAGGAACTCCAGAACTTTTTGAATGCTAAGTAGAAAAGTTTTAAAATTTCCATTTTTTGAACTTTTACAAATATTGAGTTTTTGGGTCAATTTAAAAAAACACGTTTTTTAGGTCAAATTTTGCAGAACTTTTTTTATTATTTTCAGGAACTCCAGAACTTTTTGAATGCTACCCAGGACAGTTTTAAAATTTCCATTTTTTGAACAAATTTAGAAATATTGAGTTTTTGGATCAATTTGAAAAAACACTTTATTTAGGCCAAATTTTGCAAACCTTTTTTTCTTCTTTTCAGGAACTCCAGAACTGTTTGAATGCTACCCAGAAAAGTTTTAAAATTTCCATTTTTTGAACTCTTACAAATATTGAGTTTTTGGGTCAATTAAAAAAACACGTTTTTTACTTCAAATTTTTGCAGAACTTTTTTTCTTCTTTTCAGGAACTCCAGAACTTTTTGAATGTTACCCAGAAAAGTTTTAAAATTTCCATTTTTTGAACTTTTAGAAATTTTGAGTTTTTGGATCAATTTAAAAAAAAAACACTATTTTTAGGTCAAATTCTGCAGAATTTTTTTCTTCTTGTCAGGAACACCAGAACTTTTTGAATGCTGCCCAGAAAAGTTTTAAAGTTTCCATTTATTGAACTTTTTGGAAATATTGAGTTTTTGAATCATTTTAAAAAAACATATTTTTAGGTGAAATTTTACAGAACTTTTTTTCTTCTTTGCAGGAACTCTAGAACTTTTTGAATGCTACCCAGAACAGTTTTAAACTTTCCATTTATTGAGCTTTTAGAAATATTGAGTTTTTGGGTCAATTTAAAAAAACACGTTTTTTAGGTCAAATTTTGCAGAACTTTTTTTCTTCTTTTCAGGAACACCAGAACTTTTTGAATGCTACCCAGAAAAGTTTTAAAATTTCCATTTTTTGAACTTTTAGAAATATTAAGTTTTTGGGTCAATTTAAAAAAGCACTTTTTTTAGGTAAAATTTTGCAGAACTTTTTTTCTTCTTTTCAGGAACACCAGAACTTTTTGAATGCTACCCAGAAAAGTTTTAAAATTTCCATTTTTTGAACTTTTAGAAATATTGAGTTTTTGCGTCAATTTAAAAAAGCACTTTTTTTAGGTAAAATTTTGCAGAACTTTTTTTCTTCTTTTCAGGAACACCAGAACTTTTTGAATGCTACCCAGAAAAGTTTTAAAATTTCCATTTTTTGAACTTTTAGAAATATTGAGTTTTTGGGTCAATTTAAAAAAGCACTTTTTTTAGGTAAAATTTTGCAGAACTTTTTTTCTTCTTTTCAGGAACACCAGAACTTTTTGAATGCTACCCAGAAAAGTTTTAAAATTTCCATTTTTTGAACTTTTAGAAATATTGAGTTTTTCGATCCATTTAAAAAAAAACACTTTTTTTAGGTCAAATTCTGCAGAACTTTTTTTCTTCTTTTCAGGAACTCTATAACTTTTTGAATGCTTCCCAGGATAGTTTTAAAATTTTCATTTTTTGAACATTTTTAGAAATATTGAGTTTTTCGATCCATTTAAAAAAAAAAACACTTTTTTTAGGTCAAATTCTGCAAAACTTTTTTTCTTCTTTTCAGGAACTCCATAACTTTTTGAATGCTTCCCAGGATAGTTTTAAAATTTCCATTTTTTGAACATTTTTAGAAATATTGAGTTTTTGGATCAATTTAAAAAAAGACTTTTTTAGGTCAAATTTTGCATAACTTTTTTTCTTCTTTTCAGGAACTCAAGAACTGTTTGAATGCTACCCAGAAAAGGTTTAAATTTTCCATTTTTTGAACTTTTAGAAATATTGAGTTTTTGGGTCAATTAAAAAAAAACCCGTTTTTTAGGTCAAATTTTGCAGAACTTTTTTTTCTTCTTTTCAGGAACTCCAGAACTTTTTGAATGCTACCCTGAACAGTTTTAAAGTTTCCATTTATTGAACTTTTAGAAATATTGAGTTTTTGGGTCAATTTAAAAAAACACTTTTTTTAGGTAAAATTTTGCAGAACTTTTTTTCTTCTTTTCAGGAACTCCAGAACTTTTTGAATGCTAGCCAGGACAGTTTTAAAATTTCTATTTTTTGAACATTTTTAGAAATATTGAGTTTTTAGATCAATTTGAAAAAACACTTTTTTTAGGTCGAATTTTGCATAACTTTTTTTCTTCTTCTCAGGAACTCCAGAACTTTTTGAATGCTACCCAGGACAGTTTTAAAATTTCCATTTTTTGAACAAATTTAGAAATATTGAGTTTTTGGATCAATTTGAAAAAACACTTTTTTTAGGTAAAATTTTGCATACCCTTTTTTCTTCATTTCAGGAACTCCAGAACTGTTTGAATGCTGCCCAGAAAAGTTTTAAAGTTTCCATTTATTGAACTTTTTGGAAATATTGGGTTTTTGAATCATTTTAAAAAAACATATTTTTAGGTGAAATTTTACAGAACTTTTTTTCTTCTTTGCAGGAACTCCAGAACTTTTTGAATGCTACCCAGAACAGTTTTAAACTTTCCATTTATTGAACTTTTACAAATATTGAGTTTTTGGGTCAATTTAAAAAAACACTTTTTTTGGGTAAAATTTTGCAGAACTTTTTTCTTCTTTTCAAGATCTCCAGAACTGTTTGAATGCTACCCAGAAAAGTTTTAAAATTCCCATTTTTTGAACAAATTTATAAATATTGAGTTTTTGGATCAATTTGAAAAAACACTTTTGTTAGGCCAAATTTTGCAAACCTTTTTTTCTTCTTTTCAGGAACTCCAGAACTGTTTGAATGCTACCCAGAAAAGTTTTAAAATTTCCATTTTTTGAACTTTTACAAATATTGAGTTTTTGGGTCAATTTAAAAAAAAACGTTTTTTAGGTCAAATTTTGCAGAACTTTTTTTCTTCTTTTCAGGGACTCCAGAACTTTTTGAATGCTACCCAGGACAGTTTTAAAATTTCCATTTATTGAACTTTTACAAATATTGAGTTTTTGGGTCAATTTAAAAAAACACTTTTTTTGGGTAAAATTTTGCAGAACTTTTTTCTTCTTTTCAAGATCTCCAGAACTGTTTGAATGCTACCCAGAAAAGTTTTAAAATTTCCATTTTTTGAACTTTTACAAATATTGAGTTTTTGGGTCAATTTAAAAAAAAACGTTTTTTAGGTCAAATTTTGCAGAACTTTTTTTCTTCTTTTCAGGGACTCCAGAACTTTTTGAATGCTACCCAGGACAGTTTTAAAATTTCCATTTTTTGAACTTTTACAAATATTGAGTTTTTGGGTCAATTTAAAAAAAAACGTTTTTTAGGTCAAATTTTGCAGAACTTTTTTTTCTTCTTTTCAGGGACTCCAGAACTTTTTGAATGCTACCCAGGACAGTTTTAAAATTTCCATTTATTGAACTTTTACAAATATTGAGTTTTTGGGTCAATTTAAAAAAACACTTTTTTTGGGTAAAATTTTGCAGAACTTTTTTTCTTCTTTTCAGGGACTCCAGAACTTTTTGAATGCTACCCAGGACAGTTTTAAAATTTCCATTTATTGAACTTTTACAAATATTGAGTTTTTGGGTCAATTTAAAAAAACACTTTTTTTGGGTAAAATTTTGCAGAACTTTTTTCTTCTTTTCAAGATCTCCAGAACTTTTTGAATGCTACATAGGACAGTTTTAAAATTTCCATTTTTGAACATTTTTAGAAATATTGAGTTTTTGGATCAATTTAAAAAAACACTTTTTTTAGGTAAAATTTTGCAGAACTTTTTTTCTTCTTTTCAGGAACTCCAGAACTTCTTCAATGCTACCCAGAACAGTTTTAAAGTTTCCAGTTATTGAACTTTTAGAAATATTGAGTTTTTGGGTCAATTTAAAAAAACAGGGTTTTTAGGTCAAATTTTGCAGAACTTTTTTTCTTCTTTTCAGGAACTCCAGAACTTTTTGAATGCTACACAGAACAGTTTTAAAATTTTCATTTTTGAACATTTTTAGAAATATTGAGTTTTTGGATCAATTTAAAAAAACACTTTTTTTAGGTAAAATTTTGCAGAACTTTTTTTCTTCTTTTCAGGAACTCCAGAACTTTTTGAATGCTACCCCGAACAGTCTTAAAATTTCCATTTTTTGAACATTTTTAGAAATATTGAGTTTTTGGATCAATTTGAAAAAACACTTTTTTTAGGTCGAATTTTGCAGAACTTTTTTTCTTCTTCTCAGGAACTCCAGAACTTTTTGAATGCTACCCAGGACAGTTTTAAAATTTCCATTTTTTGAACAAATTTAGAAATATTGAGTTTTTGGATCAATTTGAAAAAACACTTTTTTTAGGTAAAATTTTGCATACCCTTTTTTCTTCATTTCAGGAACTCCAGAACTGTTTGAATGCTACCCAGAAAAGTTTTAAAATTTCCATTTTTTGATCTTTTAGAAATATTGAGTTTTTGGGTCAATTAAAAAAACACGTTTTTTACTTCAAATTTTGCAGAACTTTTTTTCTTCTTTTCAGGAACTCCATAACTTTTTGAATGCTACCCAGAAAAGTTTTAAAATTTCCATTTTTTGAACTTTTAGAATAATTGAGTTTTTGGGTCAATTTAAAAAAACACGTTTTTTAGGTAAAATTTTGCAGAACTTTTTTTCTTCTTTTCAGGAACTCCAGAACTGTTTGAATGCTACCCAGAAAAGTTTTAAAATTTCCATTTTTTGAACTTTTACAAATATTGAGTTTTTGGGTCAATTTAAAGAAACACGTTTTTTAGGTCAAATTTTGCAGAACTTTTTTTCTTCTTTTCAGGAACTCCAGAACGTTTTGAATGCTACCCCGAACAGTCTTAAAATTTCCATTTTTAGAAATATTGAGTTTTTGGATCAATTTAACAAAAAAAAAAACACTTTTTTTAGGTCAAATTCTGCAGAACTTTTTTTCTTCTTCTCAGGAACTCCAGAACTTTTTGAATGCTACCCAGGACAGTTTTAAAATTTCCATTTTTTGAACAAATTTAGAAATATTGAGTTTTTGGATCAATTTGAAAAAACACTTTTTTTAGGTAAAATTTTGCATACCCTTTTTTCTTCATTTCAGGAACTCCAGAACTGTTTGAATGCTACCCAGAAAAGTTTTAAAATTTCCATTTTTTGATCTTTTAGAAATATTGAGTTTTTGGGTCAATTAAAAAAACACGTTTTTTACTTCAAATTTTGCAGAACTTTTTTTCTTCTTTTCAGGAACTCCATAACTTTTTGAATGCTACCCAGGACAGTTTTAAAATTTCCATTTTTTGAACAAATTTAGAAATATTGAGTTTTTGGATCAATTTGAAAAAACACTTTTTTTAGGTAAAATTTTGCATACCCTTTTTTCTTCATTTCAGGAACTCCAGAACTGTTTGAATGCTACCCAGAAAAGTTTTAAAATTTCCATTTTTTGAACTTTTAGAAATATTGAGTTTTTGGGTCAATTTAAAAAAACACGTTTTTTAGGTAAAATTTTGCAGAACTTTTTTTCTTCTTTTCAGGAACACCAGAACGTTTTGAATGCTACCCAGAAAAGTTTTAAAATTTCCATTTTTTGATCTTTTAGAAATATTGACTTTTTGGGTCAATTTAAAAAAACACGTTTTTTAGGTAAAATTTTGCAGAACTTTTTTTCTTCTTTTCAGGAACTCCAGAACTGTTTGAATGCTACCCAGAAAAGTTTTAAAATTTCCATTTTTTGAACTTTTACAAATATTGAGTTTTTGGGTCAATTTAAAGAAACACGTTTTTTAGGTCAAATTTTGCAGAACTTTTTTTCTTCTTTTCAGGAACTCCAGAACGTTTTGAATGCTACCCCGAACAGTCTTAAAATTTCCATTTTTAGAAATATTGAGTTTTTGGGTCAATTTAAAAAAACACGTTTTTTAGGTAAAATTTTGCAGAACTTTTTTTCTTCTTTTCAGGAACTCCATAACTGTTTGAATGCTACCCAGAAAAGTTTTAAAATTTCCATTTTTTGAACTTTTACAAATATTGAGTTTTTGGGTCAATTTAAAGAAACACGTTTTTTAGGTCAAATTTTGCAGAACTTTTTTTCTTCTTTTCAGGAACTCCAGAACGTTTTGAATGCTACCCCGAACAGTCTTAAAATTTCCATTTTTAGAAATATTGAGTTTTTGGATCAATTTAACAAAAAAAAAAACTCTTTTTTTAGGTCAAATTCTGCAGAACTTTTTTTCTTCTTTTCAGGAACTCCAGAACTGTTTGAATGCTACCCAGAAAAGTTTTAAAATTTCCATTTTTTGAACTTTTACAAATATTGAGTTTTTGGGTCAATTTAAAGAAACACGTTTTTTAGGTCAAATTTTGCAGAACTTTTTTTCTTCTTTTCAGGAACTCCAGAACGTTTTGAATGCTACCCCGAACAGTTTTAAAATTTCCATTTTTAGAAATATTGAGTTTTTGTATCAATTTAACAAAAAAAAAACACTTTTTTTAGGTCAAATTCTGCAGAACTTTTTTTCTTCTTTTCAGGAACACCAGAACTTTTTGAATGCTACCCAGAAAAGTTTTAAAATTTCCATTTTTTGAACTTTTAGAAATATTGAGCTTTGGATCAATTTAACAAAAAAAAACACTTTTTTTAGTTCAAATTCTGCAGAACTTTTTTTCTTCTTTTCAGGAACACCAGAACTTTTTGAATGCTACCCCGAACAGTCTTAAAATTTCCATTTTTTGAACATTTTTAGAAATATTGAGTTTTTGGATCAATTTAAAAAAAACACTTTTTTTAGGCAAAGGTTTGCAGAACTTTTTTTCTTCTTTTCAGGAACTCCATAACTTTTTGAATGCTACCCAGAAAAGTTTTAAAATTTCCATTTTTTGAACTTTTAGAAATATTGAGCTTTGGATAAATTTAACAAAAAAAAAACACTTTTTTTAGTTCAAATTCTGCAGAACTTTTTTTCTTCTTTTCAGGAACACCAGAACTTCTTGAAAGCTACCCAGAAAAGTTTTAAAATTTCCATTTTTTGAACTTTTAGAAATATTAAGTTTTTGGGTCAATTTAAAAAAACACTTTTTTAGGCAAAGTTTTGCAGAACTTTTTTTCTTCTTTTCAGGAACTCCAGAACTTTTTGAATGCTACCCAGGATAGTTTTAAAATTTCCATTTTTTGAACATTTTTAGAAATATTGAGTTTTTGGATCAATTTAAAAAAACACTTTTTTAGGCAAAGTTTTGCAGAACTTTTTTTCTTCTTTTCAGGAACACCAGAACTTTTTGAATGCTACCCAGAAAAGTTTTAAAATTTCCATTTTTTGAACATTTTTAGAAATATTGAGTTTTTGGATCAATTTAAAAAAACACTTTTTTAGGCAAAGTTTTGCAGAACTTTTTTTCTTCTTTTCAGGAACACCAGAACTTTTTGAATGCTACCCAGAAAAGTTTTAAAATTTCCATTTTTTGAACTTTTAGAAATTTGAGCTTTGGATCAATTTAACAAAAAAAACACTTTTTTTAGTTCAAATTCTGCAGAACTTTTTTTCTTCTTTTCAGGAACACCAGAACTTCTTGAAAGCTACCCAGAAAAGTTTTAAAATTTCCATTTTTTGAACATTTTTAGAAATATTGAGTTTTTGGATCAATTTAAAAAAACACTTTTTTAGGCAAAGTTTTGCAGAACTTTTTTTCTTCTTTTCAGGAACACCAGAACTTTTTGAATGCTACCCAGAAAAGTTTTAAAATTTCCATTTTTTGAACATTTTTAGAAATATTGAGTTTTTGGATCAATTTAAAAAAACACTTTTTTAGGCAAAGTTTTGCAGAACTTTTTTTCTTCTTTTCAGGAACACCAGAACTTTTTGAATGCTACCCAGAAAAGTTTTAAAATTTCCATTTTTTGAACTTTTAGAAATTTGAGCTTTGGATCAATTTAACAAAAAAAAACACTTTTTTTAGTTCAAATTCTGCAGAACTTTTTTTCTTCTTTTCAGGAACACCAGAACTTTTTGAATGCTACCCAGAAAAGTTTTAAAATTTCCATTTTTTGAACTTTTAGATATATTGAGTTTTTGGGTCAATTTAAAAAAACACGTTTTTTAGGTCAAATTTTGCAGAACTTTTTTTCTTCTTTTCAGGAACTCCAGAACGTTTTGAATGCTACCCCGAACAGTTTTAAAATTTCCATTTTTTGAACATTTTTAGAAATATTGAGCTTTGGATCAATTTAACAAAAAAAACACTTTTTTTAGTTCAAATTCTGCAGAACTTTTTTTCTTCTTTTCAGGAACACCAGAACTTTTTGAATGCTACCCAGAAAAGTTTTAAAATTTCCATTTTTTGAACATTTTTAGAAATATTGAGTTGCAGAACTTTTTTTCTTCTTTTCAGGAACTCCAGAACTTTTTGAATGCTACCCAGAACAGTTTTAAAGTTTCCATTTATTGAGCTTTTAGAAATATTGAGTTTTTGGGTCAATTTAAAAAACACTTTTTTTAGGTAAAATTTTGCAGAACTTTTTTTCTTCTTTTCAGGAACTCTAGAACTGTTTGAATGCTACCCAGAAAAGTTTTAAAATTTCCATTTTTTGAACTTTTAGAAATATTGAGTTTTTGGGTCAATTTAAAAAAACACTTTTTTTAGGCAAAGTTTTGCAGAACTTTTTTTCTTCTTTTCAGGAACTCCAGAACTGTTTGAATGCTACCCAGAAAAGTTTTAAAATTTCCATTTTTTGAACTTTTAAAAATATTGAGTTTTTGGGTAAATTTAAAAAAACACGTTTTTTAGGTCAAATTTTGCAGAACTTCTTTTTTCTTCCATTCAGGAACTCCAGACCTTTTTGAATGCTACCCAGGACAGCTTTAAAATTTCCATTTTTTGAACATTTTTAGAAATATTGAGTTTTTGGATCAATTTGAAAAAACACTTTTTTAGTTCAAATTTTGCACACCTTTTTTTCTTCTTTTCAGGAACTCCAGAACTGTTTGAATGCTACCCAGAAAAGTTTTAAAATTTCCATTTTTTGAACTTTTAGAAATATTGAGTTTTTGGGTCAATTTAAAAAAACACGTTTTTTAGGTCAAATTTTGCAGAACTTTTTTTCTTCTTTTCAGGAACTCCAGAACTTTTTGAATGCTACCCAGGACAGTTTTAAAATTTCCATTTTTTGAACAAATTTACAAATATTGAGTTTTGGATCAATTTGAAAAAACACTTTGTTAGGTCAAATTTTGCAGAACTTCTTTTTTCTTCCATTCAGGAACTCCAGACCTTTTTGAATGCTACCCAGGACAGCTTTAAAATTTCCATTTTTTGAACATTTTTAGAAATATTGAGTTTTTGGATCAATTTGAAAAAACACTTTTTTAGTTCAAATTTTGCACACCTTTTTTTCTTCTTTCCAGGAACTCCAGAACTTTTTGAATGCTTCCCAGGATAGTTTTACAATTTCCATTTTTTGAACATTTGTAGAAATATTGAGTTTTTGGATCAATTTAAAAAAACACTTTTTTAGGTCAAATTTTGCATAACTTTTTTTCTTCTTTTGATGAACTCCTGAACTTTTTGAATGCTACCCAGAACAGTTTTAAAATTTCCATTTTTAAAAATATTGATTTTTTGGATCAATTTAAAAAAAAACACTATTTTTAGGTCAAATTCTGCAGAACTTTTTTTCTTCTTTTCAGGAACACCAGCACTTTTTGAATGCTACCCAGAAAAGTTTTAAAATTTCCATTTTTTGAACTTTTAGAAATATTGAGCTTTGGATCAATTTAACAACAAAAAACACTTTTTTTAGTTCAAATTCTGCAGAACTTTTTTTCTTCTTTTCAGGAACACCAGCACTTTTTGAATGCTACTCAGAAAAGTTTTAAAATTTCCATTTTTTGAACTTTTAGAAATATTAAGTTTTTGGGTCAATTTAAAAAACACTTTTTTTAGGCAAAGTTTTCCAGAACTTTTTTTCTTCTTTTCAGGAACTCCAGAACTTTTTGAATGCTACCCAGGATAGTCTTAAAATTTCCATTTTTTGAACATTTTTAGAGATATTGAGTTTTTGGATCAATTTAAAAAAACACTTTTTTTAGGTCAAATTTTGCATAACTTTTTTTCTTCTTTTCAGGAACTCTAGAACTGTTTGAATGCTACCCAGAAAAGTTTTAAAATTTCCATTTTTTGAACTTTTAGAAATATTGAGTTTTTGGGTCAATTTAAAAAAACACGTTTTTTAGGTCAAATTTTGCAGAACTTTTTTTTCTTCTTTTCAGGAACTCCAGAACTTTTTGAATGCTACCCAGAACAGTTTTAAAGTTTCCATTTATTGAGCTTTTAGAAATATTGAGTTTTTGGGTCAATTTAAAAAACACTTTTTTTAGGTAAAATTTTGCAGAACTTTTTTTCTTCTTTTCAGGAACTCTAGAACTGTTTGAATGCTACCCAGAAAAGTTTTAAAATTTCCATTTTTTGAACTTTTAGAAATATTGAGTTTTTGGGTCAATTTAAAAAAACACTTTTTTTAGGCAAAGTTTTGCAGAACTTTTTTTCTTCTTTTCAGGAACTCCAGAACTTTTTGAATGCTACCCAGGATAGTTTTAAAATTCCCATTTTTTGAACATTTTTAGAAATATTGAGTTTTTGGATCAATTTAAAAAAACACTTTTTTTAGGTCAAATTTTGCATAACTTTTTTTCTTCTTTTCAAGAAATCCACAACTTTTAGAATGCTACCCAGGACAGTTTTAAAATTTCCATTTTTTGAACAAATTTAGAAATATTGAGTTTTGGATCAATTTGAAAAAACACTTTTTTAGGTCAAATTTTGCAAACCTTTTTTTCTTCTTTTCAGGAACTTCAGAACTGTTTGAATGCTACCCAGAAAAGTTTTAAAATTTCCATTTTTTGAACTTTTACAAATATTGAGTTTTTGGGTCAATTTAAAAAAACACGTTTTTTAGGTCAAATTTTGCAGAATTTTTTTCTTCTTTCCAGGAACTCCAGAACTTTTTGAATGCTACCCAGAAAAATTTTAAAATTTCCATTTTTTGAACTTTTAGAAATATGGAGTTTTTGGATCAATTTAAAAAAAAACACTATTTTTAAGTCAAATTCTGCAGAACTTTTTTTCTTCTTTTCAGGAACACCAGAACTTTTTGAATGCTACCCAGAAAAGTTTTAAAGTTTCCATTTATTGAGCTTTTAGAAATATTGAGTTTTTGGGTCAATTTAAAAAAACATTTTTTTTATGTAAAATTTTGCATAACTTTTTTTCTTCTTTTCAGGAACTCTAGAGCGGTTTGAATGCTACCCGGAAAAGTTTTAAAATTTCCATTTTTTGAACTTTTAGAAATATTGAGTTTTTGGGTCAATTTAAAAAACACTTTTTTTATGCAAAGTTTTGCAGAACTTTTTTTCTTCTTTTCAGGAACTCCAGAACTTTTTGAATGCTACCCAGGATAGTTTTACAATTTCCATTTTTTGAACATTTTTAGAAATATTGAGTTTTTTTATCAATTTAAAAAAACACTTTTTTAGGTCAAATTTTGCATAACTTTTTTTTCTTCTTTTGATGAACTCCTGAACTTTTTGAATGCTACCAAGAACAGTTTTAAAATTTCCATTTTTAAAAATATTGATTTTTTGGATCAATTTAAAAAAAAAACACTATTTTTAGGTCAAATTCTGCAGAACTTTTTTTCTTCTTTTCAGGAACACCAGCACTTTTTGAATGCTACCCAGAAAAGTTTTAAAATTTCCATTTTTTGAACTTTTAGAAATATTGAGCTTTGGATCAATTTAACAACAAAAAACACTTTTTTTAGTTCAAATTCTGCAGAACTTTTTTTCTTCTTTTCAGGAACACCAGAACTTTTTGAATGCTACCCAGAAAAGTTTTAAAATTTCCATTTTTTGAACTTTTAGAAATATTAAGTTTTTGGGTCAATTTAAAAAACACTTTTTTTAGGCAAAGTTTTCCAGAACTTTTTTTCTTCTTTTCAGGAACTCCAGAACTTTTTGAATGCTACCCAGGATAGTCTTAAAATTTCCATTTTTTGAACATTTTTAGAGATATTGAGTTTTTGGATCAATTTAAAAAAACACTTTTTTTAGGTCAAATTTTGCATAACTTTTTTTCTTCTTTTCAGGAACTCCAGAACTGTTTGAATGCTACCCAGAAAAGTTTTAAAATTTCCATTTATTGAGCTTTTAGAAATATTGAGTTTTTGGGTCAATTTAAAAAAACATTTTTTTTATGTAAAATTTTGCATAACTTTTTTTCTTCTTTTCAGGAACTCTAGAGCGGTTTGAATGCTACCCGGAAAAGTTTTAAAATTTCCATTTTTTGAACTTTTAGAAATATTGAGTTTTTGGGTCAATTTAAAAAACACTTTTTTTAGGCAAAGTTTTGCAGAACTTTTTTTCTTCTTTTCAGGAACTCCAGAACTTTTTGAATGCTACCCAGGATAGTTTTACAATTTCCATTTTTTGAACATTTTTACAAATATTGAGTTTTTGGGTCAATTTAAAAAAACACGTTTTTTAGGTCAAATTTTGCAGAATTTTTTTCTTCTTTCCAGGAACTCCAGAACTTTTTGAATGCTACCCAGAAAAATTTTAAAATTTCCATTTTTTGAACTTTTAGAAATATGGAGTTTTTGGATCAATTTAAAAAAAAACACTATTTTTAAGTCAAATTCTGCAGAACTTTTTTTCTTCTTTTCAGGAACACCAGAACTTTTTGAATGCTACCCAGAAAAGTTTTAAAGTTTCCATTTATTGAGCTTTTAGAAATATTGAGTTTTTGGGTCAATTTAAAAAAACATTTTTTTTATGTAAAATTTTGCATAACTTTTTTTCTTCTTTTCAGGAACTCTAGAGCGGTTTGAATGCTACCCGGAAAAGTTTTAAAATTTCCATTTTTTGAACTTTTAGAAATATTGAGTTTTTGGATCAATTTAAAAAAACACTTTTTTAGGTCAAATTTTGCATAACTTTTTTTCTTCTTTTGATGAACTCCTGAACTTTTTGAATGCTACCCAGAACAGTTTTAAAATTTCCATTTTTAAAAATATTGATTTTTTAGATCAATTTAAAAAAAAAAACACTATTTTTAGGTCAAATTCTGCAGGACTTTTTTTCTTCTTTTCAGGAACACCAGCACTTTTTGAATGCTACCCAGAAAAGTTTTAAAATTTCCATTTTTTGAACTTTTAGAAATATTGAGCTTTGGATCAATTTAACAACAAAAAACACTTTTTTTAGTTCAAATTCTGCAGAACTTTTTTTCTTCTTTTCAGGAACACCAGAACTTTTTGAATGCTACCCAGAAAAGTTTTAAAATTTCCATTTTTTGAACTTTTAGAAATATTGAGTTTTTGGGTCAATTTAAAAAAACACGTTTTTTAGGTCAAATTTTGCATAACTTTTTTTCTTCTTTCCAGGAACTCCAGAACTTTTTGAATGCTACCCAGAAAAATTTTAAAATTTCCATTTTTTGAACTTTTAGAAATATGGAGTTTTTGGATCAATTTAAAAAAAAACACTATTTTTAAGTCAAATTCTGCAGAACTTTTTTTCTTCTTTTCAGGAACACTAGAACTTTTTGAATGCTACCCAGAAAAGTTTTAAAGTTTCCATTTATTGAGCTTTTAGAAATATCGAGTTTTTTGGGTCAATTTAAAAAAACATTTTTTTTATGTAAAATTTTGCATAACTTTTTTTCTTCTTTTCAGGAACTCCAGAACTTTTTGAATGCTTCCCAGGATAGTTTTACAATTTCCATTTTTTGAACATTTTTAGAAATATTGAGTTTTTGGATCAATTTAAAAAAACACTTTTTTAGGTCAAATTTTGCATAACTTTTTTTCTTCTTTTGATGAACTCCTGAACTTTTTGAATGCTACCCAGAACAGTTTTAAAATTTCCATTTTTAAAAATATTGATTTTTTGGATCAATTTAAAAAAAACACTATTTTTAGGTCAAATTCTGCAGAACTTTTTTTCTTCTTTTCAGGAACACCAGCACTTTTTGAATGCTACCCAGAAAAGTTTTAAAATTTCCATTTTTTGAACTTTTAGAAATATTGAGCTTTGGATCAATTTAACAACAAAAAACACTTTTTTTAGTTCAAATTCTGCAGAACTTTTTTTCTTCTTTTCAGGAACACCAGAACTTTTTGAATGCTACCCAGAAAAGTTTTAAAATTTCCATTTTTTGAACTTTTAGAAATATTAAGTTTTTGGGTCAATTTAAAAAACACTTTTTTTAGGCAAAGTTTTCCAGAACTTTTTTTCTTCTTTTCAGGAACTCCAGAACTTTTTGAATGCTACCCAGGATAGTCTTAAAATTTCCATTTTTTGAACATTTTTAGAGATATTGAGTTTTTGGATCAATTTAAAAAAACACTTTTTTTAGGTCAAATTTTGCATAACTTTTTTTCTTCTTTTCAGGAACTCCAGAACTGTTTGAATGCTACCCAGAAAAGTTTTAAAATTTCCATTTTTTGAACTTTTAGAAATATTGAGTTTTTGGGTCAATTTAAAAAAACACGTTTTTTAGGTCAAATTTTGCAGAACTTTTTTTCTTCTTTTCAGGAACTCCAGAACTTTTTGAATGCTACCCAGAACAGTTTTAAAGTTTCCATTTATTGAGCTTTTAGAAATATTGAGTTTTTGGGTCAATTTAAAAAACACTTTTTTTAGGTAAGATTTTGCAGAACTTTTTTTCTTCTTTTCAGGAACTCCAGAACTGTTTTAATGCTACCCAGAAAAGTTTTAAAATTTCCATTTTTTGAACTTTTAGAAATATTGAGTTTTTGGGTCAATTTAAAAAAACACGTTTTTTAGGTCAAATTTTGCAGAATTTTTTTCTTCTTTCCAGGAACTCCAGAACTTTTTGAATGCTACCCAGAAAAATTTTAAAATTTCCATTTTTTGAACTTTTAGAAATATGGAGTTTTTGGATCAATTTAAAAAAAAACACTATTTTTAAGTCAAATTCTGCAGAACTTTTTTTCTTCTTTTCAGGAACACCAGAACTTTTTGAATGCTACCCAGAAAAGTTTTAAAGTTTCCATTTTTTGAACTTTTAGAAATATTGAGTTTTTGGGTCAATTTAAAAAAACATTTTTTTTATGTAAAATTTTGCATAACTTTTTTTCTTCTTTTCAGGAACTCTAGAGCGGTTTGAATGCTACCCGGAAAAGTTTTAAAATTTCCATTTTTTGAACTTTTAGAAATATTGAGTTTTTGGATCAATTTAAAAAAAACACTTTTTTAGGTCAAATTTTGCATAACTTTTTTTCTTCTTTTGATGAACTCCTGAACTTTTTGAATGCTACCCAGAACAGTTTTAAAATTTCCATTTTTAAAAATATTGATTTTTTAGATCAATTTAAAAAAAAAACACTATTTTTAGGTCAAATTCTGCAGGACTTTTTTTCTTCTTTTCAGGAACACCAGCACTTTTTGAATGCTACCCAGAAAAGTTTTAAAATTTCCATTTTTTGAACTTTTAGAAATATTGAGCTTTGGATCAATTTAACAACAAAAAACACTTTTTTTAGTTCAAATTCTGCAGAACTTTTTTTCTTCTTTTCAGGAACACCAGAACTTTTTGAATGCTACCCAGAAAAGTTTTAAAATTTCCATTTTTTGAACTTTTAGAAATATTGAGTTTTTGGGTCAATTTAAAAAAACACGTTTTTTAGGTCAAATTTTGCAGAACTTTTTTTTCTTCTTTCCAGGAACTCCAGAACTTTTTGAATGCTACCCAGAAAAATTTTAAAATTTCCATTTTTTGAACTTTTAGAAATATGGAGTTTTTGGATCAATTTAAAAAAAAACACTATTTTTAAGTCAAATTCTGCAGAACTTTTTTTCTTCTTTTCAGGAACACTAGAACTTTTTGAATGCTACCCAGAAAAGTTTTAAAGTTTCCATTTATTGAGCTTTTAGAAATATCGAGTTTTTGGGTCAATTTAAAAAAACATTTTTTTTATGTAAAATTTTGCATAACTTTTTTTCTTCTTTTCAGGAACTCCAGAACTTTTTGAATGCTTCCCAGGATAGTTTTACAATTTCCATTTTTTGAACATTTTTAGAAATATTGAGTTTTTGGATCAATTTAAAAAAACACTTTTTTAGGTCAAATTTTGCATAACTTTTTTTCTTCTTTTGATGAACTCCTGAACTTTTTGAATGCTACCCAGAACAGTTTTAAAATTTCCATTTTTAAAAATATTGATTTTTTGGATCAATTTAAAAAAAAACACTATTTTTAGGTCAAATTCTGCAGAACTTTTTTTCTTCTTTTCAGGAACACCAGCACTTTTTGAATGCTACCCAGAAAAGTTTTAAAATTTCCATTTTTTGAACTTTTAGAAATATTGAGCTTTGGATCAATTTAACAACAAAAAACACTTTTTTTAGTTCAAATTCTGCAGAACTTTTTTTCTTCTTTTCAGGAACACCAGAACTTTTTGAATGCTACCCAGAAAAGTTTTAAAATTTCCATTTTTTGAACTTTTAGAAATATTAAGTTTTTGGGTCAATTTAAAAAACACTTTTTTTAGGCAAAGTTTTCCAGAACTTTTTTTCTTCTTTTCAGGAACTCCAGAACTTTTTGAATGCTACCCAGGATAGTCTTAAAATTTCCATTTTTTGAACATTTTTAGAGATATTGAGTTTTTGGATCAATTTAAAAAAACACTTTTTTTAGGTCAAATTTTGCATAACTTTTTTTCTTCTTTTCAGGAACTCCAGAACTGTTTGAATGCTACCCAGAAAAGTTTTAAAATTTCCATTTTTTGAACTTTTAGAAATATTGAGTTTTTGGGGTCAATTTAAAAAAACATGTTTTTTAGGTCAAATTTTGCAGAACTTTTTTTCTTCTTTTCAGGAACTCCAGAACTTTTTGAATGCTACCCAGAACAGTTTTAAAGTTTCCATTTATTGAGCTTTTAGAAATATTGAGTTTTTGGGTCAATTTAAAAAACACTTTTTTTAGGTAAGATTTTGCAGAACTTTTTTTCTTCTTTTCAGGAACTCCAGAACTGTTTTAATGCTACCCAGAAAAGTTTTAAAATTTCCATTTTTTGAACTTTTAGAAATATTGAGTTTTTGGGTCAATTTAAAAAAACACGTTTTTTAGGTCAAATTTTGCAGAATTTTTTTCTTCTTTCCAGGAACTCCAGAACTTTTTGAATGCTACCCAGAAAAATTTTAAAATTTCCATTTTTTGAACTTTTAGAAATATGGAGTTTTTGGATCAATTTAAAAAAAACCACTATTTTTAAGTCAAATTCTGCAGAACTTTTTTTCTTCTTTTCAGGAACACCAGAACTTTTTGAATGCTACCCAGAAAAGTTTTAAAGTTTCCATTTTTTGAACTTTTAGAAATATTGAGTTTTTGGGTCAATTTAAAAAAACACTTTTTTTAGGCAAAGTTTTGCAGAACTTTTTTTTTCTTTTCAGGAACTCCAGAACTTTTTGAATGCTACCCAGGATAGTTTTAAAATTCCCATTTTTTGAACATTTTTAGATATATTGAGTTTTTGGATCAATTTAAAAAAACACTTTTTTTAGGTCAAATTTTGCATAACTTTTTTTCTTCTTTTCAGGAACTCCAGAACTGTTTTAATGCTACCCAGAAAAGTTTTAAAATTTCCATTTTTTGAACTTTTAGAAATATTGAGTTTTTGGGTCAATTTAAAAAAACACGTTTTTTAGGTCAAATTTTGCAGAATTTTTTTCTTCTTTCCAGGAACTCCAGAACTGTTTTAATGCTACCCAGAAAAGTTTTAAAATTTCCATTTTTTGAACTTTTAGAAATATTGAGTTTTTGGGTCAATTTAAAAAAAACACGTTTTTTAGGTCAAATTTTGCAGAATTTTTTTCTTCTTTCCAGGAACTCCAGAACTTTTTGAATGCTACCCAGAAAAATTTTAAAATTTCCATTTTTTGAACTTTTAGAAATATGGAGTTTTTGGATCAATTTAAAAAAAAACACTATTTTTAAGTCAAATTCTGCAGAACTTTTTTTCTTCTTTTCAGGAACACCAGAACTTTTTGAACGCTACCCAGAAAGTTTTAAAGTTTCCATTTTTTGAACTTTTAGAAATATGGAGTTTTTGGATCAATTTAAAAAAAAACACTATTTTTAAGTCAAATTCTGCAGAACTTTTTTTCTTCTTTTCAGGAACACCAGAACTTTTTGAATGCTACCCAGAAAAGTTTTAAAGTTTCCATTTTTTGAACTTTTAGAAATATTGAGTTTTTGGGTCAATTTAAAAAAACACTTTTTTTAGGCAAAGTTTTGCAGAACTTTTTTTCTTCTTTTCAGGAACTCCAGAACTTTTTGAATGCTACCCAGAAAAGTTTTAAAATTTCCATTTTTTGAACTTTTAGAAATATTGAGTTTTTGGGTCAATTTAAAAAAACACTTTTTTTAGGCAAACTTTTGCAGAACTTTTTTTCTTCTTTTCAGGAACTCCAGAACTTTTTGAATGCTACCCAGGATAGTTTTAAAATTCCCATTTTTTGAACATTTTTAGAAATATTGAGTTTTTGGATCAATTTAAAAAAACACTTTTTTTTAGGTCAAATTTTGCATAACTTTTTTTCTTCTTTTCAGGAACTCCAGAACTGTTTTAATGCTACCCAGAAAAGTTTTAAAATTTCCATTTTTTGAACTTTTAGAAATATTGAGTTTTTGGGTCAATTTAAAAAAACACGTTTTTTAGGTCAAATTTTGCAGAACTTTTTTTCTTCTTTTCAGGAACTCCAGAACTTTTTGAATGCTACCCAGGACAGTTTTAAAATTTCCATTTTTTGAACAAATTTAGAAATATTGAGTTTTGGATCAATTTGAAAAAACACTTTTTTAGGTCAAATTTTGCAAACCTTTTTTTCTTCTTTTCAGGAACTTCAGAACTGTTTGAATGCTACCCAGAAAAGTTTTGAAATTTCCATTTTTTGAACTTTTACAAATATTGAGTTTTTGGGTCAATTTAAAAAAACACGTTTTTTAGGTCAAATTTTGCAGAATTTTTTTCTTCTTTCCAGGAACTCCAGAACTTTTTGAATGCTACCCAGAAAAATTTTAAAATTTCCATTTTTTGAACTTTTAGAAATATGGAGTTTTTGGATCAATTTAAAAAAAAACACTATTTTTAAGTCAAATTCTGCAGAACTTTTTTTCTTCTTTTCAGGAACACCAGAACTTTTTGAATGCTACCCAGAAAAGTTTTAAAGTTTCCATTTATTGAGCTTTTAGAAATATTGAGTTTTTGGGTCAATTTAAAAAAACATTTTTTTTATGTAAAATTTTGCATAACTTTTTTTCTTCTTTTCAGGAACTCTAGAGCGGTTTGAATGCTACCCGGAAAAGTTTTAAAATTTCCATTTTTTGAACTTTTAGAAATATTGAGTTTTTGGGTCAATTTAAAAAACACTTTTTTTAGGCAAAGTTTTGCAGAACTTTTTTTCTTCTTTTCAGGAACTCCAGAACTTTTTGAATGCTACCCAGGATAGTTTTACAATTTCCATTTTTTGAACATTTTTAGAAATATTGAGTTTTTGGATCAATTTAAAAAAACACTTTTTTAGGTCAAATTTTGCATAACTTTTTTTCTTCTTTTGATGAACTCCTGAACTTTTTGAATGCTACCCAGAACAGTTTTAAAATTTCCATTTTTAAAAATATTGATTTTTTAGATCAATTTAAAAAAAAAACACTATTTTTAGGTCAAATTCTGCAGGACTTTTTTTCTTCTTTTCAGGAACACCAGAACTTTTTGAATGCTACCCAGAAAAATTTTAAAATGTCCATTTTTTGAACTTTTAGAATTATTGAGTTTTTGGATCAATTTAAAAAAAAAAACTTTTTTTAGGTCAAATTCTGCAGAACTTTTTTTTCTTCTTTTCAGGAACACCAGAACTTTTTGAATGCTACCCAGAAAAGTTTTAAAATGTCCATTTTTTGAACTTTTAGAAATATTGAGTTTTTGGATCAATTTAAAAAAAACACTTTTTTTAGCTAAAATTTTGCAGAACTTTTTTTCTTCTTTTCAGGAACACCAGAACTTTTTGAATGCTACCCCGAACAGTTTTAAAATTTAAATTTTTTGAACATTTTTAGAAATATTGAGTTTTTGGATCAATTTAAAAAAAACACTTTTTTTAGGTAAAATTTTGCAGAACTTTTTTTCTTCTTTTCAGGAACACCAGAACTTTTTGAATGCTACCCAGAAAAGTTTTAAAATGTCCATTTTTTGAACTTTTAGAATTATTGAGTTTTTGGATCAATTTAAAAAAAAAAAACTTTTTTTAGGTCAAATTCTGCAGAACTTTTTTTCTTCTTTTCGGGAACTCCATAACTTTTTGAATGCTACCCAGGATAGTTTTAAAATTTCCATTTTTTGAACATTTTTAGAAATATTGAGTTTTTGGATCAATTTAAAAAAAGACTTTTTTAAATCAAATTTTGCATAACTTTTTTTCTTCTTTTCAGGAACTCAAGAACTGTTTGAATGCTACCCAGAAAAGGTTTAAAATTTCCATTTTTTGAACTTTTAGAAATATTGAGTTTTTGGGTCAATTTAAAAAAACACGTTTTTTAGGTCAAATTTTGCAGAACTTTTTTTCTTCTTTTCAGGAACTCCAGAACTTTTTGAATGCTACCCAGAACAGTTTTAAAGTTTCCATTTATTGAACTTTTAGAAATATTGAGTTTTTGGGTCAATTTAAAAAAACACTTTTTTTAGGTAAAATTTTGCAGAACTTTTTTTCTTCTTTTCAAGAACTCCAGAACTGTTTGAATGCTACCCAGAAAAGTTTTAAAATTTCCATTTTTTGAACTTTTAGAAATATTGAGTTTTTGGGTAAATTTAAAAAAACACGTTTTTTAGGTCAAATTTTGCAGAACTTCTTTTTTCTACCATTCAGGAACTCCAGACCTTTTTGAATGCTACCCAGGACAGCTTTAAAATTTCCATTTTTTGAACATTTTTAGAAATATTGAGTTTTTGGATCAATTTGAAAAAACACTTTTTTAGTTCAAATTTTGCACACCTTTTTTTCTTCTTTTCAGGAACTCCAGAACTGTTTGAATGCTACCCAGAAAAATTTTAAAATTTCCATTTTTTGAACTTTTAGAAATATGGAGTTTTTGGATCAATTTAAAAAAAAACACTATTTTTAAGTCAAATTCTGCAGAACTTTTTTTCTTCTTTTCAGGAACACCAGAACTTTTTGAATGCTACCCAGAAAAGTTTTATAGTTTCCATTTATTGAGCTTTTAGAAATATTGAGTTTTTGGGTCAATTTAAAAAATATTTTTTTTATGTAAAATTTTGCATAACTTTTTTTCTTCTTTTCAGAAACTCTAGAGCGGTTTGAATGCTACCCGGAAAAGTTTTAAAATTTCCATTTTTTGAACTTTTAGAAATATTGAGTTTTTGGGTCAATTTAAAAAACACTTTTTTTAGGCAAAGTTTTGCAGAACTTTTTTTCTTCTTTTCAGGAACTCCAGAACTTTTTGAATGCTACCCAGGATAGTTTTACAATTTCCATTTTTTGAACATTTTTAGAAATATTGAGTTTTTGGATCAATTTAAAAAAACACTTTTTTAGGTCAAATTTTGCATAACTTTTTTTCTTCTTTTGATGAACTCCTGAACTTTTTGAATGCTACCCAGAACAGTTTTAAAATTTCCATTTTTAAAAATATTGATTTTTTAGATCAATTTAAAAAAAAAACACTATTTTTAGGTCAAATTCTGCAGGAATTTTTTTCTTCTTTTCAGGAACACCAGAACTTTTTGAATGCTACCCAGAAAAGTTTTAAAATGTCCATTTTTTGAACTTTTAGAATTATTGAGTTTTTGGATCAATTTAAAAAAAAAAACTTTTTTTAGGTCAAATTCTGCAGAACTTTTTTTCTTCTTTTCAGGAACACCAGAACTTTTTGAATGCTACCCAGAAAAGTTTTAAAATTTAAATTTTTTGAACATTTTTAGAAATATTGAGTTTTTGGATCAATTTAAAAAAAACACTTTTTTTAGGTAAAATTTTGCAGAACTTTTTTTCTTCTTTTCAGGAACACCAGAACTTTTTGAATGCTACCCAGAAAAGTTTTAAAATGTCCATTTTTTGAACTTTTAGAATTATTGAGTTTTTGGATCAATTTAAAAAAAAAAAACTTTTTTTAGGTCAAATTCTGCAGAACTTTTTTTCTTCTTTTCAGGAACTCCATAACTTTTTGAATGCTACCCAGAAAAGTTTTAAAATGTCCATTTTTTGAACTTTTAGAATTATTGAGTTTTTGGATCAATTTAAAAAAAAAAAACTTTTTTTAGGTCAAATTCTGCAGGAATTTTTTTCTTCTTTTCAGGAACACCAGAACTTTTTGAATGCTACCCAGAAAAGTTTTAAAATGTCCATTTTTTGAACTTTTAGAAATATTGAGTTTTTGGATCAATTTAAAAAAAACACTTTTTTTAGCTAAAATTTTGCAGAACTTTTTTTCTTCTTTTCAGGAACACCAGAACTTTTTGAATGCTACCCCGAACAGTTTTAAAATTTAAATTTTTTGAACATTTTTAGAAATATTGAGTTTTTGGATCAATTTAAAAAAAACACTTTTTTTAGGTAAAATTTTGCAGAACTTTTTTTCTTCTTTTCAGGAACACCAGAACTTTTTGAATGCTACCCAGAAAAGTTTTAAAATGTCCATTTTTTGAACTTTTAGAATTATTGAGTTTTTGGATCAATTTAAAAAAAAAAAACTTTTTTTAGGTCAAATTCTGCAGAACTTTTTTTCTTCTTTTCAGGAACTCCATAACTTTTTGAATGCTACCCAGGATAGTTTTAAAATTTCCATTTTTTGAATATTTTTAGAAATATTGAGTTTTTGGATCAATTTAAAAAAAGACTTTTTTAAATCAAATTTTGCATAACTTTTTTTCTTCTTTTCAGGAACTCAAGAACTGTTTGAATGCTACCCAGAAAAGGTTTAAAATTTCCATTTTTTGAACTTTTAGAAATATTGAGTTTTTGGGTCAATTTAAAAAAACACGTTTTTTAGGTCAAATTTTGCAGAACTTTTTTTCTTCTTTTCAGGAACTCCAGAACTTTTTGAATGCTACCCAGAACAGTTTTAAAGTTTCCATTTATTGAACTTTTAGAAATATTGAGTTTTTGGGTCAATTTAAAAAAACACTTTTTTTAGGTAAAATTTTGCAGAACTTTTTTTCTTCTTTTCAAGAACTCCAGAACTGTTTGAATGCTACCCAGAAAAGTTTTAAAATTTCCATTTTTTGAACTTTTAGAAATATTGAGTTTTTGAGTAAATTTAAAAAAACACGTTTTTTAGGTCAAATTTTGCAGAACTTCTTTTTTCTTCCATTCAGGAACTCCAGACCTTTTTGAATGCTACCCAGGACAGCTTTAAAATTTCCATTTTTTGAACATTTTTAGAAATATTGAGTTTTTGGATCAATTTGAAAAAACACTTTTTTAGTTCAAATTTTGCACACCTTTTTTTCTTCTTTTCAGGAACTCCAGAACTGTTTGAATGCTACCCAGAAAAATTTTAAAATTTCCATTTTTTGAACTTTTAGAAATATGGAGTTTTTGGATCAATTTAAAAAAAAACACTATTTTTAAGTCAAATTCTGCAGAACTTTTTTTCTTCTTTTCAGGAACACCAGAACTTTTTGAATGCTACCCAGAAAAGTTTTAAAGTTTCCATTTATTGAGCTTTTAGAAATATTGAGTTTTTGGGTCAATTTAAAAAATATTTTTTTTATGTAAAATTTTGCATAACTTTTTTTCTTCTTTTCAGGAACTCTAGAGCGGTTTGAATGCTACCCGGAAAAGTTTTAAAATTTCCATTTTTTGAACTTTTAGAAATATTGAGTTTTTGGGTCAATTTAAAAAACACTTTTTTTAGGCAAAGTTTTGCAGAACTTTTTTTCTTCTTTTCAGGAACTCCAGAACTTTTTGAATGCTACCCAGGATAGTTTTACAATTTCCATTTTTTGAACATTTTTAGAAATATTGAGTTTTTGGATCAATTTAAAAAAACACTTTTTTAGGTCAAATTTTGCATAACTTTTTTTCTTCTTTTGATGAACTCCTGAACTTTTTGAATGCTACCCAGAAAAGTTTTAAAATTTCCATTTTTAAAAATATTGATTTTTTAGATCAATTTAAAAAAAAAACACTATTTTTAGGTCAAATTCTGCAGGACTTTTTTTCTTCTTTTCAGGAACACCAGAACTTTTTGAATGCTACCCAGAAAAGTTTTAAAGTTTCCATTTATTGAGCTTTTAGAAATATTGAGTTTTTGGGTCAATTTAAAAAATATTTTTTTTATGTAAAATTTTGCATAACTTTTTTTCTTCTTTTCAGGAACTCTAGAGCGGTTTGAATGCTACCCGGAAAAGTTTTAAAATTTCCATTTTTTGAACTTTTAGAAATATTGAGTTTTTGGGTCAATTTAAAAAACACTTTTTTTAGGCAAAGTTTTGCAGAACTTTTTTTCTTCTTTTCAGGAACTCCAGAACTTTTTGAATGCTACCCAGGATAGTTTTACAATTTCCATTTTTTGAACATTTTTAGAAATATTGAGTTTTTGGATCAATTTAAAAAAACACTTTTTTAGGTCAAATTTTGCATAACTTTTTTTCTTCTTTTGATGAACTCCTGAACTTTTTGAATGCTACCCAGAACAGTTTTAAAATTTCCATTTTTAAAAATATTGATTTTTTAGATCAATTTAAAAAAAAAACACTATTTTTAGGTCAAATTCTGCAGGACTTTTTTTCTTCTTTTCAGGAACACCAGAACTTTTTGAATGCTACCCAGAAAAGTTTTAAAATGTCCATTTTTTGAACTTTTAGAATTATTGAGTTTTTGGATCAATTTAAAAAAAAAAACTTTTTTTAGGTCAAATTCTGCAGAACTTTTTTTCTTCTTTTCAGGAACACCAGAACTTTTTGAATGCTACCCAGAAAAGTTTTAAAATGTCCATTTTTTGAACTTTTAGAAATATTGAGTTTTTGGATCAATTTAAAAAAAACACTTTTTTTAGCTAAAATTTTGCAGAACTTTTTTTCTTCTTTTCAGGAACACCAGAACTTTTTGAATGCTACCCCGAACAGTTTTAAAATTTAAATTTTTTGAACATTTTTAGAAATATTGAGTTTTTGGATCAATTTAAAAAAAACACTTTTTTTAGGTAAAATTTTGCAGAACTTTTTTTCTTCTTTTCAGGAACACCAGAACTTTTTGAATGCTACCCAGAAAAGTTTTAAAATGTCCATTTTTTGAACTTTTAGAAATATTGAGTTTTTGGATCAATTTAAAAAAAAAAAACTTTTTTTAGGTCAAATTCTGCAGAACTTTTTTTCTTCTTTTCAGGAACTCCATAACTTTTTGAATGCTACCCAGGATAGTTTTAAAATTTCCATTTTTTGAACATTTTTAGAAATATTGAGTTTTTGGATCAATTTAAAAAAAGACTTTTTTAAATCAAATTTTGCATAACTTTTTTTCTTCTTTTCAGGAACTCAAGAACTGTTTGAATGCTACCCAGAAAAGGTTTACAATTTCCATTTTTTGAACTTTTAGAAATATTGAGTTTTTGGGTCAATTTAAAAAAACACGTTTTTTAGGTCAAATTTTGCAGAACTTTTTTTCTTCTTTTCAGGAACTCCAGAACTTTTTGAATGCTACCCAGAACAGTTTTAAAGTTTCCATTTATTGAACTTTTAGAAATATTGAGTTTTTGGGTCAATTTAAAAAAACACTTTTTTTAGGTAAAATTTTGCAGAACTTTTTTTCTTCTTTTCAAGAACTCCAGAACTGTTTGAATGCTACCCAGAAAAGTTTTAAAATTTCCATTTTTTGAACTTTTAGAAATATTGAGTTTTTGGGTAAATTTAAAAAAACACGTTTTTTAGGTCAAATTTTGCAGAACTTCTTTTTTCCTCCATTCAGGAACTCCAGACCTTTTTGAATGCTACCCAGGACAGCTTTAAAATTTCCATTTTTTGAACATTTTTAGAAATATTGAGTTTTTGGATCAATTTAAAAAAAGACTTTTTTAAATCAAATTTTGCATAACTTTTTTTCTTCTTTTCAGGAACTCAAGAACTGTTTGAATGCTACCCAGAAAAGGTTTACAATTTCCATTTTTTGAACTTTTAGAAATATTGAGTTTTTGGGTCAATTTAAAAAAACACTATTTTTAGGTCAAATTCTGCAGAACTTTTTTTCTTCTTTTCAGGAACACCAGCACTTTTTGAATGCTACCCAGAAAAGTTTTAAAATTTCCATTTTTTGAACTTTTAGAAATATTGAGCTTTGGATCAATTTAACAACAAAAAACACTTTTTTTAGTTCAAATTCTGCAGAACTTTTTTTCTTCTTTTCAGGAACACCAGAACTTTTTGAATGCTACCCAGAAAAGTTTTAAAATTTCCATTTTTTGAACTTTTAGAAATATTAAGTTTTTGGGTCAATTTAAAAAACACTTTTTTTAGGCAAAGTTTTCCAGAACTTTTTTTCTTCTTTTCAGGAACTCCAGAACTTTTTGAATGCTACCCAGGATAGTCTTAAAATTTCCATTTTTTGAACATTTTTAGAGATATTGAGTTTTTGGATCAATTTAAAAAAACACTTTTTTTAGGTCAAATTTTGCATAATTTTTTTTCTTCTTTTCAGGAACTCCAGAACTGTTTGAATGCTACCCAGAAAAGTTTTAAAATTTCCATTTTTTGAACTTTTAGAAATATTGAGTTTTTGGGTCAATTTAAAAAAACACGTTTTTTAGGTCAAATTTTGCAGAACTTTTTTTCTTCTTTTCAGGAACTCCAGAACTTTTTGAATGCTACCCAGAACAGTTTTAAAGTTTCCATTTATTGAGCTTTTAGAAATATTGAGTTTTTGGGTCAATTTAAAAAACACTTTTTTTAGGTAAGATTTTGCAGAACTTTTTTTCTTCTTTTCAGGAACTCCAGAACTGTTTTAATGCTACCCAGAAAAGTTTTAAAATTTCAATTTTTTGAACTTTTAGAAATATTGAGTTTTTGGGTCAATTTAAAAAAACACGTTTTTTAGGTCAAATTTTGCAGAATTTTTTTCTTCTTTCCAGGAACTCCAGAACTTTTTGAATGCTACCCAGAAAAATTTTAAAATTTCCATTTTTTGAACTTTTAGAAATATGGAGTTTTTGGATCAATTTAAAAAAAAACACTATTTTTAAGTCAAATTCTGCAGAACTTTTTTTCTTCTTTTCAGGAACACCAGAACTTTTTGAATGCTACCCAGAAAAGTTTTAAAGTTTCCATTTATTGAGCTTTTAGAAATATTGAGTTTTTGGGTCAATTTAAAAAATATTTTTTTTATGTAAAATTTTGCATAACTTTTTTTCTTCTTTTCAGGAACTCTAGAGCGGTTTGAATGCTACCCGGAAAAGTTTTAAAATTTCCATTTTTGAACTTTTAGAAATATTGAGTTTTTGGGTCAATTTAAAAAACACTTTTTTTAGGCAAAGTTTTGCAGAACTTTTTTTCTTCTTTTCAGGAACTCCAGAACTTTTTGAATGCTACCCAGGATAGTTTTACAATTTCCATTTTTTGAACATTTTTAGAAATATTGAGTTTTTGGATCAATTTAAAAAAACACTTTTTTAGGTCAAATTTTGCATAACTTTTTTTCTTCTTTTGATGAACTCCTGAACTTTTTGAATGCTACCCAGAACAGTTTTAAAATTTCCATTTTTAAAAATATTGATTTTTTAGATCAATTTAAAAAAAAAACACTATTTTTAGGTCAAATTCTGCAGGACTTTTTTTCTTCTTTTCAGGAACACCAGAACTTTTTGAATGCTACCCAGAAAAGTTTTAAAATGTCCATTTTTTGAACTTTTATAATTATTGAGTTTTTGGATCAATTTAAAAAAAAAAACTTTTTTTAGGTCAAATTCTGCAGAACTTTTTTTCTTCTTTTCAGGAACACCAGAACTTTTTGAATGCTACCCAGAAAAGTTTTAAAATGTCCATTTTTTGAACTTTTAGAAATATTGAGTTTTTGGATCAATTTAAAAAAAACACTTTTTTTAGCTAAAATTTTGCAGAACTTTTTTTCTTCTTTTCAGGAACACCAGAACTTTTTGAATGCTACCCCGAACAGTTTTAAAATTTAAATTTTTTGAACATTTTTAGAAATATTGAGTTTTTGGATCAATTTAAAAAAAACACTTTTTTTAGGTAAAATTTTGCAGAACTTTTTTTCTTCTTTTCAGGAACACCAGAACTTTTTGAATGCTACCCAGAAAAGTTTTAAAATGTCCATTTTTTGAACTTTTAGAATTATTGAGTTTTTGGATCAATTTAAAAAAAAAAAACTTTTTTTAGGTCAAATTCTGCAGAACTTTTTTTCTTCTTTTCAGGAACTCCATAACTTTTTGAATGCTACCCAGGATAGTTTTAAAATTTCCATTTTTTGAACATTTTTAGAAATATTGAGTTTTTGGATCAATTTAAAAAAAGACTTTTTTAAATCAAATTTTGCATAACTTTTTTTCTTCTTTTCAGAAACTCAAGAACTGTTTGAATGCTACCCAGAAAAGGTTTACAATTTCCATTTTTTGAACTTTTAGAAATATTGAGTTTTTGGGTCAATTTAAAAAAACACGTTTTTTAGGTCAAATTTTGCAGAACTTTTTTTCTTCTTTTCAGGAACTCCAGAACTTTTTGAATGCTACCCAGAACAGTTTTAAAGTTTCCATTTATTGAACTTTTAGAAATATTGAGTTTTTGGGTCAATTTAAAAAAACACTTTTTTTAGGTAAAATTTTGCAGAACTTTTTTTCTTCTTTTCAAGAACTCCAGAACTGTTTGAATGCTACCCAGAAAAGTTTTAAAATTTCCATTTTTTGAACTTTTAGAAATATTGAGTTTTTGGGTAAATTTAAAAAAACACGTTTTTTAGGTCAAATTTTGCAGAACTTCTTTTTTCCTCCATTCAGGAACTCCAGACCTTTTTGAATGCTACCCAGGACAGCTTTAAAATTTCCATTTTTTGAACATTTTTAGAAATATTGAGTTTTTGGATCAATTTAAAAAAAGACTTTTTTAAATCAAATTTTGCATAACTTTTTTTCTTCTTTTCAGGAACTCAAGAACTGTTTGAATGCTACCCAGAAAAGGTTTACAATTTCCATTTTTTGAACTTTTAGAAATATTGAGTTTTTGGGTCAATTTAAAAAAACACTATTTTTAGGTCAAATTCTGCAGAACTTTTTTTCTTCTTTTCAGGAACACCAGCACTTTTTGAATGCTACCCAGAAAAGTTTTAAAATTTCCATTTTTTGAACTTTTAGAAATATTGAGCTTTGGATCAATTTAACAACAAAAAACACTTTTTTTAGTTCAAATTCTGCAGAACTTTTTTTCTTCTTTTCAGGAACACCAGAACTTTTTGAATGCTACCCAGAAAAGTTTTAAAATTTCCATTTTTTGAACTTTTAGAAATATTAAGTTTTTGGGTCAATTTAAAAAACACTTTTTTTAGGCAAAGTTTTCCAGAACTTTTTTTCTTCTTTTCAGGAACTCCAGAACTTTTTGAATGCTACCCAGGATAGTCTTAAAATTTCCATTTTTTGAACATTTTTAGAGATATTGAGTTTTTGGATCAATTTAAAAAAACACTTTTTTTAGGTCAAATTTTGCATAACTTTTTTTCTTCTTTTCAGGAACTCCAGAACTGTTTGAATGCTACCCAGAAAAGTTTTAAAATTTCCATTTTTTGAACTTTTAGAAATATTGAGTTTTTGGGTCAATTTAAAAAAACACGTTTTTTAGGTCAAATTTTGCAGAACTTTTTTTCTTCTTTTCAGGAACTCCAGAACTTTTTGAATGCTACCCAGAACAGTTTTAAAGTTTCCATTTATTGAGCTTTTAGAAATATTGAGTTTTTGGGTCAATTTAAAAAACACTTTTTTTAGGTAAGATTTTGCAGAACTTTTTTTCTTCTTTTCAGGAACTCCAGAACTGTTTTAATGCTACCCAGAAAAGTTTTAAAATTTCCATTTTTTGAACTTTTAGAAATATTGAGTTTTTGGGTCAATTTAAAAAAACACGTTTTTTAGGTCAAATTTTGCAGAATTTTTTTCTTCTTTCCAGGAACTCCAGAACTTTTTGAATGCTACCCAGAAAAATTTTAAAATTTCCATTTTTTGAACTTTTAGAAATATGGAGTTTTTGGATCAATTTAAAAAAAAACACTATTTTTAAGTCAAATTCTGCAGAACTTTTTTTCTTCTTTTCAGGAACACCAGAACTTTTTGAATGCTACCCAGAAAAGTTTTAAAGTTTCCATTTTTTGAACTTTTAGAAATATTGAGTTTTTGGGTCAATTTAAAAAAACACTTTTTTTAGGCAAAGTTTTCCAGAACTTTTTTTCTTCTTTTCAGGAACTCCAGAACTTTTTGAATGCTACCCAGGATAGTCTTAAAATTTCCATTTTTTGAACATTTTTAGAGATATTGAGTTTTTGGATCAATTTAAAAAAACACTTTTTTTAGGTCAAATTTTGCATAACTTTTTTTCTTCTTTTCAGGAACTCCAGAACTTTTTGAATGCTACCCAGAACAGTTTTAAAGTTTCCATTTATTGAACTTTTAGAAATATTGAGTTTTTGGGTCAATTTAAAAAAACACTTTTTTTAGGTAAAATTTTGCAGAACTTTTTTTCTTCTTTTCAAGAACTCCAGAACTGTTTGAATGCTACCCAGAAAAGTTTTAAAATTTCCATTTTTTGAACTTTTAGAAATATTGAGTTTTTGGGTAAATTTAAAAAAACACGTTTTTTAGGTCAAATTTTGCAGAACTTCTTTTTTCCTCCATTCAGGAACTCCAGACCTTTTTGAATGCTACCCAGGACAGCTTTAAAATTTCCATTTTTTGAACATTTTTAGAAATATTGAGTTTTTGGATCAATTTAAAAAAAGACTTTTTTAAATCAAATTTTGCATAACTTTTTTTCTTCTTTTCAGGAACTCAAGAACTGTTTGAATGCTACCCAGAAAAGGTTTACAATTTCCATTTTTTGAACTTTTAGAAATATTGAGTTTTTGGGTCAATTTAAAAAAACACTATTTTTAGGTCAAATTCTGCAGAACTTTTTTTCTTCTTTTCAGGAACACCAGCACTTTTTGAATGCTACCCAGAAAAGTTTTAAAATTTCCATTTTTTGAACTTTTAGAAATATTGAGCTTTGGATCAATTTAACAACAAAAAACACTTTTTTTAGTTCAAATTCTGCAGAACTTTTTTTCTTCTTTTCAGGAACACCAGAACTTTTTGAATGCTACCCAGAAAAGTTTTAAAATTTCCATTTTTT
Organism: Merzomyia westermanni; assembly: GCA_949987695.1. Taxonomy (NCBI): domain Eukaryota; kingdom Metazoa; phylum Arthropoda; class Insecta; order Diptera; family Tephritidae; genus Merzomyia; species Merzomyia westermanni. The sequence goes on from OX465289.1 coordinate 134,209,005, forward strand.
GAACTTTTAGAAATATTAAGTTTTTGGGTCAATTTAAAAAACACTTTTTTTAGGCAAAGTTTTCCAGAACTTTTTTTCTTCTTTTCAGGAACTCCAGAACTTTTTGAATGCTACCCAGGATAGTCTTAAAATTTCCATTTTTTGAACATTTTTAGAGATATTGAGTTTTTGGATCAATTTAAAAAAACACTTTTTTTAGGTCAAATTTTGCATAACTTTTTTTCTTCTTTTCAGGAACTCCAGAACTGTTTGAATGCTACCCAGAAAAGTTTTAAAATTTCCATTTTTTGAACTTTTAGAAATATTGAGTTTTTGGGTCAATTTAAAAAAACACGTTTTTTAGGTCAAATTTTGCAGAACTTTTTTTCTTCTTTTCAGGAACTCCAGAACTTTTTGAATGCTACCCAGAACAGTTTTAAAGTTTCCATTTATTGAGCTTTTAGAAATATTGAGTTTTTGGGTCAATTTAAAAAACACTTTTTTTAGGTAAGATTTTGCAGAACTTTTTTTCTTCTTTTCAGGAACTCCAGAACTGTTTTAATGCTACCCAGAAAAGTTTTAAAATTTCCATTTTTTGAACTTTTAGAAATATTGAGTTTTTGGGTCAATTTAAAAAAACACGTTTTTTAGGTCAAATTTTGCAGAATTTTTTTCTTCTTTCCAGGAACTCCAGAACTTTTTGAATGCTACCCAGAAAAATTTTAAAATTTCCATTTTTTGAACTTTTAGAAATATGGAGTTTTTGGATCAATTTAAAAAAAAACACTATTTTTAAGTCAAATTCTGCAGAACTTTTTTTCTTCTTTTCAGGAACACCAGAACTTTTTGAATGCTACCCAGAAAAGTTTTAAAGTTTCCATTTTTTGAACTTTTAGAAATATTGAGTTTTTGGGTCAATTTAAAAAAACACTTTTTTTAGGCAAAGTTTTGCAGAACTTTTTTTCTTCTTTTCAGGAACTCCAGAACTTTTTGAATGCTACCCAGGATAGTTTTAAAATTCCCATTTTTTGAACATTTTTAGAAATATTGAGTTTTGGATCAATTTAAAAAAACACTTTTTTTAGGTCAAATTTTGCATAACTTTTTTTCTTCTTTTCAGGAACTCCAGAACTGTTTTAATGCTACCCAGAAAAGTTTTAAAATTTTTTTTTTTGAACTTTTAGAAATATTGAGTTTTTGGGTCAATTTAAAAAAACACGTTTTTTAGGTCAAATTTTGCAGAATTTTTTTCTTCTTTCCAGGAACTCCAGAACTGTTTTAATGCTACCCAGAAAAGTTTTAAAATTTCCATTTTTTGAACTTTTAGAAATATTGAGTTTTTGGGTCAATTTAAAAAAACACGTTTTTTAGGTCAAATTTTGCAGAATTTTTTTCTTCTTTCCAGGAACTCCAGAACTTTTTGAATGCTACCCAGAAAAATTTTAAAATTTCCATTTTTTGAACTTTTAGAAATATGGAGTTTTTGGATCAATTTAAAAAAAAACACTATTTTTAAGTCAAATTCTGCAGAACTTTTTTTCTTCTTTTCAGGAACACCAGAACTTTTTGAATGCTACCCAGAAAAGTTTTAAAGTTTCCATTTTTTGAACTTTTAGAAATATTGAGTTTTTGGGTCAATTTAAAAAAACACTTTTTTTAGGCAAAGTTTTGCAGAACTTTTTTTCTTCTTTTCAGGAACTCCAGAACTTTTTGAATGCTACCCAGAAAAGTTTTAAAATTTCCATTTTTTGAACTTTTAGAAATATTGAGTTTTTGGGTCAATTTAAAAAAACACTTTTTTTAGGCAAAGTTTTGCAGAACTTTTTTTCTTCTTTTCAGGAACTCCAGAACTTTTTGAATGCTACCCAGGATAGTTTTAAAATTCCCATTTTTTGAACATTTTTAGAAATATTGAGTTTTTGGATCAATTTAAAAAAACACTTTTTTTAGGTCAAATTTTGCATAACTTTTTTTCTTCTTTTCAGGAACTCCAGAACTGTTTTAATGCTACCCAGAAAAGTTTTAAAATTTCCATTTTTTGAACTTTTAGAAATATTGAGTTTTTGGGTCAATTTAAAAAAACACGTTTTTTAGGTCAAATTTTGCAGAACTTTTTTTCTTCTTTTCAGGAACTCCAGAACTTTTTGAATGCTACCCAGGACAGTTTTAAAATTTCCATTTTTTGAACAAATTTAGAAATATTGAGTTTTGGATCAATTTGAAAAAACACTTTTTTAGGTCAAATTTTGCAAACCTTTTTTTCTTCTTTTCAGGAACTTCAGAACTGTTTGAATGCTACCCAGAAAAGTTTTGAAATTTCCATTTTTTGAACTTTTACAAATATTGAGTTTTTGGGTCAATTTAAAAAAACACGTTTTTTAGGTCAAATTTTGCAGAATTTTTTTCTTCTTTCCAGGAACTCCAGAACTTTTTGAATGCTACCCAGAAAAATTTTAAAATTTCCATTTTTTGAACTTTTAGAAATATGGAGTTTTTGGATCAATTTAAAAAAAAACACTATTTTTAAGTCAAATTCTGCAGAACTTTTTTTCTTCTTTTCAGGAACACCAGAACTTTTTGAATGCTACCCAGAAAAGTTTTAAAGTTTCCATTTATTGAGCTTTTAGAAATATTGAGTTTTTGGGTCAATTTAAAAAAACATTTTTTTTATGTAAAATTTTGCATAACTTTTTTTCTTCTTTTCAGGAACTCTAGAGCGGTTTGAATGCTACCCGGAAAAGTTTTAAAATTTCCATTTTTTGAACTTTTAGAAATATTGAGTTTTTGGGTCAATTTAAAAAACACTTTTTTTAGGCAAAGTTTTGCAGAACTTTTTTTCTTCTTTTCAGGAACTCCAGAACTTTTTGAATGCTACCCAGGATAGTTTTACAATTTCCATTTTTTGAACATTTTTAGAAATATTGAGTTTTTGGATCAATTTAAAAAAACACTTTTTTAGGTCAAATTTTGCATAACTTTTTTTCTTCTTTTGATGAACTCCTGAACTTTTTGAATGCTACCCAGAACAGTTTTAAAATTTCCATTTTTAAAAATATTGATTTTTTAGATCAATTTAAAAAAAAAACACTATTTTTAGGTCAAATTCTGCAGGACTTTTTTTCTTCTTTTCAGGAACACCAGAACTTTTTGAATGCTACCCAGAAAAGTTTTAAAATGTCCATTTTTTGAACTTTTAGAATTATTGAGTTTTTGGATCAATTTAAAAAAAAAAACCTTTTTTAGGTCAAATTCTGCAGAACTTTTTTTCTTCTTTTCAGGAACACCAGAACTTTTTGAATGCTACCCAGAAAAGTTTTAAAATGTCCATTTTTTGAACTTTTAGAAATATTGAGTTTTTGGATCAATTTAAAAAAAACACTTTTTTTAGATAAAATTTTGCAGAACTTTTTTTCTTCTTTTCAGGAACACCAGAACTTTTTGAATGCTACCCCGAACAGTTTTAAAATTTAAATTTTTTGAACATTTTTAGAAATATTGAGTTTTTGGATCAATTTAAAAAAAACACTTTTTTTAGGTAAAATTTTGCAGAACTTTTTTTCTTCTTTTCAGGAACACCAGAACTTTTTGAATGCTACCCAGAAAAGTTTTAAAATGTCCATTTTTTGAACTTTTAGAATTATTGAGTTTTTGGATCAATTTAAAAAAAAAAAACTTTTTTTAGGTCAAATTCTGCAGAACTTTTTTTCTTCTTTTCGGGAACTCCATAACTTTTTGAATGCTACCCAGGATAGTTTTAAAATTTCCATTTTTTGAACATTTTTAGAAATATTGAGTTTTTGGATCAATTTAAAAAAAGACTTTTTAAATCAAATTTTGCATAACTTTTTTTCTTCTTTTCAGGAACTCAAGAACTGTTTGAATGCTACCCAGAAAAGGTTTAAAATTTCCATTTTTTGAACTTTTAGAAATATTGAGTTTTTGGGTCAATTTAAAAAAACACGTTTTTTAGGTCAAATTTTGCAGAACTTTTTTTCTTCTTTTCAGGAACTCCAGAACTTTTTGAATGCTACCCAGAACAGTTTTAAAGTTTCCATTTATTGAACTTTTAGAAAATTGAGTTTTTGGGTCAATTTAAAAAAACACTTTTTTTAGGTAAAATTTTGCAGAACTTTTTTTCTTCTTTTCAAGAACTCCAGAACTGTTTGAATGCTACCCAGAAAAGTTTTAAAATTTCCATTTTTTGAACTTTTAGAAATATTGAGTTTTTGGGTAAATTTAAAAAAACACTTTTTTTAGGTCAAATTTTGCAGAACTTCTTTTTTCTTCCATTCAGGAACTCCAGACCTTTTTGAATGCTACCCAGGACAGCTTTAAAATTTCCATTTTTTGAACATTTTTAGAAATATTGAGTTTTTGGATCAATTTGAAAAAACACTTTTTTAGTTCAAATTTTGCACAACTTTTTTTCTTCTTTTCAGGAACTCCAGAACTGTTTGAATGCTACCCAGAAAAATTTTAAAATTTCCATTTTTTGAACTTTTAGAAATATGGAGTTTTTGGATCAATTTAAAAAAAAAACACTATTTTTAAGTCAAATTCTGCAGAACTTTTTTTCTTCTTTTCAGGAACACCAGAACTTTTTGAATGCTACCCAGAAAAGTTTTAAAGTTTCCATTTATTGAGCTTTTAGAAATATTGAGTTTTTGGGTCAATTTAAAAAATATTTTTTTTATGTAAAATTTTGCATAACTTTTTTTCTTCTTTTCAGAAACTCTAGAGCGGTTTGAATGCTACCCGGAAAAGTTTTAAAATTTCCATTTTTTGAACTTTTAGAAATATTGAGTTTTTGGGTCAATTTAAAAAACACTTTTTTTAGGCAAAGTTTTGCAGAACTTTTTTTCTTCTTTTCAGGAACTCCAGAACTTTTTGAATGCTACCCAGGATAGTTTTACAATTTCCATTTTTTGAACATTTTTAGAAATATTGAGTTTTTGGATCAATTTAAAAAAACACTTTTTTAGGTCAAATTTTGCATTTTTTAGGTCAAATTTTGCATAACTTTTTTTCTTCTTTTGATGAACTCCTGGACTTTTTGAATGCTACCCAGAACAGTTTTAAAATTTCCATTTTTAAAAATATTGATTTTTTAGATCAATTTAAAAAAAAAACACTATTTTTAGGTCAAATTCTGCAGGACTTTTTTTCTTCTTTTCAGGAACACCAGCACTTTTTGAATGCTACCCAGAAAAGTTTTAAAATTTCCATTTTTTGAACTTTTAGAAATATTGAGCTTTGGATCAATTTAACAACAAAAAACACTTTTTTTAGTTCAAATTCTGCAGAACTTTTTTTCTTCTTTTCAGGAACACCAGAACTTTTTGAATGTTACCCAGAAAAGTTTTAAAATTTCCATTTTTTGAACTTTTAGAAATATTAAGTTTTTGGGTCAATTTAAAAAACCCTTTTTTTAGGCAAAGTTTTGCAGAACTTTTTTTCTTCTTTTCAGGAACTCCAGAACTTTTGTAATGCTACCCAGGATAGTCTTAAAATTTCCATTTTTTGAACATTTTTAGAGATATTGAGTTTTTGGATCAATTTAAAAAAACACTTTTTTTAGGTCAAATTTTGCATAACTTTTTTTCTTCTTTTCAGGAACTCCAGAACTGTTTGAAGGCTACCCAGAAAAGTTTTAAAATTTCCATTTTTTGAACTTTTAGAAATATTGAGTTTTTGGGTTAATTTAAAAAAACACGTTTTTTAGGTCAAATTTTGCAGAACTTTTTTTCTTCTTTTCAGGAACTCCAGAACTTTTTGAATGCTACCCAGAACAGTTTTAAAGTTTCCATTTATTGAGCTTTTAGAAATATTGAGTTTTTGGGTCAATTTAAAAAAACATTTTTTTAGGTAAAATTTTGCAGAACTTTTTTTCTTCTTTTCAGGAACTCTAGAACTGTTTGAATGCTACCCAGAAAAATTTTAAAATTTTCATTTTTTGAACTTTTAGAAATATTGAGTTTTTGGGTCAATTTAAAAAAACACTTTTTTTAGGCAAAGTTTTGCAGAACTTTTTTTCTTCTTTTCAGGAACTCCAGAACTTTTTGAATGCTACCCAGAACAGTTTTAAAGTTTCCATTTTTTGAACTTTTAGAAATATTGAGTTTTTGGGTCAATTTAAAAAAACACTTTTTTTAGGCAAAGTTTTGCAGAACTTTTTTTCTTCTTTTCAGGAACTCCAGAACTTTTTGAATGCTACCCAGGATAGTTTTAAAATTCGCATTTTTTGAACATTTTTAGAAATATTGAGTTTTTGGATCAATTTAAAAAAACATTTTTTTAGGTAAAATTTTGCAGAACTTTTTTTCTTCTTTTCAGGAACTCTAGAACTGTTTGAATGCTACCCAGAAAAATTTTAAAATTTTCATTTTTTGAACTTTTAGAAATATTGAGTTTTTGGGTCAATTTAAAAAAACACTTTTTTTAGGCAAAGTTTTGCAGAACTTTTTTTCTTCTTTTCAGGAACTCCAGAACTTTTTGAATGCTACCCAGAACAGTTTTAAAGTTTCCATTTTTTGAACTTTTAGAAATATTGAGTTTTTGGGTTAATTTAAAAAAACACGTTTTTTAGGTCAAATTTTGCAGAACTTTTTTTCTTGTTTTCAGGAACTCCAGAACTTTTTGAATGCTACCCAGAACAGTTTTAAAGTTTCCATTTATTGAGCTTTTAGAAATATTGAGTTTTTGGGTCAATTTAAAAAAACATTTTTTTAGGTAAAATTTTGCAGAACTTTCTTTCTTCTTTTCAGGAACTCTAGAACTGTTTGAATGCTACCCAGAAAAATTTTAAAATTTTCATTTTTTGAACTTTTAGAAATATTGAGTTTTTGGGTCAATTTAAAAAAACACGTTTTTTAGGTCAAATTTTGCAGAACTTTTTTTCTTCTTTTCCGGAACTCCAGAACTTTTCGAATGCTACCCAGAACAGTTTTAAAGTTTCCATTTATTGAGCTTTTAGAAATATTGAGTTTTTGGGTTAATTTAAAAAACACTTTTTTTAGGTAAAATTTTGCAGAACTTTTTTCTTCTTCTGAGGAACTCTTGAAGGTTTTGAATGCTACCCAGAAAAGTTTTAAAATTCCATTTCTTGAACTTTTAGATATATTAAGTTTTTGGGTCAATTTAAAAAACACTTTTTTTAGGCAAAGTTTTGCAGAACTTTTTTTCTTCTTTTCAGGAACTCCAGTACTTTTTGAATGCTACCCAGGATAGTTTTAAAATTTCCATTTTTTGAACATTTTTAGAAATATTGAGTTTTTGGATCAATTTAAAAAAACACTTTTTTAGGTCAAGTTTTGCATAACTTTTTTTCTTCTTTTGATGAACTCCTGAACTTTTTGAATGCTACCCAGAACAGTTTTAAAATTCCATTTATTGAACTTTTAGAAATATTAAGTTTTTGGGTCAATTTAAAAAACACTTTTTTTAGGCAAAGTTTTGCAGAACTTTTTTTCTTCTTTCCAAGAACTCCAGAACTTTTTGAATGCTACCCAGAAAAATTTTTAAATTTCCATTTTTTGAACTTTTAGAAATATTGAGTTTTTGGATCAATTTAAAAAAAAACACTATTTTGAAGTCAAATTCTGCAGAACTTTTTTTCTTCTTTTCAGGAACTCCAGAACTTTTTGAATGCTACCCAGAAAAGCTTTAAAATTCCATTTCTTGAACTTTTAGAAATATTAAGTTTTTGGGTCAATTTAAAAAACACTTTTTTTAGGCAAAGTTTTGCAGAACTTTTTTTCTTCTTTCCAGGAACTCCAGAACTTTTTGAATGCTACCCAGAAAAATTTTTAAATTTCCATTTTTTGAACTTTTAGAAATATTGAGTTTTTGGATCAATTTAAAAAAAACACTATTTTTAAGTCAAATTCTGCAGAACTTTTTTCCTTCTTTTCAGGAACACCAGAACTTTTTGAATGCTACCCAGAAAAGTTTTAAAGTTTCCATTTATTGAGCTTTTAGAAATATTGAGTTTTTGGGTCAATTTAAAAAAACATTTTTTTTATGTAAAATTTTGCATAACTTTTTTTCTTCTTTTCAGGAACTCTAGAGCGGTTTGAATGCTACCCAGAAAAGTTTTAAAATTTCCATTTTTTGAACTTTTAGAAATATTGAGTTTTTGGGTCAATTTAAAAAACACTTTTTTTAGGCAAAGTTTTGCAGAACTTTTTTTCTTCTTTTCAGGAACTCCAGAACTTTTTGAATGCTACCCAGGATAGTTTTACAATTTCCATTTTTTGAACATTTTTAGAAATATTGAGTTTTTGGATCAATTTAAAAAAACACTTTTTTAGGTCAAATTTTGAATAACTTTTTTTCTTCTTTTGATGAACTCCTGAACTTTTTGAATGCTACCCAGAACAGTTTTAAAATTTCCATTTTTAAAAATATTGATTTTTTGGATCAATTTAAAAAAAAAACACTATTTTTAGGTCAAATTCTGCAGAACTTTTTTTCTTCTTTTCAGGAACACCAGAACTTTTTGAATGCTACCCAGAAAAGTTTTAGAATTTCCATTTTTTGAACTTTTAGAAATATTGAGCTTTGGATCAATTTAACAACAAAAAACACTTTTTTTAGTTCAAATTCTGCAGAACTTTTTTTCTTCTTTTCAGGAACACCAGAACTTTTTGAATGCTACCCAGGAAAGTTTTAAAATTTCCATTTTTTGAACATTTTTAGAAATATTGAGTTTTTGGATCAATTTAAAAAAACACTTTTTTTAGGTCAAATTTTGCATAACTTTTTTTCTTCTTTTCAGGAACTCTAGAACTGTTTGAATGCTACCCAGAAAAGTTTTAAAATTTCCATTTTTTGAACTTTTAGAAATATTGAGTTTTTGGGTCAATTTAAAAAAACACGTTTTTTAGGTCAAATTTTGCAGAACTTTTTTTCTTCTTTTCAGGAACTCCAGAACTTTTTGAATGCTACCCAGAACAGTTTTAAAGTTTCCATTTATTGAGCTTTTAGAAATATTGAGTTTTTGGGTCAATTTAAAAAAACATTTTTTTAGGTAAAATTTTGCAGAACTTTTTTTCTTCTTTTCAGGAACTCTAGAACTGTTTGAATGCTACCCAGAAAAGTTTTAAAATTTCCATTTTTTGAACTTTTAGAAATATTGAGTTTTTGGGTCAATTTAAAAAAACACTTTTTTAGGCAAAGTTTTGCAGAACTTTTTTTCTTCTTTTCAGGAACTCCAGAACTTTTTGAATGCTAACCAGGATAGTTTTAAAATTCCCATTTTTTGAACATTTTTAGAAATATTGAGTTTTTGGATCAATTTAAAAAAACACTTTTTTTAGGTCAAATTTTGCATAACTTTTTTTCTTCTTTTCAGGAACTCCAGAACTGTTTTAATGCTACCCAGAAAAGTTTTAAAATTTCCATTTTTTGAACTTTTAGAAATATTAAGTTTTTGGGACAATTTAAAAAAAACACTTTTTTTAGGCAAAGTTTTGAAGAACTTTTTTTCTTCTTTTCAGGAACTCCAGAACTTTTTGAATGCTACCCAGAAAAGTTTTAAAATTCTATTTCTTGAACTTTTAGAAATATTAAGTTTTTGGGTCAATTTAAACAACACTTTTTTTAGGCAAAGTTTTGCAGAACTTTTTTTCTTCTTTTCAGGAACTCTAGAACTGTTTGAATACTACCCAGAAAAGTTTTAAAATTTCCATTTTTTGAACTTTTAGAAATATTGAGTTTTTGGGTCAATTTAAAAAAACACTTTTTTTAGGTCAAATTCTGCAGAACTTTTTTTCTTCTTTTCAGGAACACCAGAACTTTTTGAATGCTACCCAGAAAAGTTTTAGAATTTCCATTTTTTGAACTTTTAGAAATATTGAGCTTTGGATCAATTTAACAACAAAAAACACTTTTTTTAGTTCAAATTCTGCAGAACTTTTTTTCTTCTTTTCAGGAACACCAGAACTTTTTGAATGCTACCCAGGAAAGTTTTAAAATTTCCATTTTTTGAACATTTTTAGAAATATTGAGTTTTTGGATCAATTTAAAAAAACACTTTTTTTAGGTCAAATTTTGCATAACTTTTTTTCTTCTTTTCAGGAACTCTAGAACTTTTTGAATGCTACCCAGAACAGTTTTAAAGTTTCCATTTATTGAGCTTTTAGAAATATTGAGTTTTTGGGTCAATTTAAAAAAACATTTTTTTAGGTAAAATTTTGCAGAACTTTTTTTCTTCTTTTCAGGAACTCTAGAACTGTTTGAATGCTACCCAGAAAAGTTTTAAAATTTCCATTTTTTGAACTTTTAGAAATATTGAGTTTTTGGGTCAATTTAAAAAAACACTTTTTTAGGCAAAGTTTTGCAGAACTTTTTTTCTTCTTTTCAGGAACTCCAGAACTTTTTGAATGCTAACCAGGATAGTTTTAAAATTCCCATTTTTTGAACTTTTAGAAATATTGAGTTTTTGGGTCAATTTAAAAAAACACGTTTTTTAGGTCAAATTTTGCAGAACTTTTTTTCTTCTTTTCCGGAACTCCAGAACTTTTCGAATGCTACCCAGAACAGTTTTAAAGTTTCCATTTATTGAGCTTTTAGAAATATTGAGTTTTTGGGTCAATTTAAAAAAACATTTTTTTAGGTAAAATTTTGCAGAACTTTCTTTCTTCTTTTCAGGAACTCTAGAACTGTTTGAATGCTACCCAGAAAAATTTTAAAATTTTCATTTTTTGAACTTTTAGAAATATTGAGTTTTTGGGTCAATTTAAAAAAACACGTTTTTTAGGTCAAATTTTGCAGAACTTTTTTTCTTCTTTTCCGGAACTCCAGAACTTTTCGAATGCTACCCAGAACAGTTTTAAAGTTTCCATTTATTGAGCTTTTAGAAATATTGAGTTTTTGGGTTAATTTAAAAAACACTTTTTTTAGGTAAAATTTTGCAGAACTTTTTTCTTCTTCTGAGGAACTCTTGAAGGTTTTGAATGCTACCCAGAAAAGTTTTAAAATTCCATTTCTTGAACTTTTAGAAATATTAAGTTTTTGGGTCAATTTAAAAAACACTTTTTTTAGGCAAAGTTTTGCAGAACTTTTTTTCTTCTTTTCAGGAACTCCAGTACTTTTTGAATGCTACCCAGGATAGTTTTAAAATTTCCATTTTTTGAACATTTTTAGAAATATTGAGTTTTTGGATCAATTTAAAAAAACACTTTTTTAGGTCAAGTTTTGCATAACTTTTTTTCTTCTTTTGATGAACTCCTGAACTTTTTGAATGCTACCCAGAACAGTTTTAAAATTCCATTTCTTGAACTTTTAGAAATATTAAGTTTTTGGGTCAATTTAAAAAACACTTTTTTTAGGCAAAGTTTTGCAGAACTTTTTTTCTTCTTTCCAAGAACTCCAGAACTTTTTGAATGCTACCCAGAAAAATTTTTAAATTTCCATTTTTTGAACTTTTAGAAATATTGAGTTTTTGGATCAATTTAAAAAAAAACACTATTTTGAAGTCAAATTCTGCAGAACTTTTTTTCTTCTTTTCAGGAACTCCAGAACTTTTTGAATGCTACCCAGAAAAGCTTTAAAATTCCATTTCTTGAACTTTTAGAAATATTAAGTTTTTGGGTCAATTTAAAAAACACTTTTTTTAGGCAAAGTTTTGCAGAACTTTTTTTCTTCTTTCCAGGAACTCCAGAACTTTTTGAATGCTACCCAGAAAAATTTTTAAATTTCCATTTTTTGAACTTTTAGAAATATTGAGTTTTTGGATCAATTTAAAAAAAACACTATTTTTAAGTCAAATTCTGCAGAACTTTTTTCCTTCTTTTCAGGAACACCAGAACTTTTTGAATGCTACCCAGAAAAGTTTTAAAGTTTCCATTTATTGAGCTTTTAGAAATATTGAGTTTTTGGGTCAATTTAAAAAAACATTTTTTTTATGTAAAATTTTGCATAACTTTTTTTCTTCTTTTCAGGAACTCTAGAGCGGTTTGAATGCTACCCAGAAAAGTTTTAAAATTTCCATTTTTTGAACTTTTAGAAATATTGAGTTTTTGGGTCAATTTAAAAAACACTTTTTTTAGGCAAAGTTTTGCAGAACTTTTTTTCTTCTTTTCAGGAACTCCAGAACTTTTTGAATGCTACCCAGGATAGTTTTACAATTTCCATTTTTTGAACATTTTTAGAAATATTGAGTTTTTGGATCAATTTAAAAAAACACTTTTTTAGGTCAAATTTTGAATAACTTTTTTTCTTCTTTTGATGAACTCCTGAACTTTTTGAATGCTACCCAGAACAGTTTTTAAAATTTCCATTTTTAAAAATATTGATTTTTTGGATCAATTTAAAAAAAAAAACACTATTTTTAGGTCAAATTCTGCAGAACTTTTTTTCTTCTTTTCAGGAACACCAGAACTTTTTGAATGCTACCCAGAAAAGTTTTAGAATTTCCATTTTTTGAACTTTTAGAAATATTGAGCTTTGGATCAATTTAACAACAAAAAACACTTTTTTTAGTTCAAATTCTGCAGAACTTTTTTTCTTCTTTTCAGGAACACCAGAACTTTTTGAATGCTACCCAGGAAAGTTTTAAAATTTCCATTTTTTGAACATTTTTAGAAATATTGAGTTTTTGGATCAATTTAAAAAAACACTTTTTTTAGGTCAAATTTTGCATAACTTTTTTTCTTCTTTTCAGGAACTCAAGAACTGTTTGAATGCTACCCAGAAAAGTTTTAAAATTTCCATTTTTTGAACTTTTAGAAATATTGAGTTTTTGGGTCAATTTAAAAAAACACGTTTTTTAGGTCAAATTTTGCAGAACTTTTTTTCTTCTTTTCAGGAACTCCAGAACTTTTTGAATGCTACCCAGAACAGTTTTAAAGTTTCCATTTATTGAGCTTTTAGAAATATTGAGTTTTTGGGTCAATTTAAAAAAACATTTTTTTAGGTAAAATTTTGCAGAACTTTTTTTCTTCTTTTCAGGAACTCTAGAACTGTTTGAATGCTACCCAGAAAAGTTTTAAAATTTCCATTTTTTGAACTTTTAGAAATATTGAGTTTTTGGGTCAATTTAAAAAAAACACTTTTTTAGGCAAAGTTTTGCAGAACTTTTTTTCTTCTTTTCAGGAACTCCAGAACTTTTTGAATGCTAACCAGGATAGTTTTAAAATTCCCATTTTTTGAACATTTTTAGAAATATTGAGTTTTTGGATCAATTTAAAAAAACACTTTTTTTAGGTCAAATTTTGCATAACTTTTTTTCTTCTTTTCAGGAACTCCAGAACTGTTTTAATGCTACCCAGAAAAGTTTTAAAATTTCCATTTTTTGAACTTTTAGAAATATTAAGTTTTTGGGACAATTTAAAAAAACACTTTTTTTAGGCAAAGTTTTGAAGAACTTTTTTTCTTCTTTTCAGGAACTCCAGAACTTTTTGAATGCTACCCAGAAAAGTTTTAAAATTCTATTTCTTGAACTTTTAGAAATATTAAGTTTTTGGGTCAATTTAAACAACACTTTTTTTAGGCAAAGTTTTGCAGAACTTTTTTTCTTCTTTTCAGGAACTCTAGAACTGTTTGAATACTACCCAGAAAAGTTTTAAAATTTCCATTTTTTGAACTTTTAGAAATATTGAGTTTTTGGGTCAATTTAAAAAAACACTTTTTTTAGGTCAAATTTTGCATAACTTTTTTTCTTCTTTTCAGGAACTCCAGAACTGTTTGAATGCTACCCAGAAAAGTTTTAAAATTTCCATTTTTTGAACTTTTAGAAATATTGAGTTTTTGGGTCAATTTAAAAAAACACGTTTTTTAGGTCAAATTTGCAGAACTTTTTTTCTTCTTTTCAGGAACTCCAGAACTTTTTGAATGCTACCCAGAACAGTTTTAAAGTTTCCATTTATTGAGCTTTTAGAAATATTGAGTTTTTGGGTCAATTTAAAAAAACATTTTTTTAGGTAAAATTTTGCAGAACTTTTTTTCTTCTTTTCAGGAACTCTAGAACTGTTTGAATGCTACCCAGGATAGTTTTAAAATTTCCATTTTTTGAACATTTTTAGAAATATTGAGTTCTTGGATCAATTTAAAAAAACACTTTTTTTAGGTCAAATTTTGCATAACTTTTTTTCTTCTTTTCAGGAACTCCAGAACTGTTTTAATGCTACCCAGAAAAGTTTTAAAATTTCCATTTTTTGAACTTTTAGAAATATTGAGTTTTTGGGTCAATTTAAAAAAACACGTTTTTTAGGTCAAATTTTGCAGAACTTTTTTTCTTCTTTTTAGGAACTCCAGAACTTTTTGAATGCTACCCAGAACAGTTTTAAAGTTTCCATTTATTGAGCTTTTAGAAATATTGAGTTTTTGGGTCAATTTAAAAAAACATTTTTTTAGGTAAAATTTTGCAGAACTTTTTTTCTTCTTTTCAGGAACTCCAGAACTTTTTGAATGCTACCCAGGATAGTTTTGAAATTTCCATTTTTTGAACATTTTTAGAAATATTGAGTTTTTGGGTCAATTTAAAAAAACACTATTTTTAGGTCAAATTTTGCATAACTTTTTTTCTTCTTTTCAGGAACTCCAGAACTGTTTTAATGCTACCCAGAAAAGTGTTAAAATTTCCATTTTTTGAACTTTTAGAAATATTGAGTTTTTGGGTCAATTTAAAAAAACACGTTTTTTAGGTCAAATTTTGCAGAACTTTTTTTCTTCTTTTCAGGAACTCCAGAACTTTTTGAATGCTACCCAGAACAGTTTTAAAGTTTCCATTTATTGAGCTTTTAGAAATATTGAGTTTTTGGGTCAATTTAAAAAACACTTATTTTAGGTAAAATTTTGCAGAACTTTTTTCTTCTTCTGAGGAACTCTTGAAGTTTTTGAATGCTACCCAGAAAAGTTTTAAAATTTCCATTTTTTGAACTTTTAGAAATATTAAGTTTTTGGGTCAATTTAAAATAACACTTTTTTTAGGCAAAGTTTTGCAGAACTTTTTTTCTTCATTTCAGGAACTCCAGAACTTTTTGAATGCTACCCAGAAAAGTTTTAAAATTCCATTTCTTGAACTTTTAGAAATATTAAGTTTTTGGGTCAATTTAAAAAAACACTTTTTTTAGGCAAAGTTTTGCAGAACTTTTTTTCTTCTTTTCACGAACTCCAGAACTTTTTGAATGCTACCCAGAACAGTTTTAAAGTTTCCATTTATTGAGCTTTTAGAAATATTGAGTTTTTGGGTCAATTTAAAAAAACACGTTTTTTAGGTCAAATTTGCAGAACTTTTTTTCTTCTTTTCAGGAACTCCAGAACTTTTTGAATGCTACCCAGAACAGTTTTAAAGTTTCCATTTATTGAGCTTTTAGAAATATTGAGTTTTTGGGTCAATTTAAAAAAACACGTTTTTTAGGTCAAATTTTTGCAGAACTTTTTTTTCTTCTTTTCAGGAACTCCAGAATTTTTTGAATGCTACCCAGAAAAGTTTTAAAATTCTATTTCTTGAACTTTTAGAAATATTAAGTTTTTGGGTCAATTTAAAAAAACACTTTTTTTAGGCAAAGTTTTGCATAACTTTTTTTCTTCTTTTCAGGAACTCCAGAACTTTTTGAATGCTACCCAGAACAGTTTTAAAGTTTCCATTTATTGCGCTTTTAGAAATATTTGCAGCACTTTTTTTTCTTCTTTTCAGGAACTCCAGAATTTTTTGAATGCTACCCAGAAAAGTTTTAAAATTCTATTTCTTGAACTTTTAGAAATATTAAGTTTTTGGGTCAATTTAAAAAAACACTTTTTTTAGGCAAAGTTTTGCATAACTTTTTTTCTTCTTTTCAGGAACTCCTGAAGTTTTTGAATGCTACCCAGAACAGTTTTAAAATTTCCATTTTTAGAAATATTGAGTTTTTGGATCAATTTAACAAAAAAAAAACACTTTTTTTAGGTCAAATTCTGCAGAACTTTTTTTCTTCTTTTCAGGAACACCAGAACTTTTTGAATGCTACCCAGAAAAGTTTTAAAATTTCCATTTTTTGAACTTTTAGAAATATTAAGTTTTTGGGTCAATTTAAAAAACACTTTTTTTAGGGAAAGTTTTGCAGAACTTTTTTTCTTCTTTTCAGGAACTCCAGAACTGTTTGAATGCTACCCAGAAAAGTTTTAAAATTTCCATTTTTTGAACTTTTAGAAATATTGAGTTTTTGGGTAAATTTAAAAAAACACTTTTTTTAGACAAAGTTTCTTCTTTTCAGGAACTCCAGAACTGTTTGAATGCTACCCAGAAAAGTTTTAAAATTTCCATTTTTTGAACTTTTAGAAATATTGAGTTTTTGGGTCAATTTAAAAAAACACGTTTTTTAGGTAAAATTTTGCAGAACTTTTTTTCTTCTTTTCAGGAACTCCAGAACTTTTTGAATGCTACCCAGAACAGTTTTAAAGTTTCCATTTATTGAGCTTTTAGAAATATTGAGTTTTTGGGTCAATTTAAAAAAACATTTTTTTTAGGTAAAATTTTGCAGAACTTTTTTTCTTCTTTTCGGGACCTCCAGAACTGTTTGAATTGCTACCCAGAAAAATTTTTAAATTTCCATTTTTTGAACTTTTAGAAATATTGAGCTTTTGGGTCAATTTAAAAACCACTTTTTTTAGGTAAAATTTTGCAGAACTTTTTTTCTTCTTCTGAGGAACTCCTGAAGTTTTTGAATGCTACCCAGAACAGTTTTAAAATTTCCATTTTTAGAAATATTGAGTTTTTGGATCAATTTAACAAAAAAAAACACTTTTTTTAGGTCAAATTCTGCAGAACTTTTTTTCTTCTTTTCAGGAACACCAGAACTTTTTGAATGCTACCCAGAAAAGTTTTAAAATTTCCATTTTTTGAACTTTTAGAAATATTGAGTTTTTGGGTCAATTTAAAAAAACACTTTTTTTAATGAAAGTTTTGCAGAACTTTTTTTCTTCTTTTCAGGAACTCCAGAACTGTTTGAATGCTACCCAGAAAAGTTTTAAAATTTCCATATTTTGAACTTTTAGAAATATTGAGTTTTTGGGTCAATTTAAAAAAACACGTTTTTTAGGTAAAATTTTGCAGAACTTTTTTCCTTCTTTTCAGGAACTCCAGAGCTGTTTGAATGCTACCCAGAAAAGTTTTAAAATTTCCATTTTTAAAAATATTGAGTTTTTGGATCAATTTAAAAAAAAAACACTATTTTTAGGTCAAATTCTGCAGAACTTTTTTTCTTCTTTTCAGGAACACCAGAACTTTTTGAATGCTACCCAGAACAGTTTTAAAGTTTCGATTTATTGAACATTTTTAGAAATATTGAGTTTTTGGGTCAATTTAAAAAAACATTTTTTTTAGGTAAAATTTTGCAGAACTTTTTTTCTTCTCTTCAGGAACTCCAGAGCTGTTTGAATGCTAACCAGAAAAGTTTTAAAATTTCCATTTTTTGAACTTTTAGAAATATTGAGTTTTTGGGTCAATTTAAAAAACACTTTTTTTAGGTAAAATTTTGCAGAACTTTTTTTCTTCTTTTGAGGAACTCCTGAACTTTTTGAATGCTACCCAGAACAGTTTTAAAATTTCCATTTTTAAAAATATTGAGTTTTTGGATCAATTTAAGAAAAAAACACTATTTTTAGGTCAAATTCTGCAGAACTTTTTTTCTTCTTTTCAGGAACACCAGAACTTTTTGAATGCTACCCAGAAAAGTTTTAAAATTTCCATTTTTTGAACTTTTAGAAATATTAAGTTTTTGGGTCAATTTAAAAAAACACTTTTTTTAGGCAAAGTTTTGCAGAACTTTTTTTCTTCTTTTCAGGAACTCCAGAACTTTTTGAATGCTACCCAGAACAGTTTTAAAGTTTCCATTTATTGAGCTTTTAGAAATATTGAGTTTTTGGGTCAATTTAAAAAAACATTTTTTTTAGGTAAAATTTTGCAGAACTTTTTTTCTCCTTCTGAGGAACTCCTGAAGTTTTTGAATGCTACCCAGAACAGTTTTAAAATTTCCATTTTTAGAAATATTGAGTTTTTGGATCAATTTAACAAAAAAAAAACACTTTTTTTAGGTCAAATTCTGCAGAACTTTTTTTCTTCTTTTCAGGAACACCCGAACTTTTTGAATGCTACCCAGAAAAGTTTTAAAATTTCCATTTATTGAGCTTTTAGAAATATTGAGTTTTTGGGTCAATTTAAAAAAACATTTTTTTTAGGTAAAATTTTGCAGAACTTTTTTTCTTCTTTTCAGGACCTTCAGAACTGTTTGAATTGCTACCCAGAAAAATTTTTAAATTTCCATTTTTTGAACTTTTAGAAATATTGAGTTTTTGGTTCAATTTAAAAAACAAAATTTTGCAGAACTTTTTTTCTTCTTTTGAGGAACTCCTGAAGTTTTTGAATGCTACCCAGAACAGTTTTAAAATTTCCAGTTTTAGAAATATTGAGTTTTTGGATCAATTTAACAAAAAAAACACTTTTTTTAGGTCAAATTCTGCAGAACTTTTTTTCTTCTTTTCAGGAACACCAGAACTTTTTGAATGCTACCCAGAAAAGTTTTAAAATTTCCATTTTTTGAACTTTTAGAAATATTAAGTTTTTGGGTCAATTTAAAAAAACACGTTTTTTAGGTAAAATTTTGCAGAACTTTTTTTCTTCTTTTCAGGAACTCCAGAACTCTTTGAATGCTACCCAGAACAGTTTTAAAGTTTCCATTTATTGAACTTTTAGAAATATTAAGTTTTTGGGTCAATTTAAAAAAAACACTTTTTTTAGGACAAGTTTTGCAGAAATTTTTTTCTTCTTTTCAGGAACTCCAGAACTGTTTGAATGCTACCCAGAAAAGTTTTAAAATTTCCATTTCTTGGACATTTTTAGAAATATTGAGTATTTGGATCAATTTAAAAAAAACACTTTTTTTAGGTAAAATTTTGCATAACTTTTTTTCTTCTTTTCAGGAACTCCAGAACTGTTTGAATGCTACCCAGAAAAGTTTTAAAATTTCCATTTTTTGAACTTTTAGAAATATTGAGTTTTTGGGTAAATTTAAAACAACACGTTTTTTAGGTCAAGTTTTGCAGATCTTTTTTTGTTCTTTTCAGGAACTCCAAAACTTTTTGAATGCTACCCAGAACAGTTTTAAAATTTCCATTTTTTGAACTTTTAGAAATATTAAGTTTTTAGGTCAATTTAAAAAAACACTTTTTTTAGGCAAAGTTTTGCAGAACGTTTTTTCTTCTTTTCAGGAACTCCAGAACTGTTTGAATGCTACCCAGAAAAGTTTTAAAATTTCCATTTTTTGAACTTTTAGAAATATTGAGTTTTTGGGTCAATTTAAAAAAACACGTTTTTAGGTCAAATTTTGCAGAACTTTTTTTCTTCTTTTCAGGAACTCCAGAACTTTTTGAATGCTACCCAGAACAGTTTTAAAGTTTCCATTTATTGAGCTTTTAGAAATATTGAGTTTTTGGGTCAATTTAAAAAAACATTTTTTTAGGTAAAATTTTGCAGAACTTTTTTTCTTCTTTTCGGGACCTCCAGAACTGTTTGAATTGCTACCCAGAAAAATTTTTAAATTTCCATTTTTTGAACTTTTAGAAATATTGAGTTTTTGGGTCAATTTAAAAAACACTTTTTTTAGGTAAAATTTTGCAGAACTTTTTTTCTTCTTCTGAGGAACTCCTGAAGTTTTTGAATGCTACCCAGAACAGTTTTAAAATTTCCATTTTTAGAAATATTGAGTTTTTGGATCAATTTAACAAAAAAAAACACTTTTTTTAGGTCAAATTCTGCAGAACTTTTTTTCTTCTTTTCAGGAACACCAGAGCTTTTTGAATGCTACCCAGAAAAGTTTAAAAATTTCCATTTTTTGAACTTTTAGAAATATTGAGTTTTTGGGTCAATTTAAAAAAACACTTTTTTTAGGGAAAGTTTTGCAGAACTTTTTTTCTTCTTTTCAGGAACTCCAGAACTTTTTGAATGCTACCCAGAAAAGTTTTAAAATTTCCATTTTTTGAACTTTTAGAAATATTGAGTTTTTGGGTCAATTTAAAAAAACACGTTTTTTGGGTCAAATTTTGCAGAACTTTTTTCCTTCTTTTCAGGAACTCCAGAACTTTTTGAGTGCTACCCAGAACAGTTTTAAAGTTTCCATTTATTGAACATTTTTAGAAATATTGAGTTTTTGGGTCAATTTAAAAAAACATTTTTTTAGGTAAAATTTTGCAGAACTTTTTTTCTTCTCTTCAGGAACTCCAGAGCTGTTTGAATGCTACCCAGAAAAGTTTTAAAATTTCCATTTTTTGAACTTTTAGAAATATTGAGTTTTTGGGTCAATTTAAAAAACACTTTTTTTAGGTAAAATTTTGCAGAACTTTTTTTCTTCTTTTGAGGAACTCCTGAACTTTTTGAATGCTACCCAGAACAGTTTTAAAATTTCCATTTTTAAAAATATTGAGTTTTTGGATCAATTTAAAAAAAAAAACACTATTTTTAGGTCAAATTCTGCAGAACTTTTTTTCTTCTTTTCAGGAACACCAGAACTTTTTGAATGCTACCCAGAAAAGTTTTAAAATTTCCATTTTTTGAACTTTTAGAAATATTAAGTTTTCGGGTCAATTTAAAAAACACTTTTTTTAGGCAAAGTTTTGCAGAACTTTTTTTCTTCTTTTCAGGAACTCCAGAACTTTTTGAATGCTACCCAGAACAGTTTTAAACTTTCCATTTTTTGAACTTTTAGAAATATTGAGTTTTTGGATCAATTTAAAAAAACATTTTTTTTAGGTAAAATTTTGCAGAACTTTTTTTCTTCTTTTCGGGACCTCCAGAACTGTTTAAATTGCTACCCAGAAAAATTTTTAAATTTCCATTTTTTGAACTTTTAGAAATATTGAGTTTTTGGGTCAATTTAAAAAACCCTTTTTTAGGTAAAATTTTGCAGAACTTTTTTTCTTCACCTGAGGAACTCCTGAAGTTTTTGAATGCTACCTAGAACAGTTTTAAAATTTCAATTTTTAGAAATATTGAGTTTTTGGATCAATTTAACAAAAAAAAACACTTTTTTTAGGTCAAATTCTGCGGAACTTTTTTTCTTCTTTTCAGGAACACCAGAACTTTTTGAATGCTACCCAGAAAAGTTTTAAAATTTCCATTTATTGAGCTTTTAGAAATATTGAGTTTTTGGGTCAATTTAAAAAAACATTTTTTTTTTAGGTAAAATTTTGCAGAACTTTTTTTCTTCTTTTCAGGACCTTCAGAACTGTTTGAATTGCTACCCAGAAAAATTTTTAGATTTCCATCTTTTGAACTTTTAGAAATATTGAGTTTTTGGGTCAATTTAAAAAAACACGTTTTTTAGGTCAAATTTTGCAGAACTTTTTTTCTTCTTTTCATTTTTCATTTCAATTTTGCAGAACTTTTTTTCTTCTTTTGAGGAACTCCTGAAGTTTTTGAATGCTACCCAGAACAGTTTTAAAATTTCCATTTTTTGAACTTTCAGAAATATTGAGTTTTTGGGTCAATTTAAAAAAACACGTTTTTTGGGTCAAATTTTGCAGAACTTTTTTTCTTCTTTTCATGAACTCCAGAACTTTTTGAATGCTACCCAGAACAGGTTTAAAGTTTCCATTTATTGAACTTTTAGAAATATTGAGTTTTTGGGTCAATTTAAAAAAACACTTTTTTTAAGTCAAATTTTGCATAACTTTTTTTCTTCTTTTCAGGAACTCCAGAACTGTTTGAATGCTACCCAAAAAAGTTTTAAAATTTCCATTTTTTGAACTTTTAGAAATATTAAGTTTTTGGGTCAATTTAAAAAAACACGTTTTTTGAGTAAAATTTTGCAGAACTTTTTTTCTTCTTTTCAGGAACTCCAGAACTGTTTGAATGCTACCCAGAACAGGTTTAAAGTTTCCATTTATTGAACTTTTAGAAATATTGAGTTTTTGGGTCAATTTAAAAAAACACTTTTTTTAAGTCAAATTTTGCAGAACTTTTTTTCTTCTTTTCATGAACTCCAGAACTTTTTGAATGCTACCCAGAACAGGTTTAAAGTTTCCATTTATTGAACTTTTAGAAATATTGAGTTTTTGGGTCAATTTAAAAAAACACTTTTTTTAAGTCAAATTTTGCATAACTTTTTTTCTTCTTTTCAGGAACTCCAGAACTGTTTGAATGCTACTCAGAAAAGTTTTAAAATTTCCATTTTTTGAACTTTTAGAAATATTGAGTTTTTGGGTCAATTTGAAAAAACACGTTTGTTAGGTCAAATTTTGCAGAACTTTTTTTCTTCTTTTCAGGAGCTCCAGAACTTTTTGAATGCTACCCAGAACAGTTTTAAGGTTTCCATTTATTAAAATTTTAGAAATATTGAGTTTTTGGGTCAATTTAAAAAAAACATTTTTTTTTAGGTAAAATTTTGCAGAACTTTTTTTCTTCTTTTCAGGTCCTTCAGAACTGTTTGAATTGCTACCCAGAATAGTTTTAAAATTTCCATCTTTTGAACTTTTAGAAATATTGAGTTTTTGGGTCCATTTAAAAAAACACGTTTTTTGAGTCAAATTTTGCAGAACTTTTTTTCTTCTTTTCAGGAACTCCATAACTTTTTGAATGCTACCCAGGACAGTTATAAAATTTCCATTTTTTGGACATTTTTAGAAATATTGAATATTTGGATCAATTTAAAAAAAAAACTTTTTTTAGGTCAAATTTTGCATAACTTTTTTTCTTCTTTTCAGGAAATCCAGAACTGTTTGAATGCTACCCAGAAAAATTTTTAAATTTCCATTTTTTGAGCTTTTAGAAATATT
This sequence comes from Merzomyia westermanni, assembly GCA_949987695.1. Classification (NCBI taxonomy): domain Eukaryota; kingdom Metazoa; phylum Arthropoda; class Insecta; order Diptera; family Tephritidae; genus Merzomyia; species Merzomyia westermanni. The sequence continues at coordinate 134,231,733 of OX465289.1, forward strand.
GAGTTTTTGGGTCAATTTAAAAAAACACGTTTTTCAGGTCAAATTTTGCAGAACTTTTTTTCCTCTTTTCAGGAACTCCAGAACTTTTTGAATGCTACCCAGGACAGTTATAAAATTTCCATTTTTTGGACATTTTTAGAAATATTGAATATTTGGATCAATTTAAAAAAAAAACTTTTTTTAGGTCAAATTTTGCATAACTTTTTTTCTTCTTTTCAGGAAATCCAGAACTGTTTGAATGCTACCCAGAAAAGTTTTAAAATTTCCATTTTTTGAACTTTTAGAAATATTGAGTTTTTGGGTCAATTTAAAAAAACACGTTTTTTAGGTCAAATTTTGCAGAACTTTTTTTCTTCTTTTCAGGAACTCCAGAACTTTTTGAATGCTACCCAGAAAAATTTTAAAATTTCCATTTTTTGAACTTTTAGAAATATTGAGTTTTTGGGTAAATTTAAAAAAAACACTTTTTTTAGGTAAAATTTTGCAAAACTTTTTTTCTTCTTTTCAGGAACTCCAGAACTTTTTGAAGCCCAGGACAGTTTTAAAATTTCCATTTTTTGAACATTTTTAGAAATATTGAGTTTTTGGATCAATTTGAAAAAACAAATTTGAAGGTCAAATTTTGCATACCTTTTTTTCTTCTTTTCAGGAACTCCATAACTGTTTGAATGCTACCCAGAAAAGTTTTAAAATTTCCATTTTTTGAACTTTTAGAAATATTGAGTTTTTGGGTCAATTTAAAAAAACACGTTTTTTAGGTCAAATTTTGCAGAACTTTTTTTCTTCTTTTCAGGAACTCCAGAACTTTTTTAATGCTACCCAAAAAAATTTTAAAATTTCAATTTTTTGAACAAAAACTCAACATTTCCAAAAAGTTCAATAAATGGGAACTTTAAAACTGTTCTGGGTAGCATTCCAAAAGTTCTGGAGCTCCTGAAAAGAAGAAAAAATTCCTAGCAAAATGAAGTGCATCAAAGAACGTTGAAACAATAAGAAAGTCCAACGCCCAACATCGCACGCTATTAATTCACGGGTAGGGAATTCACTGCGTGGTAAGAAATGTTGAACCAATGTAATTCTTAGGGAGTCGAATTTTCTTACCGCTTGGTGAATTCCCTAACCGTGAATTGATCGTGCGATGTTTGGCGTTGGACCTTCTTATTGTTTCAACGTTCTATGAGTGCATATTTTGATGAAATATAGAAATAACATAGAAAACACCGACACAAACCGTTGTTGGCAAGTTTGTGGATGTCCTGAGCACTTAGTGCCGGCGGTTGTCGCCCCAATCAATATGAGGTTAGGTGATACCAGAGAACGTTGAAACAATAAGAAGGTCCAACGCCAAACATCGCACGCTATCAATTCACGGCTAGGGAATTCACCACGCGGTAAGAAAATTAGACTCCTTAAGAATTACCAAGTGCTCAGGAAATCCACAAACTTGCCAACAACGGCTTGTGACTGTGTTTTCTATGTTATTTCTATTATTTCATCAAAATAAGTTACCACCAAAAAATATGCACTTCTTTTGCTAGGAATTTTTTTCTTCTTTTCAGGAACTCCAGAACTTTTTGAATGCTACCCAAAAAAATTTTTAAATTTCCATTTTTTTAACTTTTAGAAATATTGAGTTTTTGGGTCAATTTAAAAAAACACTTTTTTAGGTAAAATTTTGCAGAACTTTTTTCTTCTTTTCAAGAAGTCCAGAACTGTTTGAATGTTACCCAGAAAAGTTTTAAAATTTCCATTTTTTGAACATTTTTAGAAATATTGAGTTTTTGGATCATTTAAAAAAACACTTTTTTTAGGTCAAATTTTGCATAACTTTTTTTCTTCTTTTCAGGAACTCCAGAACTTTTTGAATGCTACCCAGGACAGTCTTAAAATTTCCATTTATTGAACTTTTTGGAAATATTGAGTTTTTGTTCAAAAAATGGAAATTTTAAAATTTTTCTGGGTAGCATTCAAAAAGTCTGGAGTTCCTGAAAAGAAGAAAAAAAGTTCTGCAAAATTTGACTAAAACACGTGTTTTTTTAAATTGACCCAAGAACTCAATATTTCTAAAAGTTCAAAAAATGGAAATTTTAAAACTTTTCTGGGTGGCATTCAAACAGTTCTGGAGTTCCTGAAAAGAAGAAAAAAAGGTGTGCAAAATTTGACCTAAAAAAAGTGTTTTTTCAAATTGATCCAAAAACACAATATTTCTAAAAATGTTCAAAAAATGGAAATTTAAAACTGTCCTGGGTAGCATTCAAAAATGTCTGGAGTTCTTGAAAAGAAGAAAACAAGTTCTGCAAAATTTGACCTAAAAAACGTGTTTTTTTGAATTGACCCAAAAACTCAATATTTCTAAAAGTTCAAAAAATGGAAATTTTAAAACTTTTCTGGGTAGCTTTCAAACAGTTCTGGAGTTCCTGAAAAGAAGAAAAAAAGGTGTGCAAAATTTGACCTAAAAAAAGTGTTTTTTCAAATTGATCCAAAAACACAATATTTCTAAAAATGTTCAAAAAATGGAAATTTAAAACTGTCCTGGGTAGCATTCAAAAATGTCTGGAGTTCTTGAAAAGAAGAAAACAAGTTCTGCAAAATTTGACCTAAAAAACGTGTTTTTTTGAATTGACCCAAAAACTCAATATTTCTAAAAGTTCAAAAAATGGAAATCTAAAAATTTTTCTGGGTAGCAATTCAAACAGTTCTGAAGGTCCTGAAAAGAAGAAAAAAAGTTCTGCAAAATTTTACCTAAAAAAAAATGTTTTTTTAAATTGACCCAAAAACTCAATATTTCTAAAAGCTCAATAAATGGAAATTTTAAAACTTTTCTGGGTAGCATTCAAAAAGTTCTGGTGTTCCTGAAAAGAAGAAAAAAAGTTCCGCAGAATTTGACCTAAAAAAAGTGTTTTTTTTAAATTGACCCAAAAACTCAATATTTCTAAAAGTTCAAAAAATGGAAATTTTAAAACTTTTCTCGGTAGCATTCAAACAGTTCTTGAGTTCCTGAAAAGAAGAAAAAAAGTTATGCAAAATTTGACCTAAAAAAGTGTTTTTTTAAATTGATCCAAAAACTCAATATTTCTAAAAGTTCAAAAAATGGAAATTTTAAAACTTTTCTGAGTAGCATTCAAACAGTTCTGGAGTTCCTGAAAAGAAGAAAAAAAGTTATGCAAAATTTGACTTAAAAAAAGTGTTTTTTTAAATTGACCCAAAAACTCAATATTTCTAAAAGTTCAATAAATGGAAACTTTAAACCTGTTCTGGGTAGCATTCAAAAAGTTCTGGAGTTCATGAAAAGAAGAAAAAAAGTTCTGCAAAATTTGACCCAAAAAACGTGTTTTTTTAAATTGACCCAAAAACTCAATATTTCTAAAAGTTCAAAAAATGGAAATTTTACAACTGTTCAAACTTGCCAACAACGGTTTGTGTCGGTGTTTTCTATGTTATTTCTATATTTCATCAAAATATGCACTCATAGAACGTTGAAACAATAAGAAGGTCCAACGCCAAACATCGCACCATCAATTCACGGTTAGGGAATTCACCAAGCGGTAAGAAAATTCGACTCCCTAAGAATTACATTGGTTCAACATTTCTTACCACGCAGTGAATTCCCTACCCGTGAATTGATAGCGTGCGATGTTTGGCGTTGGACCTACTTATTGTTTCAACGTTCTTTGATGCACTTCATTTTGCTAGGAATTTTTTCTTCTTTTCAGGAGCTCCAGAACTTTTGGAATGCTACCCAGAACAGTTTTAAAGTTTCCATTTATTGAACTTTTTGGAAATATTGAGTTTTTGTTCAAAAAATGGAAATTTTAAAATTTTTCTGGGTAGCATTCAAAAAGTCTGGAGTTCCTGAAAAGAAGAAAAAAAGTTCTGCAAAATTTGACTAAAACACGTGTTTTTTTAAATTGACCCAAGAACTCAATATTTCTAAAAGTTCAAAAAATGGAAATTTTAAAACTTTTCTGGGTAGCATTCAAACAGTTCGGGAGTTCCTGAAAAGAAGAAAAAAAGGTATGCAAAATTTGACCTTCAAATTTGCTTTTTCAAATTGATCCAAAAACTCAATATTTCTAAAAATGTTCAAAAAAGGCAATTTTAAAACTGTCCTGGGTAGCATTCAAAAAGTTCTGGAGTTCCTGAAAAGAAGAAAAAAGTTTTGCAAAATTTTACCTAAAAAAAGTGTTTTTTTTAAATTGACCCAAAAACTCAATATTTCTAAAAGTTCAAAAAATGGAAATTTTAAAATTTTTCTGGGTAGCATTCAAACAGTTCTGGAGTTCCTGAAAAGAAGAAAAAAAGGTATGCAAAATTTGACCTACAAAAAGTGTTTTTTCAAATTGATCCAAAAACTCAATATTTCTAAATTTGTTCAAAAAATGGAAATTTAAAACTGTCCTGGGTAGCATTGAAAAAGTTCTGGAGTTCCTGAAAAGAAGAAAAAAAGTTCTGCAAAATTTGACCTAAAAAAAGTGTTTTTTTGAATTGACCTAAAAATTCAATATTTCTAAAAGTTCAAAAAATGGAAATTTTAAAACTTTTCTGGGTGGCATTCAAACAGTTCTGGAGTTCCTGAAAAGAAGAAAAAAAGGTGTGCAAAATTTGACCTAAAAAAAGTGTTTTTTCAAATTGATCCAAAAACACAATATTTCTAAAAATGTTCAAAAAATGGAAATTTAAAACTGTCCTGGGTAGCATTCAAAAATGTCTGGAGTTCTTGAAAAGAAGAAAACAAGTTCTGCAAAATTTGACCTAAAAAACGTGTTTTTTTGAATTGACCCAAAAACTCAATATTTCTAAAAGTTCAAAAAATGGAAATTTTAAAACTTTTCTGGGTGGCATTCAAACAGTTCTGGAGTTCCTGAAAAGAAGAAAAAAAGGTGTGCAAAATTTGACCTAAAAAAAGTGTTTTTTCAAATTGATCCAAAAACACAATATTTCTAAAAATGTTCAAAAAATGGAAATTTAAAACTGTCCTGGGTAGCATTCAAAAATGTCTGGAGTTCTTGAAAAGAAGAAAACAAGTTCTGCAAAATTTGACCTAAAAAACGTGTTTTTTTGAATTGACCCAAAAACTCAATATTTCTAAAAGTTCAAAAAATGGAAATTTTAAAACTTTTCTGGGTAGCTTTCAAACAGTTCTGGAGTTCCTGAAAAGAAGAAAAAAAGGTGTGCAAAATTTGACCTAAAAAAAGTGTTTTTTCAAATTGATCCAAAAACACAATATTTCTAAAAATGTTCAAAAAATGGAAATTTAAAACTGTCCTGGGTAGCATTCAAAAATGTCTGGAGTTCTTGAAAAGAAGAAAACAAGTTCTGCAAAATTTGACCTAAAAAACGTGTTTTTTTGAATTGACCCAAAAACTCAATATTTCTAAAAGTTCAAAAAATGGAAATTTTAAAACTTTTCTGGGTAGCTTTCAAACAGTTCTGGAGTTCCTGAAAAGAAGAAAAAAAGGTGTGCAAAATTTGACCTAAAAAAAGTGTTTTTTCAAATTGATCCAAAAACACAATATTTCTAAAAATGTTCAAAAAATGGAAATTTAAAACTGTCCTGGGTAGCATTCAAAAATGTCTGGAGTTCTTGAAAAGAAGAAAACAAGTTCTGCAAAATTTGACCTAAAAAACGTGTTTTTTTGAATTGACCCAAAAACTCAATATTTCTAAAAGTTCAAAAAATGGAAATTTTAAAACTTTTCTGGGTAGCTTTCAAACAGTTCTTGAGTTCCTGAAAAGAAGAAAAAAAGTTATGCAAAATTTGACCTAAAAAAAGTGTTTTTTCAAATTGATCCAAAAACACAATATTTCTAAAAATGTTCAAAAAATGGAAATTTAAAACTGTCCTGGGTAGCATTCAAAAATGTCTGGAGTTCTTGAAAAGAAGAAAACAAGTTCTGCAAAATTTGACCTAAAAAACGTGTTTTTTTGAATTGACCCAAAAACTCAATATTTCTAAAAGTTCAAAAAATGGAAATTTTAAAACTTTTCTGGGTAGCTTTCAAACAGTTCTGGAGTTCCTGAAAAGAAGAAAAAAAGTTATGCATAATTTTACCTAAAAAACGTGTTTTTTTAATTTGACCCAAAAACTCAATATTTCTAAAAGTTCAAAAAATGGAAATTTTAAAACTTTTCTCGGTAGCATTCAAACAGTTCTTGAGTTCCTGAAAAGAAGAAAAAAAGTTATGCAAAATTTGACTTAAAAAAAGTGTTTTTTTAAATTGATCCAAAAACTCAATATTTCTAAAAGTTCAAAAAATGGAAATTTTAAAACTTTTCTGGGTAGCTTTCAAACAGTTCTGGAGTTCCTGAAAAGAAGAAAAAAAGTTATGCAAAATTTTACCTAAGAAACGTGTTTTTTTAAATTGACCCAAAAACTCATTATTTCTAAAAGTTCAAAAAATGGAAATTTTAAAACTTTTCTGGGTAGCTTTCAAACAGTTCTGGAGTTCCTGAAAAGAAGAAAAAAAGTTATGCAAAATTTTACCTAAGAAACGTGTTTTTTTAAATTGACCCAAAAACTCAATATTTCTAAAAGTTCAAAAAATGGAAATTTTAAAACTTTTCTGGGTAGCTTTCAAACAGTTCTGGAGTTCCTGAAAAGAAGAAAAAAAGTTATGCAAAAATTTGACCTAAAAAACGTGTTTTTTTAAATTGACCCAAAAACTCATTATTTCTAAAAGTTCAAAAAATGGAAATTTTAAAACTTTTCTCGGTAGCATTCAAACAGTTCTTGAGTTCCTGAAAAGAAGAAAAAAAGTTATGCAAAATTTGACTTAAAAAAAGTGTTTTTTTAAATTGATCCAAAAACTCAATATTTCTAAAAATGTTCAGAAAATGGAAATTTTAAAACTGTTCTGGGTAGCATTCAAAAAGTTCTGGAGTTCCTGAAAAGAAGAAAAAAAGTTCTGCAAAATTTGACCTAAAAACGTGTTTTTTTAAATTGACCCAAAAACTCAATATTTCTAAAAGTTCAAAAAATGGAAATTTAAAAACTTTTCTGGGTAGCATTCAAACAGTTCTTGAGTTCCTGAAAAGAAGAAAAAAAGTTATGCAAAATTTGACCTAAAAAAGTCTTTTTTTAAATTGATCCAAAAGCTCAATATTTCTAAAAATGTTCAAAAAATGGAAATTTTAAAACTATCCTGGGTAGCATTCAAAAAGTTATGGAGTTCCTGAAAAGAAGAAAAAAAGTTCTGCAAATCTTTGCCTAAAAAAAGTGTTTTTTTAAATTGACCCAAAAACTTAATATTTCTAAATTTGTTCAAAAAATGGAAATTTTAAAACTTTTCTGGGTAGCATTCAAGCAGTTCTTGAGTTCCTGAAAAGAAAAAAAAAGTTATGCAAAATTTGACCTAAAAAAGTCTTTTTATAAATTGATCCAAAAGCTCAATATTTCTAAAAATGTTCAAAAAATGGAAATTTTAAAACTATCCTGGGTAGCATTCAAAAAGTTCTGGTGTTCCTGAAAAGAAGAAAAAAAGTTCTGCAGCATTTGACCTAATAAAAGTGTTTTTTTTTTTTAATTGATCCAAAAACTCAATATTTCTAAAAGTTCAAAAAATGGAAATTTTAAAACTTTTCTGGGTAGCATTCAAAAAGTTCTGGTGTTCCTGAAAAGAAGAAAAAAAGTTCTGCAGAATTTGACCTAAAAAAAGTGTTTTTTTTTTAAATTGATCCAAAAACTCAATATTTCTAAAAATGTTCAAAAAATGGAAATTTTAAAACTGTTCTGGGTAGCATTCAAAAACTTCAGGAGTTCCTGAAAAGAAGAAAAAAAGGTCTGCAAAATTTTACCTAAAAAAAGTGTGTTTTTAAATTGACCCAAAAACTCAATATTTTTAAAAGTTAAAAAAATGGAAATTTAAAAATTTTTCTCGGTAGCATTCAAAAAGTTCTGGAGTTCCTGAAAAGAAGAAAAAAGTTCTGCAAAATTTTACCTAAAAAAAGTGTTTTTTTAAATTGATCCAAAAGCTCAATATTTCTAAAAATGTTCAAAAAATGGAAATTTTAAAACTATCCTTTGTAGCGTTCAAAAAGTTATGGAGTTCCTGAAAAGAAGAAAAAAAGTTCTGCAAAGCTTTGCCTAAAAAAAGTGTTTTTTTAAATTGACCCAAAAATTTAATATTTCTAAATTTGTTCAAAAAATGGAAATTTTAAAACTCTCCTTTGTAGCATTCAAAAAGTTATGGAGTTCCTGAAAAGAAGAAAAAAAGTTCTGCAAACCTTTGCCTAAAAAAAGTGTTTTTTTAAATTGACCCAAAAATTCAATATTTCTAAAAATGTTCAAAAAATGGAAATTTTAAAACTGTCCTGGTTAGCATTCAAAAAGTTCTGGAGTTCCTGAAAAGAAGAAAAAAATTTCTGCAAAATTTGACCTAAAAAAGTCCTTTTTTAAATTGATCCAAAAGCTCAATATTTCTAAAAATGTTCAAAAAATGGAAATTTTAAAACTATCCCTTGTAGCATTCAAAAAGTTATGAAGTTCCTGAAAAGAAGAAAAAAAGTTCTGCAAACCTTTGCCTAAAAAAAGTGTTTTTTTAATTGACCCAAAAACTTAATATTTCTAAATTTGTTCAAAAAATGGAAATTTTAAACTTTTCTGGGTAGCATTCAAACAGTTCTTGAGTTCCTGAAAAGAAGAAAAAAAGTTCTGCAAAATTTGACCTAAAAAAGTCTTTTTATAAATTGATCCAAAAGCTCAATATTTCTAAAAATGTTCAAAAAATGGAAATTTTAAAACTATCCTGGGTAGCATTCAAAAAGTTCTGGTGTTCCTGAAAAGAAGAAAAAAAGTTCTGCAGAATTTGACCTAATAAAAGTGTTTTTTTTTTTAATTGATCCAAAAACTCAATATTTCTAAAAGTTCAAAAAATGGAAATTTTAAAACTTTTCTGGGTAGCATTCAAAAGGTTCTGGTGTTCCTGAAAAGAAGAAAAAAAGTTCTGCAGAATTTGACCTAAAAAAAGTGTTTTTTTTTTTAAATTGATCCAAAAACTCAATATTTCTAAAAATGTTCAAAAAATGGAAATTTTAAAACTGTTCTGGGTAGCATTCAAAAACTTCAGGAGTTCCTGAAAAGAAGAAAAAAAGGTCTGCAAAATTTTACCTAAAAATAGTATGTTTTTAAATTGACCCAAAAACTCAATATTTTTAAAAGTTAAAAAAAATGGAAATTTAAAAATTTTTCTCGGTAGCATTCAAAAAGTTCTGGAGTTCCTGAAAAGAAGAAAAAAGTTCTGCAGAATTTGACCTAATAAAAGTGTTTTTTTTTTTTTAATTGATCCAAAAACTCAATATTTCTAAAAGTTCAAAAAATGGAAATTTTAAAACTTTTCTGGGTAGCATTCAAAAAGTTCTGGTGTTCCTGAAAAGAAGAAAAAAAGTTCTGCAGAATTTGACCTAAAAAAAGTGTTTTTTTTTTTTAAATTGATCCAAAAACGCAATATTTCTAAAAATGTTCAAAAAATGGAAATTTTAAAACTGTTCTGGGTAGCATTCAAAAACTTCAGGAGTTCCTGAAAAGAAGAAAAAAAGTTCTGCAAAATTTGACCTAAAAAACGTGTTTTTTTAAATTGACCCAAAAACTCAATATTTCTAAAAGCTCAAAAAATGGTAATTTTAAAATTTTTCTGGGTAGCATTCAAAAAGTTCTGGAGTTCCTGAAAAGAAGAAAAAAAGTTCTGCAAAATTTGACCTTAAAAACGTGTTTTTTTAAATTGATCCAGAAACTCAATATTTCTAAAAATGTCCAAAAAATGGAAATTTTATAACTGTCCTGGGTAGCATTCAAAAAGTTCTGGAGTTCCCGAAAAGAAGAAAAAAAGTTCTGCAAAAATTGACTCAAAAAACGTGTTTTTTTAAATTGACCCAAAAACTCAATATCTCTAAAAGTTCAAAAAATGGACATTTTAAAACTATTCGGGGTAGCAATTCAAACAGTTCTGAAGGTCCTGAAAAGAAGAAAAAAAGTTCTGCAAAATTTTACCTAAAAAAAATGTTTTTTTAAATTGACCCAAAGACTCAATATTTCTAAAAGTTCAATAAATGGAAACCTTAAAACTGTTCTGGGTAGCATTCAAAAAGTTCTGGAGTTCCTGAAAAGAAGAAAAAAATGTCTGCAAAATTTGACCTAAAAAACGTGTTCTTTTAAATTGACCAAAAAACTCAATATTTCTAAAAGTTCAAAAAATGGAAATTTTAAAACTTTTCTGAGTAGCATTCAAACAGTTCTGGAGTTCCTGAAAAGAAGAAAAAAAGTTATGCAAAATTTGACCTAAAAAAGTGTTTTTTTAAATTGACCCAAAAACTCAATATTTCTAAAAGTTCAATAAATGGAAACTTTAAACCTGTTCTGGCTAGCATTCAAAAAATTCTGGAGTTCCTGAAAAGAAGAAAAAAAGTTCTGCAAAATTTGACCTAAAAAACGTGTTTTTTTAATTGACCCAAAAACTTAATATTTCTAAAAGTTCAAAAAATGGAAATTTAAAACTTTTTTGGGTAGCATTCAAAAAGTTCTGGTGTTCCTGAAAAGAAGAAAAAAAGTCCTGCAAAATTTGACTCAAAAAACGTGTTTTTTTAAATTGATCCATAAACTCACTATTTCTAAAAATTCAAAAAATGGAAATTTTAAAACTGTTCTGGGTAGCAATTCAAAAAGTTCTGGAGGTCCTGAAAAGAAGAAAAAAAGTTCTGCAAAATTTTACCTAAAAAAAATGTTTTTTTAAATTGACCCAAAAACTCAATATTTCTAAAAGTTCAATAAATGGAAACTTTAAAACTGTTCTGGGTAGCATTCAAACAGTTCTGGAGTTCCTGAAAAGAAGAAAAAAAGGTATGCAAAATTTGACCTAAAAAAAGTGTTTTTTTTTTAAACTGATCCAAAAACTCAATATTTCTAAAAATGTTCAAAAAATGGAAATTTTAAAACTGTCCTGGGTAGCATTCAAAAAGTTCTGGAGTTCCTGAAAAGAAGAAAAAAAGTTTTGCAAAATTTTACCTACAAAAGTGTTTTTTTTTTAAATTGACCCAAAAACGCAATATTTCTAAAAATTCAAAAAATGTAAATTTTAAAATTTTTCTGGGTAGCATTCAGAAAGTTCTGGAGTTCCTGAAAAGAAGAAAAAAATTCTGCAAAATTTTACCTAAAAAAAATGTTTTTTTAAATTGACCCAAAAACTCAATATTTCTAAAAGTTCAAAAAATGGAAATTTTAAAACTTTTCTGGGTAGCATTCAAACAGTTCTGGAGTTCCTGAAAAGAAGAAAAAAAGGTATGCAAAATTTGACCTTCAAATTTGTTTTTTCAAATTGATCCAAAAACTCAATATTTCTAAAAATGTTCAAAAAATGGAAATTTTAAAACTTTTCTGGGTAGCATTCAAACAGTTCTGGAGTTCCTGAAAAGAAGAAAAAAAGGTATGCAAAATTTGACCTAAAAAAAATGTTTTTTTAAATTGACCCAAAAACTCAATATTTCTAAAAGTTCAATAAATGGAAACTTTAAAACTGTTCTGGGTAGCATTCAAACAGTTCTGGAGTTCCTGAAAAGAAGAAAAAAAGGTATGCAAAATTTGACCTAAAAAAAGTGTTTTTTCAAATTGATCCAAAAACTCAATATTTCTAAAAATGTTCAAAAAATGGAAATTTTAAAACTGTCCTGGGTAGCATTCAAACAGTTCTGGAGTTCCTGAAAAGAAGAAAAAAAGGTATGCAAAATTTTACCTAAAAAAAATGTTTTTTTAAATTGACCCAAAAACTCAATATTTCTAAAAGTTCAAAAAATGGAAATTTTAAAACTTTTCTGGGTAGCATTCAAACAGTTCTGGAGTTCCTGAAAAGAAGAAAAAAAGGTATGCAAAATTTGACCTTCAAATTTGTTTTTTCAAATTGATCCAAAAACTCAATATTTCTAAATTTGTTCAAAAAATGGAAATTAAAATTTTTCTGGGTAGCATTCAGAAAGTTCTGGAGTTCCTGAAAAGAAGAAAAAAAGTCCTGCAAAATTTGACCTAAAAAACGTGTTTTTTTAAATTGACCCAAAAACTCTGGAGGTCCTGAAAAGAAGAAAAAAATTCTGCAAAATTTTACCTAAAAAAAGTGTTTTTTTTTTAAATTGATCCAAAAACTCAATATTTCTAAAAGTTCAATAAATGGAAACTTTAAAAATGTTCTGGGTAGCATTCAAACAGTTCTGGAGTTCTTGAAAAGAAGAAAAAAGTTCTGCAAAATTTTTAAAATTTCCATTTTTTGAACTTTTGGAAATATTGAGTTTTTGGATCAATTTAAAAAAACACGTTTTTTAGGTCAAATTTTGCAGAACTTTTTTTCTTCTTTTCAGGAACTCCAGAACTTTTTGAATGCTACCCAGAACAGTTTTAAAATTTCCATTTTTTGAACATTTTTAGAAATATTGAGTTTTTGGATCAATTTAAAAAAACACTTTTTTTAGGTCAAATTTTGCATAACTTTTTTTCTTCTTTTCAGGAACTCCAGAACTGTTTGAATGCTACTCAGAAAAGTTTTAAAATTTCCATTTTTTGAACTTTTAGAAATATTGAGTTTTTGGGTCAATTTAAAAAAACACGTTTCTTAGGTCAAATTTTGCAGAACTTTTTTTCTTCTTTTCAGGAACTCCAGAACTTTTTGAATGCTACCCAGAACAGTTGTAAGGTTTCCATTTATTGAACTTTTAGAAATATTGAGTTTTTGGGTCAATTTAAAAAGTTCAAAAAATGGAAATTTTAAAACTTTTCTGGGTAGCTTTCAAACAGTTCTGGACTTCCTGAAAAGAAGAAAAAAAGTTATGCAAAATTTTACCTAAAAAACGTGTTTTTTTAATTTGACCCAAAAACTCAATATTTCTAAAAGTTCAAAAAATGGAAATTTTAAAACTTTTCTCGGTAGCATTTAAACAGTTCTTGAGTTCCTGAAAAGAAGAAAAAAAGTTATGCAAAATTTGACTTAAAAAAAGTGTTTTTTTAAATTGATCCAAAAACTCAATATTTCTAAAAGTTCAAAAAATGGAAATTTTAAAACTTTTCTGGGTAGCTTTCAAACAGTTCTGGAGTTCCTGAAAAGAAGAAAAAAAGTTATGCAAAATTTTACCTAAGAAACGTGTTTTTTTAAATTGACCCAAAAACTCAATATTTCTAAAAGTTCAAAAAATGGAAATTTTAAAACTTTTCTGGGTAGCTTTCGAACAGTTCTGGAGTTCCTGAAAAGAAGAAAAAAAGTTATGCAAAAATTTGACCTAAAAAACGTGTTTTTTTAAATTGACCCAAAAACTCAATATTTCTAAAAGTTCAAAAAATGGAAATTTTAAAACTTTTCTCGGTAGCATTCAAACAGTTCTTGAGTTCCTGAAAAGAAGAAAAAAAGTTATGCAAAATTTGACTTAAAAAAAGTGTTTTTTTAAATTGATCCAAAAACTCAATATTTCTAAAAATGTTCAAAAAATGGAAATTTTAAAACTGTTCTGGGTAGCATTCAAAAAGTTCTGGAGTTCCTGAAAAGAAGAAAAAAAGTTCTGCAAAATTTGACCTAAAAAACGTGTTTTTTTAAATTGACCCAAAAACTCAATATTTCTAAAAGTTCAAAAAATGGAAATTTAAAAACTTTTCTGGGTAGCATTCAAACAGTTCTTGAGTTCCTGAAAAGAAGAAAAAAAGTTATGCAAAATTTGACCTAAAAAAGTCTTTTTTTAAATTGATCCAAAAGCTCAATATTTCTAAAAATGTTCAAAAAATGGAAATTATAAAACTATCCTGGGTAGCATTCAAAAAGTTATGGAGTTCCTGAAAAGAAGAAAAAAAGTTCTGCAAATCTTTGCCTAAAAAAAGTGTTTTTTTAAATTGACCCAAAAACTTAATATTTCTAAATTTGTTCAAAAAATGGAAATTTTAAAACTTTTCTGGGTAGCATTCAAACAGTTCTTGAGTTCCTGAAAAGAAAAAAAAAGTTATGCAAAATTTGACCTAAAAAAGTCTTTTTATAAATTGATCCAAAAGCTCAATATTTCTAAAAATGTTCAAAAAATGGAAATTTTAAAACTATCCTGGCTAGCATTCAAAAAGTTCTGGTGTTCCTGAAAAGAAGAAAAAAAGTTCTGCAGAATTTGACCTAATAAAAGTGTTTTTTTTTTTTAATTGATCCAAAAACTCAATATTTCTAAAAGTTCAAAAAATGGAAATTTTAAAACTTTTCTGGGTAGCATTCAAAAAGTTCTGGTGTTCCTGAAAAGAAGAAAAAAAGTTCTGCAGAATTTGACCTAAAAAAAGTGTTTTTTTTTAAAATTGCTCCAAAAACTCAATATTTCTAAAAATGTTCAAAAAATGGAAATTTTAAAACTGTTCTGGGTAGCATTCAAAAACTTCAGGAGTTCCTGAAAAGAAGAAAAAAAGGTCTGCAAAATTTTACCTAAAAAAAGTGTGTTTTTAAATTGACCCAAAAACTCAATATTTTTAAAAGTTAAAAAAATGGAAATTTAAAAATTTTTCTCGGTAGCATTCAAAAAGTTCTGGAGTTCCTGAAAAGAAGAAAAAAGTTCTGCAAAATTTTACCTAAAAAAAGTGTTTTTTTAAATTGATCCAAAAACCCAATATTTCTAAAAATGTTCAAAAAATGGAAATTTTAAAACTATCCTTTGTAGCGTTCAAAAAAGTTATGGAGTTCCTGAAAAGAAGAAAAAAAGTTCTGCAAAGCTTTGCCTAAAAAAAGTGTTTTTTTAAATTGACCCAGAAACTTAATATTTCTAAATTTGTTCAAAAAATGGAAATTTTAAAACTATCCTTTGTAGCATTCAAAAAGTTATGGAGTTCCTGAAAAGAAGAAAAAAAGTTCTGCAAACCTTTGCCTAAAAAAAGTGTTTTTTTAAATTGACCCAAAAATTCAATATTTCTAAAAATGTTCAAAAAATGGAAATTTTAAAACTGTCCTGGTTAGCATTCAAAAAGTTCTGGAGTTCCTGAAAAGAAGAAAAAAATTTCTGCAAAATTTGACCTAAAAAAGTCCTTTTTTAAATTGATCCAAAAGCTCAATATTTCTAAAAATGTTCAAAAAATGGAAATTTTAAAACTATCCTTTGTAGCATTCAAAAAGTTATGGAGTTCCTGAAAAGAAGAAAAAAAGTTCTGCAAACCTTTGCCTAAAAAAAGTGTTTTTTTAATTGACCCAAAAACTTAATATTTCTAAATTTGTTCAAAAAATGGAAATTTTAAAACTTTTCTGGGTAGCATTCAAACAGTTCTTGAGTTCCTGAAAAGAAGAAAAAAAGTTATGCAAAATTTGACCTAAAAAAGTCTTTTTATAAATTGATCCAAAAGCTCAATATTTCTAAAAATGTTCAAAAAATGGAAATTTTAAAACTATCCTGGGTAGCATTCAAAAAGTTCTGGTGTTCCTGAAAAGAAGAAAAAAGTTCTGCAGAATTTGACCTAATAAAAGTGTTTTTTTTTTTAATTGATCCAAAAACTCAATATTTCTAAAAGTTCAAAAAATGGAAATTTTAAAACTTTTCTGGGTAGCATTCAAAAGGTTCTGGTGTTCCTGAAAAGAAGAAAAAAAGTTCTGCAGAATTTGACCTAAAAAAAGTGTTTTTTTTTTTAAATTGATCCAAAAACTCAATATTTCTAAAAATGTTCAAAAAATGGAAATTTTAAAACTGTTCTGGGTAGCATTCAAAAACTTCAGGAGTTCCTGAAAAGAAGAAAAAAAGTCTGCAAAATTTTAGCTAAAAAAAGTGTGTTTTTAAATTGACCCAAAAACTCAATATTTTTAAAAGTTAAAAAAATGGAAATTTAAAAATTTTTCTCGGTAGCATTCAAAAAGTTCTGGAGTTCCTGAAAAGAAGAAAAAAGTTCTGCAAAATTTTACCTAAAAAAAGTGTTTTTTTAAATTGATCCAAAAGCTCAATATTTCTAAAAATGTTCAAAAAATGGAAATTTTAAAACTATCCTTTGTAGCGTTCAAAAAGTTATGGAGTTCCTGAAAAGAAGAAAAAAAGTTCTGCAAAGCTTTGCCTAAAAAAAGTGTTTTTTTAAATTGACCCAGAAATTCAATATTTCTAAAAATGTTCAAAAAATGGAAATTTTAAAACTGTCCTGGTTAGCATTCAAAAAGTTCTGGAGTTCCTGAAAAGAAGAAAAAAAATTTCTGCAAAATTTGACCTAAAAAAGTCCTTTTTTAAATTGATCCAAAAGCTCAATATTTCTAAAAATGTTCAAAAAATGGAAATTTTAAAACTATCCTTTGTAGCGTTCAAAAAGTTATGGAGTTCCTGAAAAGAAGAAAAAAAGTTCTGCAAAGCTTTGCCTAAAAAAAGTGTTTTTTTAAATTGACCCAGAAATTCAATATTTCTAAAAATGTTCAAAAAATGGAAATTTTAAAACTGTCCTGGTTAGCATTCAAAAAGTTCTGGAGTTCCTGAAAAGAAGAAAAAAATTTCTGCAAAATTTGACCTAAAAAAGTCCTTTTTTAAATTGATCCAAAAGCTCAATATTTCTAAATTTGTTCAAAAAATGGAAATTTTAAAACTATCCTTTGTAGCATTCAAAAAGTTATGGAGTTCCTGAAAAGAAGAAAAAAAGTTCTGCAAACCTTTGCCTAAAAAAAGTGTTTTTTTAAATTGACCCAAAAATTCAATATTTCTAAAAATGTTCAAAAAATGGAAATTTTAAAACTGTCCTGGTTAGCATTCAAAAAGTTCTGGAGTTCCTGAAAAGAAGAAAAAAATTTCTGCAAAATTTGACCTAAAAAAGTCCTTTTTTAAATTGATCCAAAAGCTCAATATTTCTAAAAATGTTCAAAAAATGGAAATTTTAAAACTATCCTTTGTAGCATTCAAAAAGTTATGGAGTTCCTGAAAAGAAGAAAAAAAGTTCTGCAAACCTTTGCCTAAAAAAAGTGTTTTTTTAATTGACCCAAAAACTTAATATTTCTAAATTTGTTCAAAAAATGGAAATTTTAAAACTTTTCTGGGTAGCATTCAAACAGTTCTTGAGTTCCTGAAAAGAAGAAAAAAAGTTATGCAAAATTTGACCTAAAAAAGTCTTTTTATAAATTGATCCAAAAGCTCAATATTTCTAAAAATGTTCAAAAAATGGAAATTTTAAAACTATCCTGGGTAGCATTCAAAAAGTTCTGGTGTTCCTGAAAAGAAGAAAAAAGTTCTGCAGAATTTGACCTAATAAAAGTGTTTTTTTTTTTAATTGATCCAAAAACTCAATATTTCTAAAAGTTCAAAAAATGGAAATTTTAAAACTTTTCTGGGTAGCATTCAAAAGGTTCTGGTGTTCCTGAAAAGAAGAAAAAAAGTTCTGCAGAATTTGACCTAAAAAAAGTGTTTTTTTTTTTTAAATTGATCCAAAAACTCAATATTTCTAAAAATGTTCAAAAAATGGAAATTTTAAAACTGTTCTGGGTAGCATTCAAAAACTTCAGGAGTTCCTGAAAAGAAGAAAAAAGGTCTGCAAAATTTTACCTAAAAATAGTATGTTTTTAAATTGACCCAAAAACTCAATATTTTTAAAAGTTAAAAAAAATGGAAATTTAAAAATTTTTCTCGGTAGCATTCAAAAAGTTCTGGAGTTCCTGAAAAGAAGAAAAAAGTTCTGCAGAATTTGACCTAATAAAAGTGTTTTTTTTTTTTTTAATTGATCCAAAAACTCAATATTTCTAAAAGTTCAAAAAATGGAAATTTTAAAACTTTTCTGGGTAGCATTCAAAAAGTTCTGGTGTTCCTGAAAAGAAGAAAAAAAGTTCTGCAGAATTTGACCTAAAAAAAGTGTTTTTTTTTTTAAATTGATCCAAAAACTCAATATTTCTAAAAATGTTCAAAAAATGGAAATTTTAAAACTGTTCTGGGTAGCATTCAAAAACTTCAGGAGTTCCTGAAAAGAAGAAAAAAAGTTCTGCAAAATTTGACCTAAAAAACGTGTTTTTTTAAATTGACCCAAAAACTCAAAATTTCTAAAAGCTCAAAAAATGGTAATTTTAAAATTTTTCTGGGTAGCATTCAAAAAGTTCTGGAGTTCCTGAAAAGAAGAAAAAAAGTTCTGCAAAATTTGACCTTAAAAACGTGTTTTTTTAAATTGATCCAGAAACTCAATATTTCTAAAAATGTCCAAAAAATGGAAATTTTATAACTGTCCTGGGTAGCATTCAAAAAGTGCTGGAGTTTCCGAAAAGAAGAAAAAAAGTTCTGCAAAAATTGACTCAAAAAACGTGTTTTTTTAAATTGACCCAAAAACTCAATATCTCTAAAAGTTCAAAAAATGGAAATTTTAAAACTATTCGGGGTAGCAATTCAAACAGTTCTGAAGGTCCTGAAAAGAAGAAAAAAAGTTCTGCAAAATTTTACCTAAAAAAAATGTTTTTTTAAATTGACCCAAAGACTCAATATTTCTAAAAGTTCAATAAATGGAAACCTTAAAACTGTTCTGGGTAGCATTCAAAAAGTTCTGGAGTTCCTGAAAAGAAGAAAAAAATTTCTGCAAAATTTGACCTAAAAAACGTGTTTTTTTAAATTGACCCAAAAACTCAATATTTCTAAAAGTTCAAAAAATGGAAATTTTAAAACTTTTCTGAGTAGCATTCAAACAGTTCTGGAGTTCCTGAAAAGAAGAAAAAAAGTTATGCAATATTTGACCTAAAAAAGTGTTTTTTTAAATTGACCCAAAAACTCTAGAAATATTGAGTGGAATGGAATAAATGGAAACTTTAAACCTGTTCTGGCTAGCATTCAAAAAATTCTGGAGTTCCTGAAAAGAAGAAAAAAAGT
The DNA here is from genome assembly GCA_949987695.1 of Merzomyia westermanni. NCBI lineage: Eukaryota > Metazoa > Arthropoda > Insecta > Diptera > Tephritidae > Merzomyia > Merzomyia westermanni. The sequence continues at coordinate 134,250,507 of OX465289.1, forward strand.
TCTGCAAAATTTGACGTAAAAAACGTGTTTTTTTAATTGACCCAAAAACTTAATATTTCTAAAAGTTCAAAAAATGGAAATTTTAAAGCTTTTTTGGGTAGCATTCAAAAAGTTCTGGTGTTCCTGAAAAGAAGAAAAAAAGTCCTGCAAAATTTGACTCAAAAAACGTGTTTTTTTAAATTGATCCATAAACTCACTATTTCTAAAAATTCAAAAAACGGAAATTTTAAAACTGTTCTGGGTAGCAATTCAAAAAGTTCTGGAGGTCCTGAAAAGAAGAAAAAAAGTTCTGCAAAATTTTACCTAAAAAAAATGTTTTTTTAAATTGACCCAAAAACTCAATATTTCTAAAAGTTCAATAAATGGAAACTTTAAAACTGTTCTGGGTAGCATTCAAACAGTTCTGGAGTTCCTGAAAAGAAGAAAAAAAGGTATGCAAAATTTGACCTAAAAAAAGTGTTTTTTCAAATTGATCCAAAAACTCAATATTTCTAAAAATGTTCAAAAAATGGAAATTTTAAAACTGTCCTGGGTAGCATTCAAAAAGTTCTGGAGTTCCTGAAAAGAAGAAAAAAAGTTTTGCAAAATGTTACCTACAAAAGTGTTTTTTTTTTAAATTGACCCAAAAACGCAATATTTCTAAAAATTCAAAAAATGGAAATTTTAAAATTTTTCTTTGTAGCATTCAGAAAGTTCTGGAGTTCCTGAAAAGAAGAAAAAAAGTCCTGCAAAATTTGACCTAAAAAACGTGTTTTTTTAAATTGACCCAAAAACTCTGGAGGTCCTGAAAAGAAGAAAAAAATTCTGCAAAATTTTACCTAAAAAAAATGTTTTTTTAAATTGACCCAAAAACTCAATATTTCTAAAAGTTCAAAAAATGGAAATTTTAAAACTTTTCTGGGTAGCATTCAAACAGTTCTGGAGTTCCTGAAAAGAAGAAAAAAAGGTATGCAAAATTTGACCTTCAAATTTGTTTTTTCAAATTGATCCAAAAACTCAATATTTCTAAAAATGTTCAAAAAATGGAAATTTTAAAACTTTTCTGGGTAGCATTCAAACAGTTCTGGAGTTCCTGAAAAGAAGAAAAAAAGGTATGCAAAATTTGACCTAAAAAAAGTGTTTTTTCAAATTGATCCAAAAACTCAATATTTCTAAATTTGTTCAAAAAATGGAAATTTAAAACTATCCTGGGTAGCATTCAAAAAGTTTTTGAGTTCCTGAAAAGAAGAAAAAAAGTTATGCAAAATTTGACCTAAAAAAAGTGTTTTTTTAAATTGATCCAAAAACTCAATATTTCTAAAAATGTTCAAAAAATGGAAATTTTAAAACTGTTCTGGGTAGCATTCAAAAAGTTCTGGAGTTCCTGAAAAGAAGAAAAAAAGTTCTGCAAAATTTGACCTAAAAAACGTGTTTTTTTAAATTGATCCAAAAACTCAATATTTCTAAAAATGTTCAAAAAATGGAAATTTTAAAACTATCCTGGGTAACATTCAAAAAGTTCTGGTTTTCCTGAAAAGAAGAAAAAAAGTTCTGCAGAATTTGACCCAATAAAGGTGTTTTTTTTTTTGAATTGATCCAAAAACTCAATATTTCTAAAAGTTCAAAAAATGGAAATTTTAAAACTTTTCTGGGTAGCATTCAAACAGTTCTGGAGTTCCTGAAAAGAAGAAAAAAAGGTATGCAAAATTTGACCTTCAAATTTGTTTTTTCAAATTGATCCAAAAACTCAATATTTCTAAAAATGTTCAAAAAATGGAAATTTTAAAACTTTTCTGGGTAGCATTCAAACAGTTCTGGAGTTCCTGAAAAGAAGAAAAAAAGGTATGCAAAATTTGACCTAAAAAAAGTGTTTTTTCAAATTGATCCAAAAACTCAATATTTCTAAATTTGTTCAAAAAATGGAAATTTAAAACTATCCTGGGTAGCATTCAAAAAGTTTTTGAGTTCCTGAAAAGAAGAAAAAAAGTTATGCAAAATTTGACCTAAAAAAAGTGTTTTTTTAAATTGATCCAAAAACTCAATATTTCTAAAAATGTTCAAAAAATGGAAATTTTAAAACTGTTCTGGGTAGCATTCAAAAAGTTCTGGAGTTCCTGAAAAGAAGAAAAAAAGTTCTGCAAAATTTGACCTAAAAAACGTGTTTTTTTAAATTGACCCAAAAACTCAATATTTCTAAAAATGTTCAAAAAATGGAAATTTTAAAACTATCCTGGGTAACATTCAAAAAGTTCTGGTTTTCCTGAAAAGAAGAAAAAAAGTTCTGCAGAATTTGACCCAATAAAGGTGTTTTTTTTTTTGAATTGATCCAAAAACTCAATATTTCTAAAAGTTCAAAAAATGGAAATTTTAAAACTTTTCTGGGTAGCATTCAAAAAGTTCTGGTGTTCCTGAAAAGAAGAAAAAAAGTTCTGCAGAATTTGACCTAAAAAAAGTGTTTTTTTTTTAAATTGATCCAAAAACTCAATATTTCTAAAAGTTCAATAAATGGAAACTTTAAAAATGTTCTGGGTAGCATTCAAACAGTTCTGGAGTTCTTGAAAAGAAGAAAAAAGTTCTGCAAAATTTTACCTGAAAAAAGTGTTTTTTTAAATTGACCCAAAAACTCAATATTTCTAAAAGTTCAATAAATGGAAACCTTACTACTGTTCTGGGTAGCATTCAAAAAGTTCTGGAGTTCCTGAAAAGAAGAAAAAAAGTTCTGCAAAATTTGACCTAAGAAACGTGTTTTTTTAAATTGACCCAAAAACTCAATATTTCTAAAAGTTCAAAAAATGGAAATTTTAAAACTTTTCTGAGTAGCATTCAAACAGTTCTGGAGTTCCTGAAAAGAAGAAAAAAAGTTATGCAAAATTTGACCTAAAAAAGTGTTTTTTTAAATTGATCCAAAAACTCAATATTTCTAAAAATGTTCAAAAAATGGAAATTTTAAAACTGTTCTGGGTAGCATTCAAAAAGTTCTGGAGTTCCTGAAAAGAAGAAAAAAAGTTCTGCAAAATTTGACCTAAAAAACGTGTTTTTTTAAATTGATCCAAAAACTCAATATTTCCAAAAGTTCAAAAAATGGAAATTTTAAAACTTTTCTCGGTAGCATTCAAACAGTTCTTGAGTTCCTGAAAAGAAGAAAAAAAGTTATGCAAAATTTGACCTAAAAAAGTGTTTTTTTAAATTGATCCAAAAACTCAATATTTCTAAAAGTTCAAAAAATGGAAATTTTAAAACTTTTCTGGGTAGCTTTCAAACAGTTCTGGAGTTCCTGAAAAGAAGAAAAAAAGTTATGCAAAATTTTACCTAAAAAACGTGTTTTTTTAATTTGACCCAAAAACTCAATATTTCTAAAAGTTCAAAAAATTGAAATTTTAAAACTTTTCTCGGTAGCATTCAAACAGTTCTTGAGTTCCTGAAAAAAAGAAAAAAAGTTATGCAAAATTTGAACTAAAAAAAGGGTTTTTTTAAATTGATCCAAAAACTCAATATTTCTAAAAATGTTCAAAAAATGGAAATTTTAAAACTGTTCTGGGTAGCATTCAAAAAGTTCTGGAGTTCCTGAAAAGAAGAAAAAAAGTTCTGCAAAATTTAACTAAAAAAACGTGTTTTTTTAAATTGATCCAAAAACTCAATATTTCTAAAAATGTTCAAAAAATGGAAATTTTAAAACTATCCTGGGTAGCATTCAAACAGTTCTGGAGTTCTTGAAAAGAAGAAAAAAGTTCTGCAAAATTTTACCTGAAAAAAGTGTTTTTTTAAATTGACCCAAAAACTCAATATTTCTAAAAGTTCAATAAATGGAAACCTTACAACTGTTCTGGGTAGCATTCAAAAAGTTCTGGAGTTCCTGAAAAGAAGAAAAAAAGTTCTGCAAAATTTGACCTAAGAAACGTGTTTTTTTAAATTGACCCAAAAACTCAATATTTCTAAAAGTTCAAGAAATGGAAATTTTAAAACTTTTCTGGGTAGCTTTCAAACAGCTCTGGAGTTCCTGAAAAGAAGAAAAAAAGTTATGCAAAATTTTACCTAAAAAACGTGTTTTTTAAATTGACCCAAAAACTCAATATTTCTAAAAGTTCAAAAAATGGAAATTTTAAAACTTTTCTCTTTAGCATTCAAACAGTTCTTGAGTTCCTGAAAAGAAGAAAAAAAGTTATGCAAAAGTTGACCTAAAAAAAGTGTTTTTTTAAATTGATCCAAAAACTCAATGTTTCTAAAAATGTTCAAAAAATGGAAATTTTAAAACTATCCTGGGTAGCATTCAAAAAGTTCTGGGGTTCCTGAAAAGAAGAAAAAAGTTCGGCAAAATTTTACCTAAAAAACGTGTTTTTTAAATTGACCCAAAAACTTAATATTTCTAAAAGTTCAAAAAATGGAAATTTTAAAACTATCCTGGGTAGCATTCAAAAAGTTCTGGGGTTCCTGAAAAGAAGAAAAAAAGTTCTGCAGAATTTGACCCAATAAAAGTGTTTTTTTTTTTGAATTGATCCAAAAACTCAATATTTCTAAAAGTTCAAAAAATGGAAATTTTAAAACTGTTTTGGGTAGCATTCAAAAACTTCAGGAGTTCCTGAAAAGAAGAAAAAAAGTTCTGCAAAATTTTACCTAAAAAAAGTGTTTTTTTAATTGAAATTTTAAATCTTTTTTGGGTAGCATTCAAAAAGTTCTGGTGTTCCTGAAAAGAAGAAAAAAAGTTCTGCAAAATTTGACCTAAAAAACGTTTTTTTTTAAATTGATCCAAAAACTCAATATTTCTAAAAGTTCAAAAAATGGAAATTTTAAAACTGTTCTGGGTAGCATTCAAAAACTTCAGGAGTTCCTGAAAAGAAGAAAAAAAGTTCTGCAAAATTTTACCTAAAAAAAGTGTTTTTTTAATTGAAATTTTAAATCTTTTTTGGGTAGCATTCAAAAAGTTCTGGTGTTCCTGAAAAGAAGAAAAAAAGTTCTGCAAAATTTGACCTAAAAAACGTGTTTTTTTAAATTGACCCAAAAACTCAATATTTCTAAAATTTCAAAAAATGGAAATTTTAAAATTTTCTGGGTAGCATTAAAACAGTTCTGGAGTTCCTGAAAAGAAGAAAAAAAGTTCTGCAAAACTTTGCCTAACAAAAAATGTTTTTTTTAAATTGACCCAAAAACTCAATATTTCTAAAAGTTCAATAAATAGAAACCTTAAAACTGGTCTGGGTAGCATTCAAAAAGTTCTGGAGTTCCTGAAAAGAAGAAAAAAAGTTCTGCAAAACTTTGCCTAAAAAAAATGTTTTTTTTAAATTGACCCAAAAACTCAATATTTCTAAAAGTTCAATAAATGGAAACCTTAAAACTGTTCTGGGTAGCATTCAAAAAGTTCTAGAGTTCCTGAAAAGAAGAAAAAAAGTTCTGCAAAACTTTGCCTAAAAAAAATGTTTTTTTTAAATTGACCCAAAAACTCAATATTTCTAAAAGTTCAATAAATGGAAACCTTACAACTGTTCTGGATAGCATTCAAAAAGTTCTGGAGTTCCTGAAAAGAAGAAAAAAAGTTCTGCAAAATTTGACCTAAGAAACGTGTTTTTTTAAATTGACCCAAAAACTCAATATTTCTAAAAGTTCAAAAAATGGAAATTTTAAAACTTTTCTGAGTAGCATTCAAACAGTTCTGGAGTTCTTGAAAAGAAGAAAAAAGTTCTGCAAAATTTTACCTGAAAAAAGTGTTTTTTTAAATTGACCCAAAAACTCAATATTTCTAAAAGTTCAATAAATGGAAACTTTAAAACTGTTCTGGGTAGCATTCAAAAAGTTCTGGTGTTCCTGAAAAGAAGAAAAAAAGTTCTGCAGAATTTGACCCAATAAAAGTGTTTTTTTTTTTTGAATTGATCCAAAAACTCAATATTTCTAAAAGTTCAAAAAATGGAAATTTTAAAACTGTTTTGGGTAGCATTCAAAAACTTCAGGAGTTCCTGAAAAGAAGCAAAAAAGTTCTGCAAAACTTTGCCTAAAAAAAATGTTTTTTTTAAATTGATCCAAAAACTCAATATTTCTAAAAGTTCAATAAATGGAAACTTTAAAACTGTTCTGGGTAGCATTCAAACAGTTCTGGAGTTCTTTAAAAGAAGAAAAAAGTTCTGCAAAATTTTACCTGAAAAAAGTGTTTTTTTAAATTGACCCAAAAACTCAATATTTCTAAAAGTTCAATAAATGGAAACTTTAAAACTGTTCTGGGTAGCATTCAAAAAGTTCTGGTGTTCCTGAAAAGAAGAAAAAAAGTTCTGCAGAATTTGACCCAATAAAAGTGTTTTTTTTTTGAATTGATCCAAAAACTCAATATTTCTAAAAGTTCAAAAAATGGAAATTTTAAAACTGTTTTGGGTAGCATTCAAAAACTTCAGGAGTTCCTGAAAAGAAGAAAAAAAGTTCTGCAAAACTTTGCCTAAAAAAAATGTTTTTTTTAAATTGACCCAAAAACTCAATATTTCTAAAAGTTCAATAAATGGAAACCTTAAAACTGTTCTGGGTAGCATTCAAAAAGTTCTGGAGTTCCTGAAAAGAAGAAAAAAAGTTCTGCAAAACTTTGCCTAAAAAAAATGTTTTTTTTAAATTGACCCAAAAACTCAATATTTCTAAAAGTTCAATAAATGGAAACCTTACAACTGTTCTGGGTAGCATTCAAAAAGTTCTGGAGTTCCTGAAAAGAAGAAAAAAAGTTCTGCAAAATTTGACCTAAGAAACGTGTTTTTTTAATTGACCCAAAAACTCAGTATTTCTAAAAGTTCAAAAAATGGAAATTTTAAAACTTTTCTGAGTAGCATTCAAACAGTTCTGGAGTTCTTGAAAAGAAGAAAAAAAGTTCTGCAAAACTTTGCCTAAAAAAAATGTTTTTTTTAAATTGACCCAAAAACTCAATATTTCTAAAAGTTCAATAAATGGAAACCTTAAAACTGTTCTGGGTAGCATTCAAAAAGTTCTGGAGTTCCTGAAAAGAAGAAAAAAAGTTCTGCAAAACTTTGCCTAAAAAAAATGTTTTTTTTAAATTGACCCAAAAACTCAATATTTCTAAAAGTTCAATAAATGGAAACCTTACAACTGTTCTGGGTAGCATTCAAAAAGTTCTGGAGTTCCTGAAAAGAAGAAAAAAAGTTCTGCAAAATTTGACCTAAGAAACGTGTTTTTTTAAATTGACCCAAAAACTCAATATTTCTAAAAGTTCAATAAATGGAAACCTTAAAACTGTTCTGGGTAGCATTCAAAAAGTTCTGGAGTTCCTGAAAAGAAGAAAAAAAGTTCTGCAAAACTTTGCCTAAAAAAAATGTTTTTTTTAAATTGACCCAAAAACTCAATATTTCTAAAAGTTCAATAAGTGGAAACCTTACAACTGTTCTGGGTAGCATTCAAAAAGTTCTGGAGTTCCTGAAAAGAAGAAAAAAAATTCTGCAAAATTTGACCTAAGAAACGTGTTTTTTTAAATTGACCCAAAAACTCAATATTTCTAAAAGTTCAAAAAATGGAAATTTTAAAACTTTTCTGAGTAGCATTCAAACAGTTCTGGAGTTCTTGAAAAGAAGAAAAAAGTTCTTCCAAATTTTACCTGAAAAAAGTGTTTTTTTAAATTGACCCAAAAACTCAATATTTCTAAAAGTTCAATAAATGGAAACTTTAAAACTGTTCTGGGTAGCATTCAAACAGTTCTGGAGTTCTTGAAAAGAAGAAAAAAGTTCTGCAAAATTTTACCTGAAAAAAGTGTTTTTTTAAATTGACCCAAAAACTCAATATTTCTAAAAGTTCAATAAATTGTAAGGGTAGCTACTACGTTTGGTATGACCAGCTAGCAACCCTGTTTAATTTCATACGATGGTAACCCTGTTTCGTTTGAACGTTCAGTTAGCAACGAGCAACCGACGAGAGCATAGTCCGCGACGTGTAACGAACGCATAATGATTCAACTACCTATTTAAATTAATACTTTTCAATGTTTAAATAACCTAATAAATTAAATATTTCTTAAAGTGAGAGTGTTCCTTTATTTCTATCGGAATTACTGAAGCCCTTGTTTCTAAGCCCTTTCAGGTCAGAAGGGGATGAAGCTGCGCATATGTATATATATACATAAATTTATAAGTGCAAATTGTGAAATTTCGTATAACGGGATAGTGAGACTCCGCTGGCCAAGCGTGGGTGCTCCGCTGCCATTCTGCGAATTCGGGTTTTGAATTGAACGTTAAAATCAAAATTTTTGAGCAAGATATTACTTGTCCACAAGTGGGAGTGTGACAACATAAGCAATATATTGTCGAAGTAGCGAGTGTCATATATTTTATATATGCATAAAGGAGATGCGATAATACTCCATAACTGCGTGAAAAAAAGCGAATCACGAAATATAACGAAATACGTAAACGGTATGGTTGCGTAAGAGGAATGAACGTATAATATTCCTGAACGGTAGAGACATACATATTGTAAGCGAGACGGTAACGTGCGACTTCGGAAAGTCGAGGAAAGAAAAACAACGAAAATTTTAGCGAGCGCAACGAAGAGTGTGTTGGAAAAAAGTTTTTTTTAATACAGAGTGCAAACGAAAACGTAAATAAGCAAAATGCCGATGGTAAAAATAAGTAGTTTAAAATTGGCAGAAATAAAAGAAATGCTCAGTGAAAGAGGTTTAGAAACAGAAGGGCAGAAAAACGAGTTAATTTTACGACTAAGTGAATCGGTTGGCGCGGACGTAATTGAGTTTACTCAAACGAACATACAGGAGCAAATCAATGAGCTGCGCGAAATGTTTACGTCGGTAATGCAAGTGATGCAAAATAACTCGGGAACGCCAGTCAGTGATAATTCGAATAATGATAATTCGCGAAACGAACAACAACCACCACTCCAATCGTCGGTGACAGGTGGGCATAAAACGAAATACTCGGTTAAAGAAATAGCCGAAACTATACCAGACTTCGATCCAACGAACGAATTTTCAATCACTGTCGAGCAATTTGTAGACAGAGTGAATAGTGTTATGAGTGCATACCAGTGGGAAGAAAAGTGTTTGTTATTGGCGGTGTATAGCCGACTCAAAGGCGCAGCGAAAATGTGGCTCAATTCGACCGAGAAGTTGTACTCGAATTGGAGTGAACTTGCAGAGCGGTTGTGCGATGAGTTTAGCTGTATACCAGACGAAGCTGACGTTCATTATAAAATGAGTCAAGCAGTGCGTAAATCGAATGAGACACTATTGGATTATTGTTTTCGTGTGAGTGCTTTAGGCAAGCGTTATGCTTTGAGTGAACCAGCAGTTGTTAAGTATGCGAAAGAAGGGTTGAAACATCGTGAGTTGCAAGTGGCGTTGGCAGTCACTCGTTTTAAAACAATGCGCGAGTTGCGACAGTCGATTTCCGATTATATGAAGAGCACTCAAACGCGTTCGGGTAAATATGAAAAATCAAACGAATATGAGAAAAGTAAATACGAAAAATCAAACGAATATGATAAAAGTGTAAACGAAAAAAGCGACAAAAACAAACAAGTGATTTGTTTTAATTGTCAAGAAAAAGGGCATATATCGAGTAAATCTATGCAACCACAGCGCAGGCGAAGATGCATAGACTGCGACAAAGTGCATCCAAAAAGCGAGCCTGAAAATTGTGGTAAGAAAAAAACGGTTGTGAGAAAAACAAATACGCAAAACAAAGTAAAACCCAATAATATTTTTGAGCAAAGTATTGTAATCAACGGACAGACATTTGTTGCATTTATCGACACGGGTAGTGAGTGTAGCATGGTCAGAGCGACGGTGGCCGAAAATTTAAATTGCGAAAAAGAACAGTGTATGCTAAAAATAAGCGGATTTTGCGGTGGGGTAATATACGCACAGTCAAAAATTCGTATTGAGTTACAAATCGAAAACTTAAAACGTTTAGTTACGCTATATGTTGTTGATGATGAGTTTTTATCAGCAGATTTATTGTTGGGGCAAGATCTGTTCAATGATATGCGTGCGGTTATCGTAGACGGGAAAATAACATTTGCGAGCGAACATAAATTTAATATTGACAATGTCAAGTGCGTCACCAATGAGATAAACGTTAAACATGATTTAATTAATTTGCTAAACGAATTCGAAGATATTTTCTCAACAAGCGTTAACGAAATTGGTCAAACTGATTTAATAGAAATGAAAATAGAATTGGACACAAATATTCCGATTGCACAAAAGCCATTTCGAGTTCCTGAGCCTAAAAAACAGGTAATCGCGGATATGGTAAACGAACTTTTGGAAGCTGACATAGTAGGTAAGTCTACTTCTGAATATGCTAGCCCAATGATATTGGTCAAAAAGAAAAATGGAAGTGACCGATTGTGTGTAGACTTTAGACGACTTAATCAGCATATGCGTAAAGAGATTTTCCCAATGCCAAATATTGAAGAGCAGTTGCAAAGCGCTAAGAAATACGTCTATTTCACGGTGCTAGATTTAAATAGTGGGTATTACCAAATACCAATTGCCGCCGATAGTCAAAAATATACAGCATTCGTAACGACGGAGGGTTTATTCGAATTTAAAAGGATGCCATTCGGGCTTAAAAATGCTCCCGTAGTGTTTCAGCGGTTAATAGCGAAAATCAAAGAACGTGTTGAAAAAGACGATATGATGAACTATATGGATGACATTTTAATCGGTAGCCAAACGGTAAATGAGATGTATGAAAAACTAAAACGGGTGCTAAGCGCCTTACGCGACGCGAACGTTACGCTAAATATAAAAAAGTGCGAGTTTTTGAAAAACACGATTGAGTTTCTGGGGCATGAGCTAACTCCCGACGGCATTGCACCCGGTATCGCGAAAACTTTATCAATACGGGATTACAAAACACCCTCAAACGTATCCGAAGTAAGGCAGTTCCTCGGGCTGAGCGGTTATTTCCGTAAATTCGTTCCGGGTTACGCGTTAATAGCCGCGCCGTTGAACCAATTGTTACGTAAAAATGAACAATTTGTATGGTCGGAAGATCAAAATAACGCATTTGAAAGACTCAAGACAATTTTAGTGTCGCGACCAGTGATGACTGCGTTTCGAATCGATGCAGAACATCAAGTACATACGGACGCGAGTTCGATCGGCCTGGCCGGTGTTTTGTTACAAAAAGAAAACGACGACTGGAAACCCGTAATATATTATAGTCGTGCGAATACCGACGCGGAAAAAAAGTACCACAGCTATGAGCTCGAAACGCTTGCGGTCGTCGAATCCGTCGAAAGGTTCCGATATTATATATACGGCAAACGAATTAAATTGATAACCGATTGTAGCGCAATTACAACTACAATGAAAAAACGCGAACTAGTGCCACGAATCGCGCGGTGGTGGCTACGAATCCAGGACTTTGACCTCGATATTGAACATCGCAGTGGGCAACGAATGGCACATGTAGACGCTTTAAGCAGGGCTCCCACTGAAGAACCACGTGAAATTGAGACAGCATCGTTACGAACCGACAAAGTAAAAATTGCAGAGGAAGATTGGTTGTTTGGCATGCAATTGCAGGATGACAACATCAAAGCGATAGTTGATAAAATACAACGAGGGGATAAAAACATTACAAAAGATTTTAAAATTTCTAACGGTAGGTTGTTCAAGGTATTAAACGGTAACAATGCTTGGGTGGTACCAAAGGCTTTACGGTGGCAGGTTGTTCACAACGCACATGACAAAGCTGGTCATTTGGGCTTGGACAAAACTCTACAACGCATAAGTGAGCATATGTGGTTTGCACGTATGCGAAACGTCGTCAAGTCGTACATTAAGTCATGCATCGAATGTACATACAACAAGGTCCCTGGGGGTAAGAAAAAATGTGAGCTTCACGTTGGCGAAGTGGAGCCGATACCGTTTAGAATGGTGCATGTCGATCACCTTGGCCCATTTCCAAAAAGCTCCAAACGCAATGAACATGTATTAGTAATCATCGACGCTTTTACACGCTTTGTTATCATACGAGCCGTTAAAAGCACAGCGACTAGACATGTAATCGACGTATTCAACGACATTAGCAGTTTCATGGGCATGCCAGAACGCATAATATCCGACAGAGGTACAGCGTATACGTCCAAGGAATTTGAACGTTTTTGCACAGACAACGATATCAAGCACATATGTAACGCAGTTAGAACTCCTCGAGCCAACGGGTTGGTTGAGCGTTGTAATAGAACTATACTATCAATGCTCTTGCCAACAGTAAACAACGATAAACGATGGGACGAATCCCTACGAAATCTACAATGGAGCATCAATAGCATGAAAAACAAAACAACATCACGAACACCACAAGAGTTACTATTTGGGTTTCGACCCCGCGATATTTTACAAAATAAGATTGTGCTAGCACTACAGCATGATGACACAACGGTTGATAATCTAGAAGAATTGCGATCAACAGCAGCAGCACGTATAACCGAGGAGCGTTTTAAAAATAAACAACGATTTGATCAAAGGCACGTCAAACCTACGAAGTACAAAGTAAACGATTTGGTGGTAGTCGAATACGAAGCACCAAGCACAGGCACATCGCGAAAGCTAGAACCACGGTACAAGGGTCCATTTCAAATCACCCAAGTACTTAATAATGATCGTTACGTCATACAAGATATACCTGGGTCAAAACGAACCCAACGTCAATATTCTTCCGTATACGCCAGCGATAAAATAAAATCATGGTGTGCATTACCTGAGGTATACTACGAAATCGATAACGGCGATGATGAAGACATCGAAGATACACCAGCAGCGGCACGAGGTCGCACCGCATTGTCAGGAAAGGCCGAACTGTAAGGGTAGCTACTACGTTTGGTATGACCAGCTAGCAACCCTGTTTAATTTCATACGATGGTAACCCTGTTTCGTTTGAACGTTCAGTTAGCAACGAGCAACCGACGAGAGCATAGTCCGCGACGTGTAACGAACGCATAATGATTCAACTACCTATTTAAATTAATACTTTTCAATGTTTAAATAACCTAATAAATTAAATATTTCTTAAAGTGAGAGTGTTCCTTTATTTCTATCGGAATTACTGAAGCCCTTGTTTCTAAGCCCTTTCAAAATGGAAACTTTAAAACTGTTCTGGGTAGCATTCAAAAAGTTCTGGAGTTCCTGAAAAGAAGAAAAAAAGTTCTGCAAAACTTTGCCTAACAAAAAATGTTTTTTTTAAATTGACCCAAAAACTCAATATTTCTAAAAGTTCAATAAATGGAAACCTTAAACTGTTCTGGGTAGCATTAAAAAAGTTCTGGAGTTCCTGAAAAGAAGAAAAAAAGTTCTGCAAAACTTTGCCTAAAAAAAATGTTTTTTTTAAACTGACCCAAAAACTCAATATTTCTAAAAGTTCAATAAATGGAAACCTTAAAACTGTTCTGGGTAGCATTCAAAAAGTTCTGGTGTTCCTGAAAAGAAGCAAAAAAGTTCTGCAGAATTTGACCCAATAAAAGTGTTTTTTTTTTTTAATTGATCCAAAAACTCAATATTTCTAAAAGTTCAAAAAATGAAAATTTTAAAACTGTTTTGGGTAGCATTCAAAAACTTCAGGAGTTCGTGAAAAGAAGAAAAAAAGTTCTGCAAAATTTTACCTAAAAAAAGTGTTTTTTTAAATTGAAATTTTAAAACTTTTTTGGGTAGCATTCAAAAAGTTCTGGTGTTCCTGAAAAGAAGAAAAAAAGTTCTGCAAAATTTGACCTAAAAAACGTGTTTTTTTAAATTGACCCAAAAACTCAATATTTCTAAAATTTCAAAAAATGGAAATTTTAAAATTTTCTGGGTAGCATTCAAACAGTTCTGGAGTTCCTGAAAAGAAGAAAAAAAGTTCTGCAAAACTTTGCCTAACAAAAAATGTTTTTTTTAAATTGACCCAAAAACTCAATATTTCTAAAAGTTCAATAAATGGAAACCTTAAAACTGTTCTGGGTAGCATTCAAAAAGTTCTGGAGTTCCTGAAAAGAAGAAAAAAAGTTCTGCAAAACTTTGCCTAAAAACAATGTTTTTTTTAAATTGACCCAAAAACTCAATATTTCTAAAAGTTCAATAAATGGAAACCTTACAACTGTTCTGGGTAGCATTCAAAAAGTTCTGGAGTTCCTGAAAAGAAGAAAAAAAGTTCTGCAAAATTTGACCTAAGAAACGTGTTTTTTTAAATTGATCCAAAAACTCAATATTTCTAAAAATGTTCAAAAAATGGAAATTTTAAAACTGTTCTGGGTAGCATTCAAAAAGTTCTGGAGTTCCTGAAAAGAAGAAAAAAAGTTATGCAAAATTTGACCTAAAAAAGTGTTTTTTTAAATTGATCCAAAAACTCAATATTTCTAAAAGTTCAAAAAATGGAAATTTTAAAACTTTTCTGGGTAGCTTTCAAACAGTTCTGGAGTTCCTGAAAAGAAGAAAAAAAGTTATGCAAAATTTTACCTAAAAAACGTGTTTTTTTAATTTGACCCAAAAACTCAATATTTCTAAAAGTTCAAAAAATGGAAATTTTAAAATTTTCTGGGTAGCATTCAAACAGTTCTGGAGTTCCTGAAAAGAAGAAAAAAAGTTCTGCAAAACTTTGCCTAACAAAAAATGTTTTTTTTAAATTGACCCAAAAACTCAATATTTCTAAAAGTTCAATAAATGGAAACCTTAAAACTGTTCTGGGTAGCATTCAAAAAGTTCTGGAGTTCCTGAAAAGAAGAAAAAAAGTTATGCAAAATTTGAACTAAAAAAAGGGTTTTTTTAAATTGATCCAAAAACTCAATATTTCTAAAAATGTTCAAAAAATGGAAATTTTAAAACTGTTCTGGGTAGCATTCAAAAAGTTCTGGAGTTCCTGAAAAGAAGAAAAAAAGTTCTGCAAAATTTAACTAAAAAAACGTGTTATTTTAAATTGATCCAAAAACTCAATATTTCTAAAAATGTTCAAAAAATGGAAATTTTAAAACTATCCTGGGTAGCATTCAAACAGTTCTGGAGTTCTTGAAAAGAAGAAAAAAGTTCTGCAAAATTTTACCTGAAAAAAGTGTTTTTTTAAATTGACCCAAAAACTCAATATTTCTAAAAGTTCAATAAATGGAAACCTTACAACTGTTCTGGGTAGCATTCAAAAAGTTCTGGAGTTCCTGAAAAGAAGAAAAAAAGTTCTGCAAAATTTGACCTAAGAAACGTGTTTTTTTAAATTGACCCAAAAACTCAATATTTCTAAAAGTTCAAGAAATGGAAATTTTAAAACTTTTCTGAGTAGCATTCAAACAGTTCTGGAGTTCCTGAAAAGAAGAAAAAAAGTTATGCAAAATTTGACCTAAAAAAAGTGTTTTTTTTAAATTGATCCAAAAACTCAATATTTCTAAAAGTTCAAAAAATGGAAATTTTAAAACTTTTCTGGGTAGCTTTCAAACAGTTCTGGAGTTCCTGAAAAGAAGAAAAAAAGTTATGCAAAATTTTACCTAAAAAACGTGTTTTTTTAAATTGATCCAAAAACTCAATGTTTCTAAAAATGTTCAAAAAATGGAAATTTTAAAACTGTTCTGGGTAGCATTCAAAAAGTTCTGGAGTTCCTGAAAAGAAGAAAAAAGTTCGGCAAAATTTTACCTAAAAAACGTGTTTTTTAAATTGACCCAAAAATTTAATATTTCTAAAAGTTCAAAAAATGGAAATTTTAAAACTATCCTGGGTAGCATTCAAAAAGTTCTGGGGTTCCTGAAAAGAAGAAAAAAAGTTCTGCAGAATTTGACCCAATAAAAGTGTTTTTTTTTTTTTGAATTGATCCAAAAACTCAATATTTCTCAAAGTTCAAAAAATGGAAATTTTAAAACTGTTTTGGGTAGCATTCAAAAACTTCAGGAGTTCCTGAAAAGAAGAAAAAAAGTTCTGCAAAACTTTGCCTAAAAAAAATGTTTTTTTTAAATTGACCCAAAAACTCAATATTTCTAAAAGTTCAATAAATGGAAACCTTACAACTGTTCTGGATAGCATTCAAAAAGTTCTGGAGTTCCTGAAAAGAAGAAAAAAAGTTCTGCAAAATTTGACCTAAGAAACGTGTTTTTTTAAATTGACCCAAAAACTCAATATTTCTAAAAGTTCAAAAAATGGAAATTTTAAAACTTTTCTGAGTAGCATTCAAACAGTTCTGGAGTTCTTGAAAAGAAGAAAAAAGTTCTGCAAAATTTTACCTGAAAAAAGTGTTTTTTTAAATTGACCCAAAAACTCAATATTTCTAAAAGTTCAATAAATGGAAACTTTAAAACTGTTCTGGGTAGCATTCAAACAGTTCTGGAGTTCTTAAAAAGAAGAAAAAAGTTCTGCAAAAATTTACCTGAAAAAAGTGTTTTTTTAAATTGACCCAAAAACTCAATATTTCTAAAAGTTCAATAAATGGAAACTTTAAAACTGTTCTGGGTAGCATTCAAAAAGTTCTGGTGTTCCTGAAAAGAAGAAAAAAAGTTCTGCAGAATTTGACCCAATAAAAGTGTTTTTTTTTTTGAATTGATCCAAAAACTCAATATTTCTAAAAGTTCAAAAAATGGAAATTTTAAAACTGTTTTGGGTAGCATTCAAAAACTTCAGGAGTTCCTGAAAAGAAGAAAAAAAGTTCTGCAAAACTTTGCCTAAAAAAAATGTTTTTTTTAAATTGATCCAAAAACTCAATATTTCTAAAAGTTCAATAAATGGAAACTTTAAAACTGTTCTGGGTAGCATTCAAACAGTTCTGGAGTTCTTTAAAAGAAGAAAAAAGTTCTGCAAAATTTTACCTGAAAAAAGTGTTTTTTTAAATTGACCCAAAAACTCAATATTTCTAAAAGTTCAATAAATGGAAACTTTAAAACTGTTCTGGGTAGCATTCAAAAAGTTCTGGTGTTCCTGAAAAGAAGAAAAAAAGTTCTGCAAAATTTGACCCAATAAAAGTGTTTTTTTTTTTAATTGATCCAAAAACTCAATATTTCTAAAAGTTCAAAAAATGGAAATTTTAAAACTGTTTTGGGTAGCATTCAAAAACTTCAGGAGTTCCTGAAAAGAAGAAAAAAAGTTCTGCAAAACTTTGCCTAAAAAAAATGTTTTTTTTAAATTGACCCAAAAACTCAATATTTCTAAAAGTTCAATAAATGGAAACCTTAAAACTGTTCTGGGTAGCATTCAAAAAGTTCTGGAGTTCCTGAAAAGAAGAAAAAAAGTTCTGCAAAACTTTGCCTAAAAAAAATGTTTTTTTTAAATTGACCCAAAAACTCAATATTTCTAAAAGTTCAATAAATGGAAACCTTACAACTGTTCTGGGTAGCATTCAAAAAGTTCTGGAGTTCCTGAAAAGAAGAAAAAAAGTTCTGCAAAATTTGACCTAAGAAACGTGTTTTTTTAATTGACCCAAAAACTCAATATTTCTAAAAGTTCAAAAAATGGAAATTTTAAAACTTTTCTGAGTAGCATTCAAACAGTTCTGGAGTTCTTGAAAAGAAGAAAAAAAGTTCTGCAAAACTTTGCCTAAAAAAAATGTTTTTTTTAAATTGACCCAAAAACTCAATATTTCTAAAAGTTCAATAAATGGAAACCTTAAAACTGTTCTGGGTAGCATTCAAAAAGTTCTGGAGTTCCTGAAAAGAAGAAAAAAAGTTCTGCAAAACTTTGCCTAAAAAAAATGTTTTTTTTAAATTGACCCAAAAACTCAATATTTCTAAAAGTTCAATAAATGGAAACATTACAACTGTTCTGGGTAGCATTCAAAAAGTTCTGGAGTTCCTGAAAAGAAGAAAAAAAGTTCTGCAAAATTTGACCTAAGAAACGTGTTTTTTTAAATTGACCCAAAAACTCAATATTTCTAAAAGTTCAATAAATGGAAACCTTAAAACTGTTCTGGGTAGCATTCAAAAAGTTCTGGAGTTCCTGAAAAGAAGAAAAAAAGTTCTGCAAAACTTTGCCTAAAAAAAATGTTTTTTTTAAATTGACCCAAAAACTCAATATTTCTAAAAGTTCAATAAGTGGAAACCTTACAACTGTTCTGGGTAGCATTCAAAAAGTTCTGGAGTTCCTGAAAAGAAGAAAAAAAATTCTGCAAAATTTGACCTAAGAAACGTGTTTTTTTAAATTGACCCAAAAACTCAATATTTCTAAAAGTTCAAAAAATGGAAATTTTAAAACTTTTCTGAGTAGCATTCAAACAGTTCTGGAGTTCTTGAAAAGAAGAAAAAAGTTCTTCCAAATTTTACCTGAAAAAAGTGTTTTTTTAAATTGACCCAAAAACTCAATATTTCTAAAAGTTCAATAAATGGAAACTTTAAAACTGTTCTGGGTAGCATTCAAACAGTTCTGGAGTTCTTGAAAAGAAGAAAAAAGTTCTGCAAAATTTTACCTGAAAAAAGTGTTTTTTTAAATTGACCCAAAAACTCAATATTTCTAAAAGTTCAATAAATGGAAACTTTAAAACTGTTCTGGGTAGCATTCAAAAAGTTCTGGAGTTCCTGAAAAGAAGAAAAAAAGTTCTGCAAAACTTTGCCTAACAAAAAATGTTTTTTTTAAATTGACCCAAAAACTCAATATTTCTAAAAGTTCAATAAATGGAAACCTTAAACTGTTCTGGGTAGCATTAAAAAAGTTCTGGAGTTCCTGAAAAGAAGAAAAAAAGTTCTGCAAAACTTTGCCTAAAAAAAATGTTTTTTTTAAACTGACCCAAAAACTCAATATTTCTAAAAGTTCAATAAATGGAAACCTTAAAACTGTTCTGGGTAGCATTCAAAAAGTTCTGGTGTTCCTGAAAAGAAGCAAAAAAGTTGTGCAGAATTTGACCCAATAAAAGTGTTTTTTTTTTGAATTGATCCAAAAACTCTATATTTCTAAAAGTTCAAAAAATGAAAATTTTAAAACTGTTTTGGGTAGCATTCAAAAACTTCAGGAGTTCCTGAAAAGAAGAAAAAAAGTTCTGCAAAATTTTACCTAAAAAAAGTGTTTTTTTAAATTGAAATTTTAAAACTTTTCTGGGTAGCATTCAAAAAGTTCTGGAGTTCCTGAAAAGAAGAAAAAAAGTTATGCAAAATTTGACCTAAAAAACGTGTTTTTTTAAATTGACCCAAAAACTCAATATTTCTAAAATTTCAAAAAATGGAAATTTTAAAATTTTCTGGGTAGCATTCAAACAGTTCTGGAGTTCCTGAAAAGAAGAAAAAAAGTTCTGCAAAACTTTGCCTAACAAAAAATGTTTTTTTTAAATTGACCCAAAAACTCAATATTTCTAAAAGTTCAATAAATGGAAACCTTAAAACTGTTCTGGGTAGCATTCAAAAAGTTCTGGAGTTCCTGAAAAGAAGAAAAAAAGTTCTGCAAAACTTTGCCTAAAAACAATGTTTTTTTTAAATTGACCCAAAAACTCAATATTTCTAAAAGTTCAATAAATGGAAACCTCACAACTGTTCTGGGTAGCATTCAAAAAGTTCTGGAGTTCCTGAAAAGAAGAAAAAAAGTTCTGCAAAATTTGACCTAAGAAACGTGTTTTTTTAAATTGACCCAAAAACTCAATATTTCTAAAAGTTCAATAAATGGAAACTTTAAAACTGTTCTGGGTAGCATTCAAACAGTTCTGGAGTTCTTGAAAAGAAGAAAAAAGTTCTGCAAAATTTTACCTGAAAAAAGTGTTTTTTTAAATTGACCCAAAAACTCAATATTTCTAAAAGTTCAATAAATGGAAACTTTAAAACTGTTCTGGGTAGCATTCAAAAAGTTCTGGAGTTCCTGAAAAGAAGAAAAAAAGTTATGCAAAATTTGACCTAAAAAAGTCTTTTTTTAAATTGATCCAAAAGCTCAATATTTCTAAAAATGTTCAAAAAATGGAAATTTTAAAACTATCCTGGGTAGCATTCAAAAAGTTATGGAGCTCCTGAAAAGAAGAAGAAATTCCTAGCAAAATGAAGTGCATCAAAGAACGTTGAAACAATAAGAAGGTCCAACGTCAAACATCGCATGGTGAATTCCCTACGCGGTAAGAAAATTCGACTCCATAAGAATTAAATTGGTTCAACATTTATTACCACGTGGGAATTCCCTACCAGTGAATTGATAGCGTGCGATGTTTGGCGTTGGACCTTCTTATTGTTTTGGTATCAGCTAACTTCATATTGATTGGGGCGACATCTGCCGGCACTAAGTGCTCAGGACATCCACAAACTTGCCAACAACGGTTTGTGTCGGTGTTTTCTATGTTATTTCTATATTTCATCAAAATATGCACTCATAGAACGTTGAAACAATAAGAAGGTCCAACGCCAAACATCCCACGATCAATTCATGGTTAGGGGATTCACCAAGCGGTAAGAAAATTCGACTCCCTAAGAATTACATTGGTTCAACATTTCTTACCACGCAGTGAATTCCCTACCCGTGAATTGATAGCGTGCGATGTTGGGCGTTGGACCTTCTTATTGTTTCAACGTTCTTTGATGCACTTCATTTTGCTAGGAATTTTTTCTTCTTTTCAGGAGCTCCAGAACTTTTGGAATGCTACCCAGAACAGTTTTAAAGTTTCCATTTATTGAACTTTTTGGAAATGTTGAGTTATTGTTCAAAAAATTGAAATTTTAAAATTTTTTTGGGTAGCATTAAAAAACTTCTGGAGTTCCTGAAAAGAAGAAAAAAATTCTGCAAAATTTGACCTAAAAAACGTGTTTTTTTAAATTGACCCAAAAACTCAATATTTCTAAAAGTTCAAAAAATGGAAATTTTAAAACTTTTCTGGGTAGCATTCAAACAGTTCTGGAGTTCCTGAAAAGAAGAAAAAAAGGTCTGCAAAATTTTACCTTCAAATTTGTTTTTTCAAATTGATCCAAAAACTCAATATTTCTAAAAATGTTCAAAAAATGGAAATTTTAAAACTGTCCTGGGATTCAAAAAGTTCTGGAGTTCCTGAAAAGAAGAAAAAAAGTTTTGCAAAATTTTACCTAAAAAAAGTGTTTTTTTTAAATTGACCCAAAAACTCAATATTTCTAAAAGTTCAAAAAATGGAAATTTTAAAATTTTTCTGGGTAGCATTCAAAAAGTTCTGGAGTTCCTGAAAAGAAGAAAAAAAGTTCTGCAAAATTTGACCTAAAAAACGTGTTTTTTTAAATTGACCCAAAAACTCAATATTTCTAAAAGTTCAAAAAATGGAAATTTTAAAACTTTTCTGGGTAGCATTCAAACAGTTCTGGAGTTCCTGAAAAGAAAAAAAAGGTAAGCAAAATTTGGCCTAAAAAACGCGTTTTTTCAAATTGATCCAAAAACTCAATATTTCTAAATTTGTTCAAAAAATTAAAATTTTAAAACTGTCCTGGGTAGCATTCAAAAAGTTCTGGAGTTCCTGAAAAGAGGAAAAAAAGTTCTGCAAAATTTGACCTGAAAAACGTGTTTTTTTAAATTGACCCAAAAACTCAATATTTCTAAAAGCTCAAAAAATGGAAATTTTAAAATTTTTCTGGGTAGCATTCAAAAAGTTCTGGAGTTCCTGAAAAGAAGAAAAAAAGTTCTGCAAAATTTGACCTAAAAAACGTGTTTTTTTAAATTGACCCAAAAACTCAATATTTCTAAAAGTTCAAAAAATGGAAATTTTAAAACTTTTCTGGGTAGCATTCAAACAGTTCTGGAGTTCCTGAAAAGAAGAAAAAAAGGTATGCAAAATTTGACCTTCAAATTTGCTTTTTCAAATTGATCCAAAAACTCAATATTTCTAAAAATGTTCAAAAAATGGAAATTTTAAAACTTTTCTGGGTGGCATTCAAACAGTTCTGGAGTTCTTGAAAAGAAGAAAAAAGTTCTGCAAAAGTTTACCTGAAAAAAGTGTTTTTTTAAATTGACCCAAAAACTCAATATTTCTAAAAGTTCAATAAATGGAAACTTTAAAACTGTTCTGGGTAGCATTCAAACAGTTCTGGAGTTCTTGAAAAGAAGAAAAAAGTTCTGCAAAATTTTACCTGAAAAAAGTGTTTTTTAAAATTTACCCAAAAACTCAATATTTCTAAAATTTCAATAAATGGAAACTTTAAAACTGTTCTGGGTAGCATTCAAACAGTTCTGGAGTTCCTGAAAAGAGGAAAAAAAGTTCTGCAAAATTTGACCTGAAAAACGTGTTTTTTTAAATTGACCCAAAAACTCAATATTTCTAAAAGTTCAATAAATGGAAACTTTAAAACTGTTCTGGGTAGCATTCAAAAAGTTCTGGAGTTCCTGAAAAGAAGAAAAAAAGTTATGCAAAATTTGACCTAAAAAAGTCTTTTTTTAAATTGATCCAAAAGCTCAATATTTCTAAAAATGTTCAAAAAATGGAAATTTTAAAACTATCCTGGGTAGCATTCAAAAAGTTATGGAGCTCCTGAAAAGAAGAAGAAATTCCTAGCAAAATGAAGTGCATCAAAGAACGTTGAAACAATAAGAAGGTCCAACGTCAAACATCGCATGGTGAATTCCCTACGCGGTAAGAAAATTCGACTCCATAAGAATTAAATTGGTTCAACATTTATTACCACGTGGGAATTCCCTACCAGTAAATTGATAGCGTGCGATGTTTGGCGTTGGACCTTCTTATTGTTTTAACGTTCTTTGGTATCAGCTAACTTCATATTGATTGGGGCGACATCTGCCGGCACTAAGTGCTCAGGACATCCACAAACTTGCCAACAACGGTTTGTGTCGGTGTTTTCTATGTTATTTCTATATTTCATCAAAATATGCACTCATAGAACGTTGAAACAATAAGAAGGTCCAACGCCAAACATCGCACGATCAATTCACGGTTAGGGAATTCACCAAGCGGTAAGAAAATTCGACTCCCTAAGAATTACATTGGTTCAACATTTCTTACCACGCAGTGAATTCCCTACCCGTGAATTGATAGCGTGCGATGTTGGGCGTTGGACCTTCTTATTGTTTCAACGTTCTTTGATGCACTTCATTTTGCTAGGAATTTTTTCTTCTTTTCAGGAGCTCCAGAACTTTTGGAATGCTACCCAGAACAGTTTTAAAGTTTCCATTTATTGAACTTTTTGGAAATGTTGAGTTTTTGTTCAAAAAATTGAAATTTTAAAATTTTTTTGGGTAGCATTAAAAAACTTCTGGAGTTCCTGAAAAGAAGAAAAAAATTCTGCAAAATTTGACCTAAACAACGTGTTTTTTTAAATTGACCCAAAAGCTCAATATTTCTAAAAGTTCAAAAAATGGAAATTTGAAAACTTTTCTGGGTAGCATTCAAACAGTTCTGGAGTTCCTTAAAAGAAGAAAAAAAGGTATGCAAAATTTGACCTTCAAATTTGTTTTTTCAAATTGATCCAAAAACTCAATATTTCTAAAAATGTTCAAAAAATGGAAATTTTAAAACTGTCCTGGGATTCAAAAAGTTCTTGAGTTCCTGAAAAGAAGAAAAAAAGTTTTGCAAAATTTTCCCTAAAAAAAGTGTTTTTTTTAAATTGACCCAAAAACTCAATATTTCTAAAAGTTCAAAAAATGGAAATTTTAAAATTTTTCTGGGTAGCATTCAAAAAGTTCTGGAGTTCCTGAAAAGAAGAAAAAAAGTTCTGCAAAATTTGACCTAAAAAACGTGTTTTTTTAAATTGACCCAAAAACTCAATATTTCTAAAAGTTCAAAAAATGGAAATTTTAAAACTTTTCTGGGTAGCATTCAAACAGTTCTGGAGTTCCTGAAAAGAAAAAAAAAGGTAAGCAAAATTTGGCCTAAAAAACGCGTTTTTTCAAATTGATCCAAAAACTCAATATTTCTAAATTTGTTCAAAAAATGGAAATTTTAAAACTGGCCTGGGTAGCATTCAAAAAGTTCTGGAGTTCCTGAAAAGAGGAAAAAAAGTTCTGCAAAATTTGACCCAAAAACTCAATTTTTTTAATAGCTCAAAAAATGGAAATTTAAAAATTTTTCTGGGTAGCATTCAAAAAGTTCTGGAGTTCCTGAAAAGAAGAAAAAAAGTTCTGCAAAATTTGACCTAAAAAACGTGTTTTTTTAAATTGACCCAAAAACTCAATTATTTCTAAAAGTTCAAAAAATGGAAATTTTAAAACTTTTCTGGGTAGCATTCAAACAGTTCTGGAGTTCCTGAAAAGAAGAAAAAAAGGTATGCAAAATTTGACCTTCAAATTTGCTTTTTCAAATTGATCCAAAAACTCAATATTTCTAAAAATGTTCAAAAAATGGAAATTTTAAAACTTTTCTGGGTGGCATTCAAACAGTTCTGGAGTTCTTGAAAAGAAGAAAAAAGTTCTGCAAAAGTTTACCTGAAAAAAGTGTTTTTTTAAATTGACCCAAAAACTCAATATTTCTAAAAGTTCAATAAATGGAAACTTTAAAACTGTTCTGGGTAGCATTCAAAAAGTTCTGGAGTTCCTGAAAAGAAGAAAAAAAGTTCTGCAAAATGTGACCTAAAAAACGTGTTTTTTTAAATTGACCCAAAAACTCAATATTTCTAAAAGTTCAAAAAATGGAAATTTTAAAACTTTTTTGGGTAGCATTCAAACAGTTCTGGAGTTCCTGAAAAGAAGAAAAAAAGGTATGCAAAATTTGACCTTCAAATTTGCTTTTTCAAATTGATCCAAAAACTCAATATTTCTAAAAGTTCAATAAATGGAAACTTTAAAACTGTTCTGGGTAGCATTCAAACAGTTCTGGAGTTCTTGAAAAGAAGAAAAAAGTTCTGCAAAATTTTACCTGAAAAAAGTGTTTTTTTAAATTTACCCAAAAACTCAATATTTCTAAAAGTTCAATAAATGGAAACTTTAAAACTGTTCTGGGTAGCATTCAAAAAGTTCTGGAGTTCCTGAAAAGAAGAAAAAAAGTTCTGCAAAATTTGACTCAAAAAACGTGTTTTTTTAAATTGACCCAAAAACTCAATATTTCTAAAAGTTCAAAAAATGGAAATTTTAAAATTATTCTGGGTAGCAATTCAAACAGTTCTGAAGGTCCTGAAAAGAAGAAAAAAAGTTCTGCAAAATTTTACCTAAAAAAATGTTTTTTTAAATTGACCCAAAAACTCAATATTTCAAAAAGTTCAATAAATGGAAACCTTAAAACTGTTCTGGGTAGCATTCAAAAAGTTCTGGAGTTCCTGAAAAGAAGAAAAAAAGTTCTGCAAAATTTGACCTAAAAAACGTGTTTTTTTAAATTGACCCAAAAACTCAATATTTCTAAAAGTTCCAAAATGGAAATTTTAAAACTTTTCTGAGTAGCATTCAAACAGTTCTGGAGTTCCTGAAAAGAAGAAAAAAAGTTATGCAAAATTTGACCTAAAAAAAGTGTTTTTTTAAATTGACCCAAAAACTCAATATTTCTAAAAGTTCAAAAAATGGAAATTATAAAATTTTTCTGGGTAGCATTCAGAAAGTTCTGGAGTTCCTGAAAAGAAGAATAAAAGTCCTGCAAAATTTGACCTAAAAAACGTGTTTTTTTAAATTGACTCAAAAACTCTGGAGGTCCTGAAAAGAAAAAAAAAATTCTGCAAAATTTTACCTAAAAAAAATGTTTTTTTAAATTGACCCAAAAACTCAATATTTCTAAAAGTTCAAAAAATGGAAATTTTAAAACTTTTCTGGGTAGCATTCAAACAGTTCTGGAGTTCCTGAAAAGAAGAAAAAAAGTTCTGCAAAATTTGACCTAAAAAACGTGTTTTTTTAATTGACCCAAAAACTTAATATTTCTAAAAGTTCAAAAAATGGAAATTATAAAATTTTTCTGGGTAGCATTCAGAAAGTTCTGGAGTTCCTGAAAAGAAGAATAAAAGTCCTGCAAAATTTGACCTAAAAAACGTGTTTTTTTAAATTGACTCAAAAACTCTGGAGGTCCTGAAAAGAAAAAAAAAATTCTGCAAAATTTTACCTAAAAAAAATGTTTTTTTAAATTGACCCAAAAACTCAATATTTCTAAAAGTTCAAAAAATGGAAATTTTAAACCTGTTCTGGCTAGCATTCAAAAAATTCTGGAGTTCCTGAAAAGAAGAAAAAAAGTTCTGCAAAATTTGACCTAAAAAACGTGTTTTTTTAATTGACCCAAAAACTTAATATTTCTAAAAGTTCAAAAAATGGAAATTATAAAATTTTTCTGGGTAGCATTCAGAAAGTTCTGGAGTTCCTGAAAAGAAGAATAAAAGTCCTGCAAAATTTGACCTAAAAAACGTGTTTTCTTAAATTGACTCAAAAACTCTGGAGGTCCTGAAAAGAAAAAAAAAATTCTGCAAAATTTTACCTAAAAAAAATGTTTTTTTAAATTGACCCAAAAACTCAATATTTCTAAAAGTTCAAAAAATGGAAATTTTAAAACTTTTCTGGGTAGCATTCAAACAGTTCTGGAGTTCCTGAAAAGAAGAAAAAAAGGTATGCAAAATTTGACCTTCAAATTTGTTTTTTCAAATTGACCCAAAAACTCAATATTTCTAAAAATGTTCAAAAAATGGAAATTTTAAAACTTTTCTGGGTAGCATTAAAACAGTTCTGGAGTTCCTGAAAAGAAGAAAAAAAGGTATGCAAAATTTGACCTAAAAAAGTGTTTTTTCAAATTGATCCAAAAACTCAATATTTCTAAATTTGTTCAAAAAATAAAAAATTTTAAAACTGTCCTGGGTAGCATTCTAAAAGTTGTGGAGTTCCTGAAAAGAAGAAAAAAAGTTCTGCAAAATTTGACCTAAAAAACGTGTTTTTTTGAATTGACCCAAAAACTCAATATTTCTAAAAGTTCAAAAAATGGAAATTTTAAAACTTTTCTGGGTAGCTTTCAAACAGTTCTGGAGTTCCTGAAAAGAAGAAAAAAAGTTATGCAAAATTTGACCTAAAAAACGTGTTTTTTTAAATTGACCCAAAAACTCAATATTTCTAAGTTCAAAAAATGGAAATTTTAAAATTTTTCTCGGTAGCATTCAAACAGTTCTTGAGTTCCTGAAAAGAAGAAAAAAAGTTATGCAAAATTTGACCTAAAAAAAGTGTTTTTTTAAATTGATCCAAAAACTCAATATTTCTAAAAATGTTCAAAAAATGGAAATTTTAAAACTGTTCTGGGTAGCATTCAAAAAGTTCTGGAGTTCCTGAAAAGAAGAACAAAAGTTCTGCAAAATTTGACCTAAAAAACGTTTTTTTTTAAATTGACCCAAAAACTCATTATTTCTAAAAGTTCAAAAAATGGAAATTTAAAAACTTTTCTTTGTAGCATTCCAACAGTTCTTGAGTTCCTGAAAAGAAGAAAAAAAGTTATGCAAAATTTGACCTAAAAAAGTCTTTTTTTAAATTGATCCAAAAGCTCAATATTTCTAAAAATGTTCAAAAAATGGAAATTTTAAAACTATCCTGGGTAGCATTCAAAAAGTTCTGGTGTTCCTGAAAAGAAGAAAAAAAGTTCTGCAGAATTTGACCCAATAAAAGTGTTTTTTTTTAATTGATCCAAAAACTCAATATTTCTAAAAGTTCAAAAAATGGAAATTTTAAAACTTTTCTGGGTAGCATTCAAAAAGTTCTGGTGTTCCTGAAAAGAAGAAAAAAATTTCTGCAGAATTTGACCTAAAAAAAGTGTTTTTTTTTTAAATTGATCCAAAAACTCAATATTTCTAAAAATGTTCAAAAAATGGAAATTTTAAAACTTTTGTGGGTAGCATTCAAAAAGTTATGGAGTTCCTGAAAAGAAGAAAAAAAGTTCTGCAAAATTTTACCTAAAAAAAGGGTTTTTTTAAATTGACCCAAAAACTCAATATTTCTAAAAGTTAAAAAAATGGAAATTTAAAAATTTTTCTGGGTAGCATTCAAAAAGTTCTGGAGTTCCTGAAAAGAAGAAAAAAAGTTCTGCAAAATTTGACCTAAAAAAAGTGTTTTTTTAAATTGATCCAGAAGCTCAATATTTCTAAAAATGTTCAAAAAATGGAAATTTTAAAACTATCTTGGGTAGCATTCAAAAAGTTATGGAGTTCCTGAAAAGAAGAAAAAAAGTTATGCAAACCTTTGCCTAAAAAAGTGTTTTTTTAAATTGACCCAAAAACTTAATATTTCTAAAAGTTCAAAAAATGGAAATTTTAAAACTTTTCTGGGTAGCATTCAAACAGTTCTCGAGTTCCTGAAAAGAAGAAAAAAAGTTATGCAAAATTTGACCTAAAAAAGTCTTTTTTTAAATTGATCCAAAAGCTCAATATTTCTAAAAATGTTCAAGAAATGGAAATTTTAAAACTATCCTGGGTAGCATTCAAAAAGTTCTGGTGTTCCTGAAAAGAAGAAAAAAAGTTCTGCAGAATTTGACCCAATAAAAGTGTTTTTTTTTTTAATTGATCCAAAAACTCAATATTTCTAAAAGTTCAAAAAATTGAAATTTTAAAACTTTTCTGGGTAGCATTCAAAAAGTTCTGGTGTTCCTGAAAAGAAGAAAAAAAGTTCTGCAGAATTTGACCCAATAAAAGTGTTTTTTTTTTTAATTGATCCAAAAACTCAATATTTCTAAAAGTTCAAAAAATGGAAATTTTAAAACTTTTCTGGGTAGCATTCAAAAAGTTCTGGTGTTCCTGAAAAGAAGAAAAAAAGTTCTGCAGAATTTGACCTAAAAAAGTGTTTTTTTTTTAAATTGATCCAAAAACTCAATATTTCTAAAAATGTTGAAAAAATGGAAATTTTAAAACTGTTTTGGGTAGCATTCAGAAAGTTCTGGAGTTCCTGAAAAGAAGAATAAAAGTCCTGCAAAATTTGACCTAAAAAACGTGTTTTCTTAAATTGACTCAAAAACTCTGGAGGTCCTGAAAAGAAAAAAACAATTCTGCAAAATTTTACCTAAAAAAAATGTTTTTTTAAATTGACCCAAAAGCTCAATATTTCTAAAAGTTAAAAAAATGGAAATTTAAAAACTTTTCTGGATAGCATTCAAAAAGTTCTGGAGTTCCTGAAAAGAAGAAAAAAAGTTCTGCAGAATTTGACCTAAAAAAAGTGTTTTTTTAAATTGATCCAAAAGCTCAATATTTCTAAAAATGTTCAAAAAATGGAAATTTTAAAACTATCCTGGGTAGCATTCAAAAAGTTATGGAGTTCCTGAAAAGAAGAAAAAAAGTTATGCAAACCTTTGCCTAAAAAAGTGTTTTTTTAAATTGACCCAAAAACTTAATATTTCTAAAAGTTCAAAAAATGGAAATTTTAAAACTTTTCTGGGTAGCATTCAAACAGTTCTCGAGTTCCTGAAAAGAAGAAAAAAAGTTATGCAAAATTTGACCTAAAAAAGTCTTTTTCTAAATTGATCCAAAAGCTCAATATTTCTAAAAATGTTCAAAAAATGGAAATTTTAAAACTATCCTGGGTAGCATTCAAAAAGTTCTGGTGTTCCTGAAAAGAAGAAAAAAAGTTCTGCAGAATTTGACCCAATAAAAGTGTTTTTTTTTTTTGAATTGATCCAAAAACTCAATATTTCTAAAAGTTCAAAAAATGGACATTTTAAAACTTTTCTGGGTAGCATTCAAACAGTTCTGAAGTTCCTGAAAAGAAAAAAAAAGGTAAGCAAAATTTGGCCTAAAAAAAGCGTTTTTTCAAATTGATCCAAAAACTCAATATTTCTAAATTTGTTCAAAAAATGGAAATTTTAAAACTGTCCTGGGTAGCATTCAAAAAGTTCTGGAGTTCCTGAAAAGAGGAAAAAAAGTTCTGCAAAATTTGACCTGAAAACCGTGTTTTTTTAAATTGACCCAAAACCTAAATATTTCTAAAAGCTCAAAAAATGGAAATTTTAAAATTTTTCTGGGTTCCTGAAAAGAAGAAGAAATTCCTAGCAAAATGAAGTGCATCAAAGAACGTTGAAACAATAAGAAGGTCCAACGTCAAACATCGCATGGTGAATTCCCTACGCGGTAAGAAAATTCGACTGCATAAGAATTAAATTGGTTCAACATTTATTACCACGTGGGAATTCCCTACCAGTAAATTGATAGCGTGCGATGTTTGGCGTTGGACCTTCTTATTGTTTTAACGTTCTTTGGTATCAGCTAACTTCATATTGATGGGGCGACATCTGCCGGCACTAAGTGCTCAGGGCATCCACAAATTTGCCAACAACGGTTTGTGTCGGTGTTTTCTATGTTATTTCTATATTTCATCGAAATATGCACTCAGAACGTTGAAACAATAAGAAGGTCCAACGCCAAACATCGCACGATCAATTCACGGTTAGGGAATTCACCAAGCGGTAAGAAAATTCGACTCCCTAAGAATTACATTGGTTCAACATTTCTTACCACGCAGTGAATTCCCTACCCGTGAATTGATAGCGTGCGATGTTGGGCGTTGGACCTTCTTATTGTTTCAACGTTCTTTGATGCACTTCATTTTGCTAGGAATTTTTTCTTCTTTTCAGGAGTTCCAGAACTTTTGGAATGCTACCCAGAACAGTTTTAAAGTTTCCATTTATTGAACTTTTTGGAAATGTTGAGTTTTTGTTCAAAAAAATGAAATTTTAAAATTTTTTTGGGTAGCATTCACAAAGTTCTGGAGTTCCTGAAAAGAAGAAAAAAAGTTCTGCAAAATTTGACCTAAAACACGTGTTTTTTTAAATTGACTTAAAAACTCAATATTTCTAAAAGTTCAAAAATAGAAATTTTAAAACTTTTGTGGGTAGCATTCGAAAAGTTCTGGTGTTCCTGAAAAGAAGAAAAAAAGTTCTGCAAAATTTTACCTAAAATAAGTGTTTTTTTAAATTGAACCAAAAACTCAATATTTCTAAAAGTTCAAAAAATGGAACTTTAAAAATTTTTCTGGGTAGCATTCAAAAAGTTCTGGAGTTCCTGAAAAGAAGAAAAAAATTCCTAGCAAAATGAAGTGCATATTTTTTGGTGGTAACTTATTTTGATGAAATATAGAAATAACATAGAAAATACAGACACAAACCGTTGTTGGCAAGTTTGCCGATTTCCTGAGCACTTAGTGACAGCAGATGTCGCGCCAATCAATATGAAGTTAGCTGATACCAAAGAACGTTGAAACAATAAGAAGGTCCAACGCCAATCATCGCACGCTATAAATTTCCCCGCGTGGTAATAAATGTTGAACCAATTTAATTCTTATGGAGTCGAATTTTCTTACCGCGTAGGGAATTAACCATGCGAGGTTTGGCGTTGGACCTTCTTATTGTTTCAACGTTCTTTGGTATCTCCTAACCTCATATTGGTTGGTGCGACATCTGCTGGCTCTAAGTGCTCAGGAAATCCACAAACTTGCCAACAACGGCTTGTGTCTGTGTTTTCTATGTTATTTCTATTATTTCATCAAAATAAGTTACCACCAAAAAATATGCACTTCATTTTGCTAGGAATTTTTTTCTTCTTTTCAGGAACTCCAGAACTTTTTGAATGCTACCCAGAAAAATTTTTAAAGTTCCATTTTTTGAACTTTTAGAAATATTGAGTTTTTGGTTCAATTTAAAAAAACACTTATTTTAGGTAAAATTTTGCAGAACTTTTTTTCTTCTTTTCAGGAACACCAGAACTTTTTGAATGCTACCCAGAAAAATTTTTAAAGTTCCATTTTTTGAACTTTTAGAAATATTGAGTTTTTGGTTCAATTTAAAAAAACACTTATTTTAGGTAAAATTTTGCAGAACTTTTTTTCTTCTTTTCAGGAACACCAGAACTTTTCGAATGCTACCCACAAAAGTTTTAAAATTTCTATTTTTGAACTTTTAGAAATATTGAGTTTTTGGGTCAATTTAAAAAAACACGTGTTTTAGGTCAAATTTTGCAGAACTTTTTTTCTTCTTTTCAGGAACTCCAGAACTTTTTGAATGCTACCCAGAAAAATTTTTAAAGTTCCATTTTTTGAACTTTTAGAAATATTGAGTTTTTGGTTCAATTTAAAAAAACACTTATTTTAGGTAAAATTTTGCAGAACTTTTTTCTTCTTTTCAGGAACTCCAGAACTTTTTGAATGCTACCCAGAAAAATTTTTAAAGTTCCATTTTTTGAACTTTTAGAAATATTGAGTTTTTGGTTCAATTTAAAAAAACACTTATTTTAGGTAAAATTTTGCAGAACTTTTTTTCTTCTTTTCAGGAACACCAGAACTTTTCGAATGCTACCCACAAAAGTTTTAAAATTTCTATTTTTGAACTTTTAGAAATATTGAGTTTTTGGGTCAATTTAAAAAAACACGTGTTTTAGGTCAAATTTTGCAGAACTTTTTTTCTTCTTTTCAGGAACTCCAGAACTTTGTGAATGCTACCCAGAACAGTTTTAAAGTTTCCATTTATTGAACTTTTAGAAATATTGAGTTTTTGGGTCAATTTAAAAAAACACTCTTTTTAGGTAAAATTTTGCAGAACTTTTTTCTTCTTTTCAAGAACTCCAGAACTGTTTGCATGATACCCAGAAAAGTTTTAAAATTTCCATTTTTTGAACAATTTAAAAAACCCCTTTTTTTAGGCCAAAGTTTGCATAACTTTTATTCTGCTTTTCAGGAACTCAAGAACTGTTTGAATGCTACCCAGAAAAGTTTTAAAATTTCCATTTTTTGAACTTTTAGAAATATTGACTTTTTGGGTCAATTTAAAAAAACACGTTTTTAGGTCAAATTTTGCAGAACTTTTTTTCTTCTTTTCAGGAATTCGAGAACTTTTTGAATGCTACCCAGGACAGTTTTAAAATTTCCATTTTTTGAACAATTTTAGAAATATTGTGTTTTTGGATCAATTTGAAAAAACACTTTGTTTAGGTCTAATTTTGCACACCTTTTTTTCTTCTTTTCAGGAACTCCAGAACTGTTTGAATGCTACCCAGAAAAGTTTTAAAATTTCCATTTTTTGAACTTTTAGAAATATTGAGTTTTTGGGTCAATTCAAAAAAACACGTTTTTTAGGTCAAATTTTGCAGAACTTTTTTTCTTCTTTTCAGGAACTCCAGAACTTTTTGAATGCTACCCAGAAAAATTTTAAAATTTCCATTTTTTGAACAAATACTCAATATTTCCAAAAAGTTCAATAAATGGAAACTTTAAAACTGTTCTGGGTAGCATTCCAAAAGTTCTGGAGCTCCTGAAAAGAAGAAAAAATTCCTAGCAAAATGAAGTGCATCAAAGAACGTTGAAACAATAAGAAGGTCCAACGCCAACCATCGCATGGTGAATTCCCTACGCGGCAAGAAAATTCGACTCCATAAGAATTAAATTGGTTCAACATTTATTACCACGCGGGGAAATTTATAGCGTGCGATGATTGGCGTTGGACCTTCTTATTGTTTCAACGTTCTTTGGTATCAGCTAACTTCATATTGATTGGCGCGACATCTGCTGTCACTAAGTGCTCAGGAAATCGGCAAACTTGCCAACAACGGTTTGTGTCTGTATTTTCTATGTTATTTCTATATTTCATCAAAATATGCACTCATAGAATGTTGAAACAATAAGTAGGTCCAACGCCAAACATCGCACGCTATCAATTTACTGGTAGGGAATTCCCGCGTGGTAATAAATGTTGAACCGATTTAATTCTTATCGAGTCGAATTTTCTTACCGCGTAGGGAATTCACCATGCGATGTTTGGCGTTGCACCTTCTTGTTGTTTCAACGTTCTTTGGTATCTCCGAACCTCATATTGGTTGGTGCGACATCTGCTGGCTCTAAGTGCTCAGGAAATCCACAAACTTGCCAACAACGGCTTGTTTCTGTGTTTTCTATGTTATTTCTATTATTTCATCAAAATAAGTTAACACCAAAAAATATGCACTTCATTTTGCTAGGAATTTTTTTCTTCTTTTCAGGAACTCCAGAACTTTTTGAATGCTACCCAGAAAAATGTTTAAATTTCCATTTTTTGAACTTTTAGAAATATTGAGTTTTTGGTTCAATTTAAAAAAACACTTTTTTTAGGTCAAATTTTGCATACCTTTTTTTCTTCTTTTCAGGAACTTTAGAACTGTTTGAATGCTAGCCAGAAAAGTTTTAAAATTTCCATTTTTTGAACTTTTAGAAATGTTGAGTTTTTGGGTCAATTTAAAAAAAACACTTTTTTTAGGTAAAATTTTGCAAAACTTTTTTTCTTCTTTTCAGGAACTCCAGAACTTTTTGAATGCTACCCAGAAAAGTTTTAAAATTTCTATTTTTGAACTTTTAGAAATATTGAGTTTTTGGGTCAATTTAAAAAAACACGTGTTTTAGGTCAAATTTTGCAGAACTTTTTTTCTTCTTTTCAGGAACACCAGAACTTTTCGAATGCTACCCACAAAAGTTTTAAAATTTCTATTTTTGAACTTTTAGAAATATTGAGTTTTTGGGTCAATTTAAAAAAACACGTGTTTTAGGTCAAATTTTGCAGAACTTTTTTTCTTCTTTTCAGGAACTCCAGAACTTTTTGAATGCTACCCAGAAAAATTTTTAAAGTTCCATTTTTTGAACTTTTAGAAATATTGAGTTTTTGGTTTAATTTAAAAAAACACTTATTTTAGGTAAAATTTTGCAGAACTTTTTTTCTTCTTTTCAGGAACACCAGAACTTTTCGAATGCTACCCACAAAAGTTTTAAAATTTCTATTTTTGAACTTTTAGAAATATTGAGTTTTTGGGTCAATTTAAAAAAACACGTGTTTTAGGTCAAATTTTGCAGAACTTTTTTTCTTCTTTTCAGGAACTCCAGAACTTTGTGAATGCTACCCAGAACAGTTTTAAAGTTTCCATTTATTGAACTTTTAGAAATATTGAGTTTTTGGGTCAATTTAAAAAAACACTTTTTTTGGGTAAAATTTTGCAGAACTTTTTTCTTCTTTTCAAGAACTCCAGAACTGTTTGCATGATACCCAGAAAAGTTTTAAAATTTCCATTTTTTGAACAATTTAAAAAACCCCTTTTTTTAGGCCAAAGTTTGCATAACTTTTATTCTGCTTTTCAGGAACTCAAGAACTGTTTGAATGCTACCCAGAAAAGTTTTAAAATTTCCATTTTTTGAACTTTTAGAAATATTGACTTTTTGGGTCAATTTAAAAAAACACGTTTTTAGGTCAAATTTTGCAGAACTTTTTTTCTTCTTTTCAGGAATTCCAGAACTTTTTGAATGCTACCCAGGACAGTTTTAAAATTTCCATTTTTTGAACAATTTTAGAAATATTGTGTTTTTGGATCAATTTGAAAAAACACTTTGTTTAGGTCTAATTTTGCACACCCTTTTTTCTTCTTTTCAGGAACTCCAGAACTGTTTGAATGCTACCCAGAAAAGTTTTAAAATTTCCATTTTTTGAACTTTTAGAAATATTGAGTTTTTGGGTCAATTCAAAAAAACACGTTTTTTAGGTCAAATTTTGCAGAACTTTTTTTCTTCTTTTCAGGAACTCCAGAACTTTTTGAATGCTACCCAGAAAAATTTTAAAATTTCCATTTTTTGAACAAATACTCAATATTTCCAAAAAGTTCAATAAATGGAAACTTTAAAACTGTTCTGGGTAGCATTCCAAAAGTTCTGGAGCTCCTGAAAAGAAGAAAAAATTCCTAGCAAAATGAAGTGCATCAAAGAACGTTGAAACAATAAGAAGGTCCAACGCCAAACATCGCATGGTGAATTCCCTACGCGGCAAGAAAATTCGACTCCATAAGAATTAAATTGGTTCAACATTTATTACCACGCGGGGAAATTTATAGCGTGCGATGATTGGCGTTGGACCTTCTTATTGTTTCAACGTTCTTTGGTATCAGCTAACTTCATATTGATTGGCGCGACATCTGCTGTCACTAAGTGCTCAGGAAATCGGCAAACTTGCCAACAACGGTTTGTGTCTGTATTTTCTATGTTATTTCTATATTTCATCAAAATATGCACTCATAGAATGTTGAAACAATAAGTAGGTCCAACGCCAAACATCGCACGCTATCAATTTACTGGTAGGGAATTCCCGCGTGGTAATAAATGTTGAACCGATTTAATTCTTATCGAGTCGAATTTTCTTACCGCGTAGGGAATTCACCATGCGATGTTTGGCGTTGCACCTTCTTGTTGTTTCAACGTTCTTTGGTATCTCCGAACCTCATATTGGTTGGTGCGACATCTGCTGGCTCTAAGTGCTCAGGAAATCCACAAACTTGCCAACAACGGCTTGTTTCTGTGTTTTCTATGTTATTTCTATTATTTCATCAAAATAAGTTAACACCAAAAAATATGCACTTCATTTTGCTAGGAATTTTTTTCTTCTTTTCAGGAACTCCAGAACTTTTTGAATGCTACCCAGAAAAATGTTTAAATTTCCATTTTTTGAACTTTTAGAAATATTGAGTTTTTGGTTCAATTTAAAAAAACACTTTTTTTAGGTCAAATTTTGCATACCTTTTTTTGTTCTTTTCTGGAACTTTAGAACTGTTTGAATGCTAGCCAGAAAAGTTTTAAAATTTCCATTTTTTGAACTTTTAGAAATGTTGAGTTTTTGGGTCAATTTAAAAAAAACACTTTTTTTAGGTAAAATTTTGCAAAACTTTTTTTCTTCTTTTCAGGAACTCCAGAACTTTTTGAATGCTACCCAGAAAAATTTTTAAATTTCCATTTTTTGAACTTTTAGAAATATTGAGTTTTTGGGTCAGTTTAAAAAAACACTTTTTTTAGGTAAAATTTTGCAGAACTTTTTTCTTCTTTTCAAGAACTCCAGAACTGTTTGAATGCTACCCAGAAAAGTTTTAAAATTTCCATTTTTTGAACATTTTTAGAAATATTGAGTTTTTGGTTCAATTTAAAAAACACTTTTTTTAGGTCAAATTTTGCATACCTTTTTTTCTTCTTTTCAGGAACTTTAGAACTGTTTGAATGCTAGCCAGAAAAGTTTTAAAATTTCCATTTTTTGAACTTTTAGAAATGTTGAGTTTTTGGGTCAATTTAAAAAAAACACTTTTTTTAGGTAAAATTTTGCAGAACTTTTTTCTTCTTTTCAAGAACTCCAGAACTGTTTGAATGCCACCCAGAAAAGTTTTAAAATTTCCATTTTTTGAACTTTTAGAAATATTGAGTTTTTGGTTCAATTTAAAAAAACACTTTTTTTAGGTCAAATTTTGCATACCTTTTTTTCTTCTTTTCAGGAACTTTAGAACTGTTTGAATGCTAGCCAGAAAAGTTTTAAAATTTCCATTTTTTGAACTTTTAGAAATGTTGAGTTTTTGGGTCAATTTAAAAAAAACACTTTTTTTAGGTAAAATTTTGCAAAACTTTTTTTCTTCTTTTCAGGAACACCAGAACTTTTCGAATGCTACCCACAAAAGTTTTAAAATTTCTATTTTTGAACTTTTAGAAATATTGAGTTTTTGGGTCAATTTAAAAAAACACGTGTTTTAGGTCAAATTTTGCAGAACTTTTTTTCTTCTTTTCAGGAACTCCAGAACTTTGTGAATGCTACCCAGAACAGTTTTAAAGTTTCCATTTATTGAACTTTTAGAAATATTGAGTTTTTGGGTCAATTTAAAAAAACACTTTTTTTAGGTAAAATTTTGCAGAACTTTTTTCTTCTTTTCAAGAACTCCAGAACTGTTTGCATGATACCCAGAAAAGTTTTAAAATTTCCATTTTTTGAACAATTTAAAAAACCCCTTTTTTTAGGCCAAAGTTTGCATAACTTTTATTCTGCTTTTCAGGAACTCAAGAACTGTTTGAATGCTACCCAGAAAAGTTTTAAAATTTCCATTTTTTGAACTTTTAGAAATATTGACTTTTTGGGTCAATTTAAAAAAACACGTTTTTAGGTCAAATTTTGCAGAACTTTTTTTCTTCTTTTCAGGAATTCCAGAACTTTTTGAATGCTACCCAGGACAGTTTTAAAATTTCCATTTTTTGAACAATTTTAGAAATATTGTGTTTTTGGATCAATTTGAAAAAACACTTTGTTTAGGTCTAATTTTGCACACCTTTTTTTCTTCTTTTCAGGAACTCCAGAACTGTTTGAATGCTACCCAGAAAAGTTTTAAAATTTCCATTTTTTGAACTTTTAGAAATATTGAGTTTTTGGGTCAATTCAAAAAAACACGTTTTTTAGGTCAAATTTTGCAGAACTTTTTTTCTTCTTTTCAGGAACTCCAGAACTTTTTGAATGCTACCCAGAAAAATTTTAAAATTTCCATTTTTTGAACAAATACTCAATATTTCCAAAAAGTTCAATAAATGGAAACTTTAAAACTGTTCTGGGTAGCATTCCAAAAGTTCTGGAGCTCCTGAAAAGAAGAAAAAATTCCTAGCAAAATGAAGTGCATCAAAGAACGTTGAAACAATAAGAAGGTCCAACGCCAAACATCGCATGGTGAATTCCCTACGCGGCAAGAAAATTCGACTCCATAAGAATTAAATTGGTTCAACATTTATTACCACGCGGGGAAATTTATAGCGTGCGATGATTGGCGTTGGACCTTCTTATTGTTTCAACGTTCTTTGGTATCAGCTAACTTCATATTGATTGGCGCGACATCTGCTGTCACTAAGTGCTCAGGAAATCGGCAAACTTGCCAACAACGGTTTGTGTCTGTATTTTCTATGTTATTTCTATATTTCATCAAAATATGCACTCATAGAATGTTGAAACAATAAGTAGGTCCAACGCCAAACATCGCACGCTATCAATTTACTGGTAGGGAATTCCCGCGTGGTAATAAATGTTGAACCGATTTAATTCTTATCGAGTCGAATTTTCTTACCGCGTAGGGAATTCACCATGCGATGTTTGGCGTTGCACCTTCTTGTTGTTTCAACGTTCTTTGGTATCTCCGAACCTCATATTGGTTGGTGCGACATCTGCTGGCTCTAAGTGCTCAGGAAATCCACAAACTTGCCAACAACGGCTTGTTTCTGTGTTTTCTATGTTATTTCTATTATTTCATCAAAATAAGTTAACACCAAAAAATATGCACTTCATTTTGCTAGGAATTTTTTTCTTCTTTTCAGGAACTCCAGAACTTTTTGAATGCTACCCAGAAAAATGTTTAAATTTCCATTTTTTGAACTTTTAGAAATATTGAGTTTTTGGTTCAATTTAAAAAAACACTTTTTTTAGGTCAAATTTTGCATACCTTTTTTTCTTCTTTTCAGGAACTTTAGAACTGTTTGAATGCTAGCCAGAAAAGTTTTAAAATTTCCATTTTTTGAACTTTTAGAAATGTTGAGTTTTTGGGTCAATTTAAAAAAAACACTTTTTTTAGGTAAAATTTTGCAAAACTTTTTTTCTTCTTTTCAGGAACTCCAGAACTTTTTGAATGCTACCCAGAAAAGTTTTAAAATTTCTATTTTTGAACTTTTAGAAATATTGAGTTTTTGGGTCAATTTAAAAAAACACGTGTTTTAGGTCAAATTTTGCAGAACTTTTTTTCTTCTTTTCAGGAACACCAGAACTTTTCGAATGCTACCCACAAAAGTTTTAAAATTTCTATTTTTGAACTTTTAGAAATATTGAGTTTTTGGGTCAATTTAAAAAAACACGTGTTTTAGGTCAAATTTTGCAGAACTTTTTTTCTTCTTTTCAGGAACTCCAGAACTTTTTGAATGCTACCCAGAAAAATTTTTAAAGTTCCATTTTTTGAACTTTTAGAAATATTGAGTTTTTGGTTCAATTTAAAAAAACACTTATTTTAGGTAAAATTTTGCAGAACTTTTTTTCTTCTTTTCAGGAACTCCAGAACTTTTTGAATGCTACCCAGAAAAATTTTTAAAGTTCCATTTTTTGAACTTTTAGAAATATTGAGTTTTTGGTTTAATTTAAAAAAACACTTATTTTAGGTAAAATTTTGCAGAACTTTTTTTCTTCTTTTCAGGAACACCAGAACTTTTCGAATGCTACCCACAAAAGTTTTAAAATTTCTATTTTTGAACTTTTAGAAATATTGAGTTTTTGGGTCAATTTAAAAAAACACGTGTTTTAGGTCAAATTTTGCAGAACTTTTTTCTTCTTTTCAGGAACTCCAGAACTTTGTGAATGCTACCCAGAACAGTTTTAAAGTTTCCATTTATTGAACTTTTAGAAATATTGAGTTTTTGGGTCAATTTAAAAAAACACTTTTTTTAGGTAAAATTTTGCAGAACTTTTTTCTTCTTTTCAAGAACTCCAGAACTGTTTGCATGATACCCAGAAAAGTTTTAAAATTTCCATTTTTTGAACAATTTAAAAAACCCCTTTTTTTAGGCCAAAGTTTGCATAACTTTTATTCTGCTTTTCAGGAACTCAAGAACTGTTTGAATGCTACCCAGAAAAGTTTTAAAATTTCCATTTTTTGAACTTTTAGAAATATTGACTTTTTGGGTCAATTTAAAAAAAACACGTTTTTAGGTCAAATTTTGCAGAACTTTTTTTCTTCTTTTCAGGAATTCCAGAACTTTTTGAATGCTACCCAGGACAGTTTTAAAATTTCCATTTTTTGAACAATTTTAGAAATATTGTGTTTTTGGATCAGTTTGAAAAAACACTTTGTTTAGGTCTAATTTTGCACACCCTTTTTTCTTCTTTTCAGGAACTCCAGAACTGTTTGAATGCTACCCAGAAAAGTTTTAAAATTTCCATTTTTTGAACTTTTAGAAATATTGAGTTTTTGGGTCAATTCAAAAAAACACGTTTTTTAGGTCAAATTTTGCAGAACTTTTTTTCTTCTTTTCAGGAACTCCAGAACTTTTTGAATGCTACCCAGAAAAATTTTAAAATTTCCATTTTTTGAACAAATACTCAATATTTCCAAAAAGTTCAATAAATGGAAACTTTAAAACTGTTCTGGGTAGCATTCCAAAAGTTCTGGAGCTCCTGAAAAGAAGAAAAAATTCCTAGCAAAATGAAGTGCATCAAAGAACGTTGAAACAATAAGAAGGTCCAACGCCAAACATCGCATGGTGAATTCCCTACGCGGCAAGAAAATTCGACTCCATAAGAATTAAATTGGTTCAACATTTATTACCACGCGGGGAAATTTATAGCGTGCGATGATTGGCGTTGGACCTTCTTATTGTTTCAACGTTCTTTGGTATCAGCTAACTTCATATTGATTGGCGCGACATCTGCTGTCACTAAGTGCTCAGGAAATCGGCAAACTTGCCAACAACGGTTTGTGTCTGTATTTTCTATGTTATTTCTATATTTCATCAAAATATGCACTCATAGAATGTTGAAACAATAAGTAGGTCCAACGCCAAACATCGCACGCTATCAATTTACTGGTAGGGAATTCCCGCGTGGTAATAAATGTTGAACCGATTTAATTCTTATCGAGTCGAATTTTCTTACCGCGTAGGGAATTCACCATGCGATGTTTGGCGTTGCACCTTCTTGTTGTTTCAACGTTCTTTGGTATCTCCGAACCTCATATTGGTTGGTGCGACATCTGCTGGCTCTAAGTGCTCAGGAAATCCACAAACTTGCCAACAACGGCTTGTTTCTGTGTTTTCTATGTTATTTCTATTATTTCATCAAAATAAGTTAACACCAAAAAATATGCACTTCATTTTGCTAGGAATTTTTTTCTTCTTTTCAGGAACTCCAGAACTTTTTGAATGCTACCCAGAAAAATGTTTAAATTTCCATTTTTTGAACTTTTAGAAATATTGAGTTTTTGGTTCAATTTAAAAAAACACTTTTTTTAGGTCAAATTTTGCATACCTTTTTTTCTTCTTTTCAGGAACTTTAGAACTGTTTGAATGCTAGCCAGAAAAGTTTTAAAATTTCCATTTTTTGAACTTTTAGAAATGTTGAGTTTTTGGGTCAATTTAAAAAAAACACTTTTTTTAGGTAAAATTTTGCAAAACTTTTTTTCTTCTTTTCAGGAACTCCAGAACTTTTTGAATGCTACCCAGAAAAATTTTTAAATTTCCATTTTTTGAACTTTTAGAAATATTGAGTTTTTGGTTCAATTTAAAAAAACACTTTTTTTAGGTAAAATTTTGCAGAACTTTTTTTCTTTTTTCAGGAACACCAGAACTTTTTGAATGCTGCCCACAAAAGTTTTAAAATTTCCATTTTTTGAACTTTTAGAAATATTGAGTTTTTGGGTCAATTTAAAAAAACACGTTTTTTAGGTAAAATTTTGCAGAACTTTTTTTCTTCTTTTCAGGAACTCCAGAACTTTTTGAATGCTACCCAGAAAAATTTTAAAATTTCCATTTTTTGAACTTTTAGATATATTGAGTTTTTGGGTCAATTTAAAAAAAACACTTTTTTTAGGTAAAATTTTGCAAAACTTTTTTTCTTCTTTTCAGGAACTCCAGAACTTTTTGAATGCTACCCAGGACAGTTTTAAAATTTCCATTTTTTGAACATTTTTAGAAATATTGAGTTTTTGGATCAATTTGAAAAAACAAATTTGAAGGTCAAATTTTGCATACCTTTTTTTCTTCTTTTCAGGAACTCCAGAACTGTTTGAATGCTACCCAGAAAAAATTTAAAATTTCCATTTTTTGAACTTTTAGAAATATTGAGTTTTTGGGTCAATTTAAAAAAACACGTTTTTTAGTCAAATTTTGCAGAACTTTTTTTCTTCTTTTCAGGAACTCCAGAACTTTTTGAATGCTACCGAGAAAAATTTTAAAATTTCCATTTTTTGAACAAAAACTCAATATTTCCAAAAAGTTCAAAAAATGGAAATTTAAACATTTTTCTGGGTAGCATTCAAAAAGTTCTGGAGTTCCTGAAAAGAGAAAAAATTCCTAGCAAAATGAAGTGCATCAAAGAACGTTGAAACAATAAGAAGGTCCAACGCCAAACATCGCATGGTGAATTCCCTACGCGGCAAGAAAATTCGACTCCATAAGAATTAAATTGGTTCAACATTTATTACCACGCGGGGAAATTGATAGCGTGCGATGTTTGGCGTTGGACCTTCTTATTGTTTTAACGTTCTTTGGTATCAGCTAACTTCATATTGATTGGCGCGACATTTGCTGGCAGTAAGTGCTCAGGAAATCCACAAACTTGCCAACAACGGTTTGTGGCTGTGTTTTCTCTGTTATTTCTATATTTCATCA
This sequence comes from Merzomyia westermanni, assembly GCA_949987695.1. Lineage (NCBI taxonomy): Eukaryota > Metazoa > Arthropoda > Insecta > Diptera > Tephritidae > Merzomyia > Merzomyia westermanni. The sequence continues at coordinate 134,293,354 of OX465289.1, forward strand.
AAATATGCACTCATAGAACGTTGAAACAATAAGTAGGTCCAACGCCAAACATCGCACGCTATCAATATACTGGTAGGGAATTCCCGCGTGGTAATAAATGTTGAACCGATTTAATTCTTATTCGAATTTTCTAACCGCGTAGGGAATTAACCATACGATGTTTGGCGTTGGACCTTCTTATTGTTTCAACGTTCTTTGGTATCTCCGAACCTCATATTGGTTGGTGCGACATCTGCTCAGGAAATCCACAAACTTGCCAACAACGGCTTGTGTCTGTGTTTTCTATGTTATTTCTATTATTTCATCAAAATAAGTTACCACCAAAAAATATGCACTTCATTTTGCTAGGAATTTTTTTCTTCTTTTCAGGAACTCCAGAACTTTTTGAATGCTACCCAGAAAAATGTTTAAATTTCCATTTTTTGAACAAATACTCAATATTTCCAAAAAGTTCAATAAATGGAAACTTTAAAACTGTTCTGGGTAGCATTCCAAAAGTTCTGGAGCTCCTGAAAAGAAGAAAAAATTCCTAGCAAAATGAAGTGCATCAAAGAACGTTGAAACAATAAGAAGGTCCAACGCCAAACATCGCATGGTGAATTCCCTACGCGGCAAGAAAATTCGACTCCATAAGAATTAAATTGGTTCAACATTTATTACCACGCGGGGAAATTTATAGCGTGCGATGATTGGCGTTGGACCTTCTTATTGTTTCAACGTTCTTTGGTATCAGCTAACTTCATATTGATTGGCGCGACATCTGCTGTCACTAAGTGCTCAGGAAATCGGCAAACTTGCCAACAACGGTTTGTGTCTGTATTTTCTATGTTATTTCTATATTTCATCAAAATATGCACTCATAGAATGTTGAAACAATAAGTAGGTCCAACGCCAAACATCGCACGCTATCAATTTACTGGTAGGGAATTCCCGCGTGGTAATAAATGTTGAACCGATTTAATTCTTATCGAGTCGAATTTTCTTACCGCGTAGGGAATTCACCATGCGATGTTTGGCGTTGCACCTTGTTGTTTCAACGTTCTTTGGTATCTCCGAACCTCATATTGGTTGGTGCGACATCTGCTGGCTCTAAGTGCTCAGGAAATCCACAAACTTGCCAACAACGGCTTGTTTCTGTGTTTTCTATGTTATTTCTATTATTTCATCAAAATAAGTTAACACCAAAAAATATGCACTTCATTTTGCTAGGAATTTTTTTCTTCTTTTCAGGAACTCCAGAACTTTTTGAATGCTACCCAGAAAAATGTTTAAATTTCCATTTTTTGAACTATTTATTATTTAGAAATATTGAGTTTTTGGTTCAATTTAAAAAAACACTTTTTTTAGGTCAAATTTTGCATACCTTTTTTTCTTCTTTTCAGGAACTTTAGAACTGTTTGAATGCTAGCCAGAAAAGTTTTAAAATTTCCATTTTTTGAACTTTTAGAAATGTTGAGTTTTTGGGTCAATTTAAAAAAAACACTTTTTTTAGGTAAAATTTTGCAAAACTTTTTTTCTTCTTTTCAGGAACTCCAGAACTTTTTGAATGCTACCCAGACCAGTTTTAAAATTTCCATTTTTTGAACATTTTTAGAAATATTGAGTTTTTGGATCAATTTGAAAAAACAAATTTGAAGGTCAAATTTTGCATACCTTTTTTTCTTCTTTTCAGGAACTCCAGAACTGTTTGAATGCTACCCAGAAAAAATTTAAAATTTCCATTTTTTGAACTTTTAGAAATATTGAGTTTTTGGGTCAATTTAAAAAAACACGTTTTTTAGTCAAATTTTGCAGAACTTTTTTTCTTCTTTTCAGGAACTCCAGAACTTTTTGAATGCTACCGAGAAAAATGTTTAAATTTCCATTTTTTGAACTTTTAGAAATATTGAGTTTTTGGTTCAATTTAAAAAAACACTTTTTTTAGGTCAAATTTTGCATACCTTTTTTTCTTCTTTTCAGGAACTTTAGAACTGTTTGAATGCTAGCCAGAAAAGTTTTAAAATTTCCATTTTTTGAACTTTTAGAAATGTTGAGTTTTTGGGTCAATTTAAAAAAAACACTTTTTTTAGGTAAAATTTTGCAAAGCTTTTTTTTCTTCTTTTCAGGAACTCCAGAACTTTTTGAATGCTACCCAGGACAGTTTTAAAATTTCCATTTTTTGAACTTTTAGAAATGTTGAGTTTTTGGGTCAATTTAAAAAAAACACTTTTTTTAGGTAAAATTTTGCAAAACTTTTTTTCTTCTTTTCAGGAACTCCAGAACTTTTTGAATGCTACCCAGAAAAATTTTTAAATTTCCATTTTTTGAACTTTTAGAAATATTGAGTTTTTGGTTCAATTTAAAAAAACACTTTTTTTAGGTAAAATTTTGCAGAACTTTTTTTCTTTTTTCAGGAACACCAGAACTTTTTGAATGCTGCCCACAAAAGTTTTAAAATTTCCATTTTTTGAACTTTTAGAAATATTGAGTTTTTGGGTCAATTTAAAAAAACACGTTTTTTAGGTAAAATTTTGCAGAACTTTTTTTCTTCTTTTCAGGAACTCCAGAACTTTTTGAATGCTACCCAGAAAAATTTTAAAATTTCCATTTTTTGAACTTTTAGATATATTGAGTTTTTGGGTCAATTTAAAAAAAACACTTTTTTTAGGTAAAATTTTGCAAAACTTTTTTTTCTTCTTTTCAGGAACTCCAGAACTTTTTGAATGCTACCCAGGACAGTTTTAAAATTTCCATTTTTTGAACATTTTTAGAAATATTGAGTTTTTGGATCAATTTGAAAAAACAAATTTGAAGGTCAAATTTTGCATACCTTTTTTTCTTCTTTTCAGGAACTCCAGAACTGTTTGAATGCTACCCAGAAAAAATTTAAAATTTCCATTTTTTGAACTTTTAGAAATATTGAGTTTTTGGGTCAATTTAAAAAAACACGTTTTTTAGTCAAATTTTGCAGAACTTTTTTTCTTCTTTTCAGGAACTCCAGAACTTTTTGAATGCTACCCAGAAAAATTTTAAAATTTCCATTTTTTGAACAAAAACTCAATATTTCCAAAAAGTTCAAAAAATGGAAATTTAAACATTTTTCTGGGTAGCATTCAAAAAGTTCTGGAGTTCCTGAAAAGAAGAAAAAATTCCTAGCAAAATGAAGTGCATCAAAGAACGTTGAAACAATAAGAAGGTCCAACGCCAAACATCGCATGGTGAATTCCCTACGCGGCAAGAAAATTCGACTCCATAAGAATTAAATTGGTTCAACATTTATTACCACGCGGGGAAATTGATAGCGTGCGATGTTTGGCGTTGGACCTTCTTATTGTTTTAACGTTCTTTGGTATCAGCTAACTTCATATTGATTGGCGCGACATTTGCTGGCAGTAAGTGCTCAGGAAATCCACAAACTTGCCAACAACGGTTTGTGGCTGTGTTTTCTATGTTATTTCTATATTTCATCAAAATATGCACTCATAGAACGTTGAAACAATAAGTAGGTCCAACGCCAAACATCGCACGCTATCAATATACTGGTAGGGAATTCCCGCGTGGTAATAAATGTTGAACCGATTTAATTCTTATTCGAATTTTCTAACCGCGTAGGGAATTAACCATACGATGTTTGGCGTTGGACCTTCTTATTGTTTCAACGTTCTTTGGTATCTCCGAACCTCATATTGGTTGGTGCGACATCTGCTCAGGAAATCCACAAACTTGCCAACAACGGCTTGTGTCTGTGTTTTCTATGTTATTTCTATTATTTCATCAAAATAAGTTACCACCAAAAAATATGCACTTCATTTTGCTAGGAATTTTTTTCTTCTTTTCAGGAACTCCAGAACTTTTTGAATGCTACCCAGAAAAATGTTTAAATTTCCATTTTTTGAACTTTTAGAAATATTGAGTTTTTGGTTCAATTTAAAAAAACACTTTTTTTAGGTCAAATTTTGCAGAACTTTTTTTCTTCTTTTCAGGAACTCCAGAACTTTTTGAATGCTACCCAGGACAGTTTTAAATTTCCATTTTCTGAGCAAATTTATAAATATTGAGTTTTTGGATCAATTTGAAAAAACACTTTTTGTAGGTCAAATTTTGCATACCTTTTTTCTTCTTTTCAGGAACTCCAGAACTGTTTGAATGCTACCCAGGACAGTTTTAAAATTTCCATTTTTTGAACATTTTTAGATATATTGTGTTTTTGGATCAATTTGAAAAAACACTTTTTTTAGGTCAAATTTTGCACACCTTTTTTTCTTCTTTTCAGGAACTCCAGAACTGTTTGAATGCTACCCAGAAAAGTTTTAAAATTTTCATTTTTTGAACTTTTAGAAATATTGAGTTTTTGGGTCAATTCAAAAAAACACGTTTTTTAGGTCAAATTTTGCAGAACTTTTTTTCTTCTTTTCAGGAACTCTAGAACTGTTTGAATGCTAGCCAGAAAAGTTTTAAAATTTCCATTTTTTGAACTTTTAGAAATATTGAGTTTTTGGGTCAATTTAAAAAAACACGTTTTTTAGGTCAAATTTTGCAGAACTTTTTTTCTTCTTTTCAGAAACTCCAGAACTTTTTGAATGCTACCCAGAAAAATATTAAAATTTCCATTTTTTGAACTTTTAGAAATATTGAGTTTTTGGGTCAATTTAAAAAAAACACTTTTTTTAGGTAAAATTTTGCAAAACTTTTTTTCTTCTTTTCAGGAACTCCAGAACTTTTTGAATGCTACTTTTTGAATCAATTTAAAAAAACACGTTTTTTAGGTAAAATTTTGCAGAACTTTTTTTCTTCTTTTCAGAAACTCCAGAACTTTTTGAATGCTACCCAGAAAAATATTAAAATTTCCATTTTTTGAACTTTTAGAAATATTGAGTTTTTGGGTCAATTTAAAAAAAACACTTTTTTTAGGTAAAATTTTGCAAAACTTTTTTTCTTCTTTTCAGGAACTCCAGAACTTTTTGAATGCTACTTTTTGAATCAATTTAAAAAAACACGTTTTTTAGGTCAAATTTTGCAGAACTTTTTTTCTTCTTTTCAGAAACTCCAGAACTTTTTGAATGCTACCCAGAAAAATATTAAAATTTCCATTTTTTGAACTTTTAGAAATATTGAGTTTTTGGGTCAATTTAAAAAAAACACTTTTTTTAGGTAAAATTTTGCAAAACTTTTTTTCTTCTTTTCAGGAACTCCAGAACTTTTTGAATGCTACCCAGGAAAATTTTTAAATTTCCATATTTTGAACTTTTAGAAATATTGAGTTTTTGGTTCAATTTAAAAAAACACTTTTTTTAGGTAAAATTTTGCAGAACTTTTTTTCTTTTTTCAGGAACACCAGAACTTTTTGAATGCTGCCCACAAAAGTTTTAAAATTTCCATTTTTTGAACTTTTAGAAATATTGAGTTTTTGGGTCAATTTAAAAAAACACGTTTTTTAGGTAAAATTTTGCAAAACTTTTTTTCTTCTTTTCAGGAACTCCAGAACTTTTTGAATGCTACCCAGAAAAATTTTTAAATTTCCATTTTTTGAACAAAAACTCAATATTTCCAAAAAGTTCAATAAATGGAAACTTTAAAACTGTTCTGGGTAGCATTCCAAAAGTTCTGGAGCTCCTGAAAAGAAGAAAAAATTCCTAGCAAAATGAAGTGCATCAAAGAAGGGAGCGTGTCATTATTCTGTATTACAAAATTCTGTGTGACAAAATTCTGTAAATTGCAAAAAAATTCTGCTTGAACAAAATTCTGCTTTTTAAAATTCTGCTTTTTTAAAATTCTGCTTTCTAAAATTCTGCTTTCAATGTTCTGTATTACAAAATTCTGTATTAAAATATAATGTTAACAATGTTAAAGAGGTAATGTAATTATTTTGAAAAAGTGCGCACATGTACATATGTATATATTTTATTTGTTTTGTCGCAAGTTTTCATGTGGTTGTTGTAAATTATTAGGCTGTACTTAAAAACGCGCAAAAGAGTCGGATCGGTGGCATGTTGCCACCGATCAGGGCAACCACCTGGACTTGGCATGGCGTAGCCCAGGGTTATTTAAATAAGCGCGGCCGAAGGCCGCCTATGCAGAAAGGTCTTTTGTACAGAATAACTGTAGTTCGCGTAGCTGCGCACTTTTTCAAAATAATTACATTACCTCTTTAACATTGTTAACATTATATTTTAATACAGAATTTTGTAATACAGAACATTGAAAGCAGAATTTTAGAAAGCAGAATTTTAAAAAAGCAGAATTTTAAAAAAGCAGAATTTTAAAAAGCAGAATTTTGTTTTTAGAATTTTGTACATACAGAATTTCGACAGCAACCCTCAAAGAACGTTGAAACAATAAGAAGGTCCAACGCCAAACATCGCATGGTGAATTCCCTACGCGGCAAGAAAATTCGACTCCATAAGAATTAAATTGGTTCAACATTTATTACCACGCGGGGAAATTGATAGCGTGCGATGTTTGGCGTTGGACCTTCTTATTGTTTTAACGTTCTTTGGTATCAGCTAACTTCATATTGATTGGCGCGACATTTGCTGGCACTAAGTGCTCAGGAAATCCACAAACTTGCCAACAACGGTTTGTGGCTGTGTTTTCTATGTTATTTCTATATTTCATCAAAATATGCACTCATAGAACGTTGAAACAATAAGTAGGTCCAACGCCAAACATCGCACGCTATCAATTTACTGGTAGGAAATTCCCGCGTGGTAATAAATGTTGAACCGATTTAATTCTTATTCGAATTTTCTTACCGCGTAGGGAATTAACCATACGATGTTTGGCGTTGGACCTTCTTATTGTTTCAACGTTCTTTGGTATCTCCGAACCTCATATTGGTTGGTGCGACATCTGCTCAGGAAATCCACAAACTGGCCAACAACGGCTTGTGTCTGTGTTTTCTATGTTATTTCTATTATTTCATCAAAATAAGTTACCACCAAAAAATATGCACTTCATTTTGCTAGGAATTTTTTTCTTCTTTTCAGGAACTCCAGAACTTTTTGAATGCTACCCAGAAAAATTTTTAAATTTCCATTTTTTGAACTTTTATTTAGTTTTTGGTTCAATTTAAAAAAACACTTATTTTAGGTAAAATTTTGCAGAACTTTTTTTCTTCTTTTCAGGAACTCCAGAACTTTTTGAATGCTACCGAGAACAGTTTTAAAGTTTCCATTTATTGAACTTTTAGAAATATTGAGTTTTTGGGTCAATTTAAAAAAACACTTTTTTTAGGTAAAATTTTGCAGAACTTTTTTCTTCTTTTCAAGAACTCAAGAACTGTTTGAATGCTACCCAGGACAGTTTAAAAATTTCCATTTTTTGAACATTTTTAGAAATATTGAGTTTTTGGATCAATTTGAAAAAACAAATTTGAAGGTCAAATTTTGCATACCTTTTTTTTCTTTTCAGGAACTCCAGAACTGTTTGAATGCTACCCAGGACAGTTTTAAAATTTCCATTTTTTGAACATTTTTAGATATATTGTGTTTTTGGATCAATTTGAAAAAACACTTTTTTTAGGTCAAATTTTGCACACCTTTTTTTCTTCTTTTCAGGAACTCCAGAACTGTTTGAATGCTACCCAGAAAAGTTTTAAAATTTTCATTTTTTGAACTTTTAGAAATATTGAGTTTTTGGGTCAATTCAAAAAAACACGTTTTTTAGGTCAAATTTTGCAGAACTTTTTTTCTTCTTTTCAGGAACTCTAGAACTGTTTGAATGCTAGCCAGAAAAGTTTTAAAATTTCCATTTTTTGAACTTTTAGAAATATTGAGTTTTTGGGTCAATTTAAAAAAACACGTTTTTTAGGTCAAATTTTGCAGAACTTTTTTTCTTCTTTTCAGAAACTCCAGAACTTTTTGAATGCTACCCAGAAAAATATTAAAATTTCCATTTTTTGAACTTTTAGAAATATTGAGTTTTTGGGTCAATTTAAAAAAAACACTTTTTTTAGGTAAAATTTTGCAAAACTTTTTTTCTTCTTTTCAGGAACTCCAGAACTTTTTGAATGCTACTTTTTGAATCAATTTAAAAAAACACGTTTTTTAGGTAAAATTTTGCAGAACTTTTTTTCTTCTTTTCAGAAACTCCAGAACTTTTTGAATGCTACCCAGAAAAATATTAAAATTTCCATTTTTTGAACTTTTAGAAATATTGAGTTTTTGGGTCAATTTAAAAAAAACACTTTTTTTAGGTAAAATTTTGCAAAACTTTTTTTCTTCTTTTCAGGAACTCCAGAACTTTTTGAATGCTACTTTTTGAATCAATTTAAAAAAACACGTTTTTTAGGTCAAATTTTGCAGAACTTTTTTTCTTCTTTTCAGAAACTCCAGAACTTTTTGAATGCTACCCAGGACAGTTTTAAATTTCCATTTTCTGAGCAAATTTATAAATATTGAGTTTTTGGATCAATTTGAAAAAACACTTTTTGTAGGTCAAATTTTGCATACCTTTTTTTCTTCTTTTCAGGAACTCCAGAACTGTTTGAATGCTACCCAGGACAGTTTTAAAATTTCCATTTTTTGAACATTTTTAGATATATTGTGTTTTTGGATCAATTTGAAAAAACACTTTTTTTAGGTCAAATTTTGCACACCTTTTTTTCTTCTTTTCAGGAACTCCAGAACTGTTTGAATGCTACCCAGAAAAGTTTTAAAATTTTCATTTTTTGAACTTTTAGAAATATTGAGTTTTTGGGTCAATTCAAAAAAACACGTTTTTTAGGTCAAATTTTGCAGAACTTTTTTTCTTCTTTTCAGGAACTCTAGAACTGTTTGAATGCTAGCCAGAAAAGTTTTAAAATTTCCATTTTTTGAACTTTTAGAAATATTGAGTTTTTGGGTCAATTTAAAAAAACACGTTTTTTAGGTCAAATTTTGCAGAACTTTTTTTCTTCTTTTCAGAAACTCCAGAACTTTTTGAATGCTACCCAGAAAAATATTAAAATTTCCATTTTTTGAACTTTTAGAAATATTGAGTTTTTGGGTCAATTTAAAAAAAACACTTTTTTTAGGTAAAATTTTGCAAAACTTTTTTTCTTCTTTTCAGGAACTCCAGAACTTTTTGAATGCTACTTTTTGAATCAATTTAAAAAAACACGTTTTTTAGGTAAAATTTTGCAGAACTTTTTTTCTTCTTTTCAGAAACTCCAGAACTTTTTGAATGCTACCCAGAAAAATATTAAAATTTCCATTTTTTGAACTTTTAGAAATATTGAGTTTTTGGGTCAATTTAAAAAAAACACTTTTTTTAGGTAAAATTTTGCAAAACTTTTTTTCTTCTTTTCAGGAACTCCAGAACTTTTTGAATGCTACTTTTTGAATCAATTTAAAAAAACACGTTTTTTAGGTCAAATTTTGCAGAACTTTTTTTCTTCTTTTCAGAAACTCCAGAACTTTTTGAATGCTACCCAGAAAAATATTAAAATTTCCATTTTTTGAACTTTTAGAAATATTGAGTTTTTGGGTCAATTTAAAAAAAACACTTTTTTTAGGTAAAATTTTGCAAAACTTTTTTTCTTCTTTTCAGGAACTCCAGAACTTTTTGAATGCTACCCAGGAAAATTTTTAAATTTCCATATTTTGAACTTTTAGAAATATTGAGTTTTTGGTTCAATTTAAAAAAACACTTTTTTTAGGTAAAATTTTGCAGAACTTTTTTTCTTTTTTCAGGAACACCAGAACTTTTTGAATGCTGCCCACAAAAGTTTTAAAATTTCCATTTTTTGAACTTTTAGAAATATTGAGTTTTTGGGTCAATTTAAAAAAACACGTTTTTTAGGTAAAATTTTGCAAAACTTTTTTTCTTCTTTTCAGGAACTCCAGAACTTTTTGAATGCTACTTTTTGAATCAATTTAAAAAAACACGTTTTTTAGGTCAAATTTTGCAGAACTTTTTTTCTTCTTTTCAGAAACTCCAGAACTTTTTGAATGCTACCCAGAAAAATATTAAAATTTCCATTTTTTGAACTTTTAGAAATATTGAGTTTTTGGGTCAATTTAAAAAAAACACTTTTTTTAGGTAAAATTTTGCAAAACTTTTTTTCTTCTTTTCAGGAACTCCAGAACTTTTTGAATGCTACCCAGAAAAATTTTTAAATTTCCATATTTTGAACTTTTAGAAATATTGAGTTTTTGGTTCAATTTAAAAAAACACTTTTTTTAGGTAAAATTTTGCAGAACTTTTTTTCTTTTTTCAGGAACACCAGAACTTTTTGAATGCTGCCCACAAAAGTTTTAAAATTTCCATTTTTTGAACTTTTAGAAATATTGAGTTTTTGGGTCAATTTAAAAAAACACGTTTTTTAGGTAAAATTTTGCAAAACTTTTTTTCTTCTTTTCAGGAACTCCAGAACTTTTTGAATGCTACCCAGAAAAATTTTAAAATTTCCATTTTTTGAACTTTTAGAAATATTGAGTTTTTGGGTCAATTTAAAAAAAACACTTTTTTTAGGTAAAATTTTGCAAAACTTTTTTTCTTCTTTTCAGGAACTCCAGAACTTTTTGAATGCTACCCAGGACAGTTTTAAAATTTCCATTTTTTGAACATTTTTAGAAATATTGAGTTTTTGGATCAATTTGCAAAAACAAATTTGAAGGTCAAATTTTGCATACCTTTTTTTCTTCTTTTCAGGAACTCCAGAACTGTTTGAATGCTACCCAGAAAAAATTTAAAATTTCCATTTTTCGAACTTTTAGAAATATTGAGTTTTTGGGGCAATTTAAAAAAACACGTTTTTTAGTCAAATTTTGCAGAACTTTTTTTCTTCTTTTCAGGAACTCCAGAACTTTTTGAATGCTACCCAGAAAAATTTTTAAATTTCCATTTTTTGAACAAAAACTCAATATTTCCAAAAAGTTCAATAAATGGAAACTTTAAAACTGTTCTGGGTAGCATTCCAAAAGTTCTGGAGCTCCTGAAAAGAAGAAAAAATTCCTAGCAAAATGAAGTGCATCAAAGAAGGGAGCGTGTCATTATTCTGTATTACAAAATTCTGTGTGACAAAATTCTGTAAATTGCAAAAAAATTCTGCTTGAACAAAATTCTGCTTTTTAAAATTCTGCTTTTTTAAAATTCTGCTTTCTAAAATTCTGCTTTCAATGTTCTGTATTACAAAATTCTGTATTAAAATATAATGTTAACAATGTTAAAGAGGTAATGTAATTATTTTGAAAAAGTGCGCACATGTACATATGTATATATTTTATTTGTTTTGTCGCAAGTTTTCATGTGGTTGTTGTAAATTATTAGGCTGTACTTAAAAACGCGCAAAAGAGTCGGATCGGTGGCATGTTGCCACCGATCAGGGCAACCACCTGGACTTGGCATGGCGTAGCCCAGGGTTATTTAAATAAGCGCGGCCGAAGGCCGCCTATGCAGAAAGGTCTTTTGTACAGAATAACTGTAGTTCGCGTAGCTGCGCACTTTTTCAAAATAATTACATTACCTCTTTAACATTGTTAACATTATATTTTAATACAGAATTTTGTAATACAGAACATTGAAAGCAGAATTTTAGAAAGCAGAATTTTAAAAAAGCAGAATTTTAAAAAAGCAGAATTTTAAAAAGCAGAATTTTGTTTTTAGAATTTTGTACATACAGAATTTCGACAGCAACCCTCAAAGAACGTTGAAACAATAAGAAGGTCCAACGCCAAACATCGCATGGTGAATTCCCTACGCGGCAAGAAAATTCGACTCCATAAGAATTAAATTGGTTCAACATTTATTACCACGCGGGGAAATTGATAGCGTGCGATGTTTGGCGTTGGACCTTCTTATTGTTTTAACGTTCTTTGGTATCAGCTAACTTCATATTGATTGGCGCGACATTTGCTGGCACTAAGTGCTCAGGAAATCCACAAACTTGCCAACAACGGTTTGTGGCTGTGTTTTCTATGTTATTTCTATATTTCATCAAAATATGCACTCATAGAACGTTGAAACAATAAGTAGGTCCAACGCCAAACATCGCACGCTATCAATTTACTGGTAGGAAATTCCCGCGTGGTAATAAATGTTGAACCGATTTAATTCTTATTCGAATTTTCTTACCGCGTAGGGAATTAACCATACGATGTTTGGCGTTGGACCTTCTTATTGTTTCAACGTTCTTTGGTATCTCCGAACCTCATATTGGTTGGTGCGACATCTGCTCAGGAAATCCACAAACTGGCCAACAACGGCTTGTGTCTGTGTTTTCTATGTTATTTCTATTATTTCATCAAAATAAGTTACCACCAAAAAATATGCACTTCATTTTGCTAGGAATTTTTTTCTTCTTTTCAGGAACTCCAGAACTTTTTGAATGCTACCCAGAAAAATTTTTAAATTTCCATTTTTTGAACTTTTATTTAGTTTTTGGTTCAATTTAAAAAAACACTTATTTTAGGTAAAATTTTGCAGAACTTTTTTTCTTCTTTTCAGGAACTCCAGAACTTTTTGAATGCTACCGAGAACAGTTTTAAAGTTTCCATTTATTGAACTTTTAGAAATATTGAGTTTTTGGGTCAATTTAAAAAAACACTTTTTTTAGGTAAAATTTTGCAGAACTTTTTTCTTCTTTTCAAGAACTCAAGAACTGTTTGAATGCTACCCAGGACAGTTTAAAAATTTCCATTTTTTGAACATTTTTAGAAATATTGAGTTTTTGGATCAATTTGAAAAAACAAATTTGAAGGTCAAATTTTGCATACCTTTTTTTTCTTTTCAGGAACTCCAGAACTGTTTGAATGCTACCCAGAAAAGTTTTAAAATTTCCATTTTTTGAACTTTTAGAAATATTGAGTTTTTGGGTCAATTTAAAAAGACACGTGTTTTAGGTCAAATTTTGCAGAACTTTTTTTCTTCTTTTCAGGAACTCCAGAACTTTTTGAATGCTACCCAGGAAAGTCTTAAAATTTCCATTTTTTGAACATTTGTAGAAATATTGAGTTTTTGGACCAATTTGAAAAAACACTTTTTTAGGTCAAATTTTGCACACCTTTTTTTCTTCTTTTCAGGAACTCCAGAACTGTTTGAATGCTACCCAGAAAAGTTTTAAAATTTCCATATTTTGAACTTTTAGAAATATTGAGTTTTTGGGTCAATTTAAAAAGACACGTTTTTTAGTTCAAATTTTGCATACCTTTTTTTCTTCTTTTCAGGAACTACAGAACTGTTTGAAAATTTTTAAATTTCCATATTTTGTACTTTTAGAAATATTGAGTTTTTGGGTCAATTTAAAAAAACACTTTTTTAGGTAAAATTTTGCAGAACTTTTTTCTTCTTTTCAGGAACTCCAGAACTTTTTGAATGCTACCCAGAAACATTTTTAAATTTCCATTTTTTGAACTTTTAGAAATATTGAGTTTTTGGGTCAATTTAAAAAAACACTTTTTTTAGGTAAAATTTTGCAGAACTTTTTTGCTTCTTTTCAGGAACACCAGAACTTTTTGAATGCTACCCACAAAAGTTTTAAAATTTCCATTTTTTGAACTTTTAGAAATATTGAGTTTTTGGGTCAATTTAAAAAAACACTTTTTTTAGATAAAATTTTGCAGAACTTTTTTTCTTCTTTTCAGGAACTCCAGAACTTTTTGAATGCTACCCAGAAAAATTTTAAAATTTCCATATTTTGTACTTTTAGAAATATTGAGTTTTTGGGTCAATTTAAAAAAACACTTTTTTAGGTAAAATTTTGCAGAACTTTTTTCTTCTTTTCAGGAGCTCCAGAACTTTTTGAATGCTACCCAGAAACATTTTTAAATTTCCATTTTTTGAACTTTTAGAAATATTGAGTTTTTGGGTCAATTTAAAAAAACACTTTTTTTAGGTAAAATTTTGCAGAACTTTTTTGCTTCTTTTCAGGAACACCAGAACTTTTTGAATGCTACCCAGAAAAGTTTTAAAATTTCCATTTTTTGGACTTTTACAAATATTAAGTTTTTGGGTCAATTTAAAAAAACACTTTTTTTAGGCAAAGGTTTGCAGAACTTTTTTTCTTCTTTTCAGGAACTCCATAACTTTTTGAATGCTACCCAGAAAAGTTTTAAAATTTCCATTTTTTGAACATTTTTAGAAATATTGAGTTTTTGGATCATTTAAAAAAACACTTTTTTTAGGTCAAATTTTGCATAACTTTTTTTCTTCTTTTCAGGTCAAATTTTGCAGAACTTTTTTCTTCTTTTCAGGAACTCCAGAACTTTTTGAATGCTACCCAGGACAGTTTTAAAATTTCCATTTTTTGAACATTTTTAGAAATATTGAGTTTTTGGATCAATTTGAAAAAACAAATTTGAAGGTCAAATTTTGCATACCATTTTTTCTTCTTTTCAGGAACTCCAGAACTGTTTGAATGCTACCCAGAAAAGTTTTAAAATTTCCATTTTTTGAACAAAAACTCAATATTTCCAAAAAGTTCAATAAATGGAAACTTTAAAACTGTTCTGGGTAGCATTCCAAAAGTTCTGGAGCTCCTGAAAAGAAGAAAAAATTCCTAGCAAAATGAAGTGCATCAAAGAACGTTGAAACAATAAGAAGGTCCAACGCCAAACATCGCATGGTGAATTCCCTACGCGGTAAGAAAATACGACTCCATAAGAATTAAATTGGTTCAACATTTATTACCACGCGGGAATGCCCTACCAGTAAATTGATAGCGTGCGATGTTTGGCGTTGGACCTTCTTATTGTTTTAACGTTCTTTGGTATCAGCTAACTTCATATTGATTGGAGCGACATCTGCTGGCACTAAGTGCTCAAGAAATCCACAAACTTGCCAACAACGGTCTGTGGCTGTGTTTTCTATGTTATTTCTATTATTTCATCAAAATAAGTTACCACCAAAAAATATGCACTTCATTTTGCTAGGAATTTTTTTCTTCTTCTCAGGAACTCCAGAACTTTTTGAATGCTACCCAAAAAAATGTTTAAATTTCCATTTTTTGAACTTTTAGAAATATTGAGTTTTTGGGTCAATTTAAAAAAACACTTTTTTTAGGTAAAATTTTGCAGAACTTTTTTTCTTCTTTTCAGGAACTCCAGAACTTTTTGAATGCTACCGAGAACAGTTTTAAAGTTTCCATTTATTGAACTTTTAGAAATATTGAGTTTTTGGGTCAATTTAAAAAAACACTTTTTTTAGGTAAAATTTTGCAGAACTTTTTTCTTCTTTTCAAGAACTCAAGAACTGTTTGAATGCTACCCAGGACAGTTTAAAAATTTCCATTTTTTGAACATTTTTAGAAATATTGAGTTTTTGGATCAATTTGAAAAAACAAATTTGAAGGTCAAATTTTGCATACCTTTTTTTCTTTTCAGGAACTCCAGAACTGTTTGAATGCTACCCAGAAAAGTTTTAAAATTTCCATTTTTTGAACTTTTAGAAATATTGAGTTTTTGGGTCAATTTAAAAAGACACGTGTTTTAGGTCAAATTTTGCAGAACTTTTTTTCTTCTTTTCAGGAACTCCAGAACTTTTTGAATGCTACCCAGGAAAGTCTTAAAATTTCCATTTTTTGAACATTTGTAGAAATATTGAGTTTTTGGACCAATTTGAAAAAACACTTTTTTAGGTCAAATTTTGCACACCTTTTTTTCTTCTTTTCAGGAACTCCAGAACTGTTTGAATGCTACCCAGAAAAGTTTTAAAATTTCCATATTTTGAACTTTTAGAAATATTGAGTTTTTGGGTCAATTTAAAAAGACACGTTTTTTAGTTCAAATTTTGCATACCTTTTTTTCTTCTTTTCAGGAACTACAGAACTCTTTGAAAATTTTTAAATTTCCATATTTTGTACTTTTAGAAATATTGAGTTTTTGGGTCAATTTAAAAAAACACTTTTTTAGGTAAAATTTTGCAGAACTTTTTTCTTCTTTTCAGGAACTCCAGAACTTTTTGAATGCTACCCAGAAACATTTTTAAATTTCCATTTTTTGAACTTTTAGAAATATTGAGTTTTTGGGTCAATTTAAAAAAACACTTTTTTTAAGTAAAATTTTGCAGAACTTTTTTGCTTCTTTTCAGGAACACCAGAACTTTTTGAATGCTACCCACAAAAGTTTTAAAATTTCCATTTTTTGAACTTTTAGAAATATTGAGTTTTTGGGTCAATTTAAAAAAACACTTTTTTTAGATAAAATTTTGCAGAACTTTTTTTCTTCTTTTCAGGAACTCCAGAACTTTTTGAATGCTACCCAGAAAAATTTTAAAATTTCCATATTTTGTACTTTTAGAAATATTGAGTTTTTGGGTCAATTTAAAAAAACACTTTTTTAGGTAAAATTTTGCAGAACTTTTTTCTTCTTTTCAGGAGCTCCAGAACTTTTTGAATGCTACCCAGAAACATTTTTAAATTTCCATTTTTTGAACTTTTAGAAATATTGAGTTTTTGGGTCAATTTAAAAAAACACTTTTTTTAGGTAAAATTTTGCAGAACTTTTTTTCTTCTTTTCAGGAACACCAGAACTTTTTGAATGCTACCCAGAAAAGTTTTAAAATTTCCATTTTTTGGACTTTTAGAAATATTAAGTTTTTGGGTCAATTTAAAAAAACACTTTTTTTAGGCAAAGGTTTGCAGAACTTTTTTTCTTCTTTTCAGGAACTCCATAACTTTTTGAATGCTACCCAGAAAAGTTTTAAAATTTCCATTTTTTGAAAATTTTTAGAAATATTGAGTTTTTGGATCATTTAAAAAAACACTTTTTTTAGGTCAAATTTTGCATAACTTTTTTTCTTCTTTTCAGGTCAAATTTTGCAGAACTTTTTTCTTCTTTTCAGGAACTCCAGAACTTTTTGAATGCTACCCAGGACAGTTTTAAAATTTCCATTTTTTGAACATTTTTAGAAATATTGAGTTTTTGGATCAATTTGAAAAAACAAATTTGAAGGTCAAATTTTGCATACCATTTTTTCTTCTTTTCAGGAACTCCAGAACTGTTTGAATGCTACCCAGAAAAGTTTTAAAATTTCCATTTTTTGAACAAAAACTCAATATTTCCAAAAAGTTCAATAAATGGAAACTTTAAAACTGTTCTGGGTAGCATTCCAAAAGTTCTGGAGCTCCTGAAAAGAAGAAAAAATTCCTAGCAAAATGAAGTGCATCAAAGAACGTTGAAACAATAAGAAGGTCCAACGCCAAACATCGCATGGTGAATTCCCTACGCGGTAAGAAAATACGACTCCATAAGAATTAAATTGGTTCAACATTTATTACCACGCGGGAATGCCCTACCAGTAAATTGATAGAGTGCGATGTTTGGCGTTGGACCTTCTTATTGTTTTAACGTTCTTTGGTATCAGCTAACTTCATATTGATTGGAGCGACATCTGCTGGCACTAAGTGCTCAAGAAATCCACAAACTTGCCAACAACGGTCTGTGGCTGTGTTTTCTATGTTATTTCTATTATTTCATCAAAATAAGTTACCACCAAAAAATATGCACTTCATTTTGCTAGGAATTTTTTTCTTCTTCTCAGGAACTCCAGAACTTTTTGAATGCTACCCAAAAAAATGTTTAAATTTCCATTTTTTGAACTTTTAGAAATATTGAGTTTTTGGGTCAATTTAAAAAAACACTTTTTTTAGGAAAAATTTTGCAGAACTTTTTTCTTCTTTTCAAGAACACCAGAACTGTTTGAATGCTACCCAAAAAAATTTTTAAATTTTCATTTTTTGAACATTTTTAGAAATATTGAGTTTTTGGATCATTTAAAAAAACACTTTTTTTAGGTCAAATTTTGCATAACTTTTTTTCTTCTTTTCAGGAACTCAAGAACTGTTTGAATGCTACCCAGAAAAGTTTTAAAATTTCCATTTTTTGAACTTTTAGAAATATTGAGTTTTTGGGTCAATTTAGAAAAAACACTTTTTTTAGGTAAAATTTTGCAAAACTTTTTTTCTTCTTTTCAGGAACTCCAGAACTTTTTGAATGCTACCCAGAAAAATTTTAAAATTTCCATTTTTTGAACTTTTAGAAATATTGAGTTTTTGGGTCAATTTAAAAAAAACACTTTTTTTAGGTAAAATTTTGCAAAACTTTTTTTCTTCTTTTCAGGAACTCCAGAACTTTTTGAATGCTACCCAGGACAGTTTAAAAATTTCCATTTTTTGAACATTTTTAGAAATATTGAGTTTTTGGATCAATTTGAAAAAACAAATTTGAAGGTCAAATTTTGCATACCTTTTTTTTTCTTTTCAGGAACTCCAGAACTGTTTGAATGCTACCCAGAAAAGTTTTAAAATTTCCATTTTTTGAACTTTTAGAAATATTGAGTTTTTGGGTCAATTTAAAAAGACACGTGTTTTAGGTCAAATTTTGCTTACCTTTTTTTTTTTCTTTTCAGGAACTCCAGAACTGTTTGAATGCTACCCAGAAAAGTTTTAAAATTTCCATTTTTTGAACTTTTAGAAATATTGAGTTTTTGGGTCAATTTAAAAAAAACACTTTTTTTAGGTAAAATTTTGCAAAACTTTTTTTCTTCTTTTCAGGAACTCCAGAACTTTTTGAATGCTACCCAGGAGTTTTAAAATTTCCATTTTTTGAACATTTTTAGAAATATTGAGTTTTTGGATCAATTTGAAAAAACAAATTTGAAGGTCAAATTTTGCATACCTTTTTTTTTCTTTTCAGGAACTCCAGAACTGTTTGAATGCTACCCAGAAAAGTTTTAAAATTTCCATTTTTTGAACTTTTAGAAATATTGAGTTTTTGGATCAATTTGAAAAAACGCGTTTTTTAGGCCAAATTTTGCTTACCTTTTTTTTTCTTTTCAGGAACTCCAGAACTGTTTGAATGCTACCCAGAAAAGTTTTAAAATTTACATTTTTTGAACTTTTAGAAATATTGAGTTTTTGGGTCAATTTAAAAAAACACGTTTTTTAGGTCAAATTTTGCAGAACTTTTTTTCTTCTTTTCAGGAACTCCAGAACTTTTTGAATGCTACCCAGAAAAATTTTAAAATTTCCATTTTTTGAACTTTTAGAAATATTGAGTTTTTGGGTCAATTTAAAAAAAACACTTTTTTTAGGTAAAATTTTGCAAAACTTTTTTTCTTCTTTTCAGGAACTCCAGAACTTTTTGAATGCTACCCAGAAAAATTTTTAAATTTCCATTTTTTGAACTTTTATTTAGTTTTTGGTTCAATTTAAAAAAACACTTATTTTAGGTAAAATTTTGCAGAACTTTTTTTCTTCTTTTCAGGAACTCCAGAACTTTTTGAATGCTACCGAGAACAGTTTTAAAGTTTCCATTTATTGAACTTTTAGAAATATTGAGTTTTTGGGTCAATTTAAAAAAACACTTTTTTTAGGTAAAATTTTGCAGAACTTTTTTCTTCTTTTCAAGAACTCAAGAACTGTTTGCATGCTACCAAGAAAAGTTTTAAAATTTCCATTTTTTGAACATTTTTAGAAATATTGAGTTTTTGGATCAATTTAAAAAAACACTTTTTTTAGGTCAAATTTTGCATAACTTTTTTTCTTCTTCTCAGGAACTCAAGAACTGTTTGAATGCTACCCAGAAAAGTTTTAAAATTTCCATTTTTTGAACTTTTAGAAATATTGAGTTTTTGGGTCAATTTAAAAAAACACGTTTTTAGGTCAAATTTTGCAGAACTTTTTTTCTTCTTTTCAGGAATTCCAGAACTTTTTGAATGCTACCCAGGACAGTTTTAAAATTTCCATTTTTTGAACATTTTTAGAAATATTGTGTTTTTGGATCAATTTGAAAAAACAAATTTTTTAGGTCAAATTTTGCACACCTTTTTTTCTTCTTTTCAGGAACTCCAGAACTGTTTGAATGCTACCCAGAAAAGTTTTAAAATTTCCATTTTTTGAACTTTTAGAAATATTGAGTTTTTGGGTCAATTCAAAAAAACACGTTTTTTAGGTCAAATTTTGCAGAACTTTTTTTCTTCTTTTCAGGAACTCCAGAACTTTTTGAATGCTACCCAGGACAGTTTTAAATTTCCATTTTTTGAACAAATTTAGAAATATTGAGTTTTTAAATCAATTTGAAAAAACACTTTTTTTAGGTCAAATTTTGCATACCTTTTTTTCTTCTTTTCAGGAACTCCAGAACTTTTTGAATGCTACCCAGAAAATTTTAAAATTTCCATTTTTTGAACTTTTAGAAATATTGAGTTTTTGGGTCAATTTAAAAAAACACTTTTTTAGGTAAAATTTTGCAAAACTTTTTTTCTTCTTTTCAGGAACTCCAGAACTTTTTGAATGCTACCCAGGACAGTTTAAAAATTTCCATTTTTTGAACATTTTTAGAAATATTGAGTTTTTGGATCAATTTGAAAAAACAAATTTGAAGGTCAAATTTTGCATACCTTTTTTTTTCTTTTCAGGAACTCCAGAACTTTTTGAATGCTACCCAGAAAATTTTAAAATTTCCATTTTTTGAACTTTTAGAAATATTGAGTTTTTGGGTCAATTTAAAAAAACACTTTTTTAGGTAAAATTTTGCAAAACTTTTTTTCTTCTTTTCAGGAACTCCAGAACTTTTTGAATGCTACCCAGGACAGTTTAAAAATTTCCATTTTTTGAACATTTTTAGAAATATTGAGTTTTTGGATCAATTTGAAAAAACAAATTTGAAGGTCAAATTTTGCATACCTTTTTTTTTCTTTTCAGGAACTCCAGAACTGTTTGAATGCTACCCAGAAAAGTTTTAAAATTTCCATTTTTTGAACTTTTAGAAATATTGAGTTTTTGGATCAATTTGAAAAAACGCGTTTTTTAGGCCAAATTTTGCTTACCTTTTTTTTTCTTTTCAGGAACTCCAGAACTGTTTGAATGCTACCCAGAAAAGTTTTAAAATTTCCATTTTTTGAACTTTTAGAAATATTGAGTTTTTGGGTCAATTTAAAAAAACACGTTTTTTAGGTCAAATTTTGCAGAACTTTTTTTCTTCTTTTCAGGAACTCCAGAACTTTTTGAATGCTACCCAGAAAAATTTTTAAATTTCCATTTTTCGAACTTTTATTTAGTTTTTGGTTCAATTTAAAAAAACACTTATTTTAGGTAAAATTTTGCAGAACTTTTTTTCTTCTTTTCAGGAACTCCAGAACTTTTTGAATGCTACCGAGAACAGTTTTAAAGTTTCCATTTATTGAACTTTTAGAAATATTGAGTTTTTGGGTCAATTTAAAAAAACACTTTTTTTAGGTATAATTTTGCAGAACTTTTTTCTTCTTTTCAAGAACTCCAGAACTGTTTGAATGCTACCCAGAAAAGTTTTAAAATTTCCATTTTTTAAACATTTTTAGAAATATTGAGTTTTTGGATCAATTTAAAAAACGCTTTTTTTAGGTCAAATTTTGCATAACTTTTTTTCTTCTTCTCAGGAACTCAAGAACTGTTTGAATGCTACCCAGAAAAATTTTTAAATTTCCATTTTTTGAACTTTTAGAAATATTGAGTTTTTGGGTCAATTTAAAAAAACACGTTTTTAGGTCAAATTTTGCAGAACTTTTTTTCTTCTTTTCAGGAATTCCAGAACTTTTTGAATGCTACCCAGGACAGTTTTAAAATTTCCATTTTTTGAACATTTTTAGAAATATTGTGTTTTTGGATCAATTTGAAAAAACAAATTTTTTAGGTCAAATTTTGCACACCTTTTTTTCTTCTTTTCAGGAACTCCAGAACTGTTTGAATGCTACCCAGAAAAGTTTTAAAATTTCCATTTTTTGAACTTTTAGAAATATTGAGTTTTTGGGTCAATTCAAAAAAACACGTTTTTTAGGTCAAATTTTGCAGAACTTTTTTTCTTCTTTTCAGGAACTCCAGAACTTTTTGAATGCTACCCAGGACAGTTTTAAATTTCCATTTTTTGAACAAATTTAGAAATATTGAGTTTTTAAATCAATTTGAAAAAACACTTTTTTTAGGTCAAATTTTGCATACCTTTTTTTCTTCTTTTCAGGAACTCCAGAACTTTTTGAATGCTACCCAGAAAATTTTAAAATTTCCATTTTTTGAACTTTTAGAAATATTGGTTTTTGGGTCAATTTAAAAAAACACTTTTTTAGGTAAAATTTTGCAAAACTTTTTTTCTTCTTTTCAGGAACTCCAGAACTTTTTGAATGCTACCCAGGACAGTTTAAAAATTTCCATTTTTTGAACATTTTTAGAAATATTGAGTTTTTGGATCAATTTGAAAAAACAAATTTGAAGGTCAAATTTTGCATACCTTTTTTTTCTTTTCAGGAACTCCAGAACTGTTTGAATGCTACCCAGAAAAGTTTTAAAATTTCCATTTTTTGAACTTTTAGAAATATTGAGTTTTTGGGTCAATTTAAAAAGACACGTGTTTTAGGTCAAATTTTGCAGAACTTTTTTTCTTCTTTTCAGGAACTCCAGAACTTTTTGAATGCTACCCAGGAAAGTCTTAAAATTTCCATTTTTTGAACATTTTTAGAAATATTGAGTTTTTGGACCAATTTGAAAAAACACTTTTTTAGGTCAAATTTTGCACACCTTTTTTTCTTCTTTTCAGGAACTCCAGAACTGTTTGAATGCTACCCAGAAAAGTTTTAAAATTTCCATATTTTGAACTTTTAGAAATATTGAGTTTTTGGGTCAATTTAAAGACACGTTTTTTAGTTCAAATTTTGCATACCTTTTTTTCTTCTTTTCAGGAACTACAGAACTGTTTGAAAATTTTTAAATTTCCATATTTTGTACTTTTAGAAATATTGAGTTTTTGGGTCAATTTAAAAAAACACTTTTTAGGTAAAATTTTGCAGAACTTTTTTCTTCTTTTCAGGAACTCCAGAACTTTTTGAATGCTACCCAGAAACATTTTTAAATTTCCATTTTTTGAACATTTTTAAAAATATTGAGTTTTTGGATCATTTAAAAAAACACTTTTTTTTAGGTAAAATTTTGCAGAACTTTTTTGCTTCTTTTCAGGAACACCAGAACTTTTTGAATGCTACCCACAAAAGTTTTAAAATTTCCATTTTTTGAACTTTTAGAAATATTGAGTTTTTGGGTCAATTTAAAAAAACACTTTTTTTAGATAAAATTTTGCAGAACTTTTTTTCTTCTTTTCAGGAACTCCAGAACTTTTTGAATGCTACCCAGAAAAATTTTAAAATTTCCATATTTTGTACTTTTAGAAATATTGAGTTTTTGGGTCAATTTAAAGACACGTTTTTTAGTTCAAATTTTGCATACCTTTTTTTCTTCTTTTCAGGAACTACAGAACTGTTTGAAAATTTTTAAATTTCCATATTTTGTACTTTTAGAAATATTGAGTTTTTGGGTCAATTTAAAAAAACACTTTTTTAGGTAAAATTTTGCAGAACTTTTTTCTTCTTTTCAGGAACTCCAGAACTTTTTGAATGCTACCCAGAAACATTTTTAAATTTCCATTTTTTGAACTTTTAGAAATATTGAGTTTTTGGGTCAATTTAAAAAAACACTTTTTTTAGGTAAAATTTTGCAGAACTTTTTTGCTTCTTTTCAGGAACACCAGAACTTTTTGAATGCTACCCACAAAAGTTTTAAAATTTCCATTTTTTGAACTTTTAGAAATATTGAGTTTTTGGGTCAATTTAAAAAAACACTTTTTTAGGTAAAATTTTGCAAAACTTTTTTTCTTCTTTTCAGGAACTCCAGAACTTTTTGAATGCTACCCAGGACAGTTTAAAAATTTCCATTTTTTGAACATTTTTAGAAATATTGAGTTTTTGGATCAATTTGAAAAAACAAATTTGAAGGTCAAATTTTGCATACCTTTTTTTTTCTTTTCAGGAACTCCAGCACTTTTTGAATGCTACCCAGAAAATTTTAAAATTTCCATTTTTTGAACTTTTAGAAATATTGAGTTTTTGGGTCAATTTAAAAAAACACTTTTTTAGGTAAAATTTTGCAAAACTTTTTTTCTTCTTTTCAGGAACTCCAGAACTTTTTGAATGCTACCCAGGACAGTTTAAAAATTTCCATTTTTTGAACATTTTTAGAAATATTGAGTTTTTGGATCAATTTGAAAAAACAAATTTGAAGGTCAAATTTTGCATACCTTTTTTTTCTTTTCAGGAACTCCAGAACTGTTTGAATGCTACCCAGAAAAGTTTTAAAATTTCCATTTTTTGAACTTTTAGAAATATTGAGTTTTTGGATCAATTTGAAAAAACGCGTTTTTTAGGCCAAATTTTGCTTACCTTTTTTTTTCTTTTCAGGAACTCCAGAACTGTTTGAATGCTACCCAGAAAAGTTTTAAAATTTCCATTTTTTGAACTTTTAGAAATATTGAGTTTTTGGGTCAATTTAAAAAAACACGTTTTTTAGGTCAAATTTTGCAGAACTTTTTTTCTTCTTTTCAGGAACTCCAGAACTTTTTGAATGCTACCCAGAAAAATTTTTAAATTTCCATTTTTCGAACTTTTATTTAGTTTTTGGTTCAATTTAAAAAAACACTTATTTTAGGTAAAATTTTGCAGAACTTTTTTTCTTCTTTTCAGGAACTCCAGAACTTTTTGAATGCTACCCAGAACAGTTTTAAAGTTTCCATTTATTGAACTTTTCGAAATATTGAGTTTTTGGGTCAATTTAAAAAAACACTTTTTTTAGGTAAAATTTTGCAGAACTTTTTTCTTCTTTTCAAGAACTCTAGAACTGTTTGAATGCTACCCAGAAAAGTTTTAAAATTTCCATTTTTTGAACATTTTTAGAAATATTGAGTTTTTGGATCAATTTAAAAAACACTTTTTTTAGGTCAAATTTTGCATAACTTTTTTTCTTCTTCTCAGGAACTCAAGAACTGTTTGAATGCTACCCAGAAAAGTTTTAAAATTTCCATTTTTTGAACTTTTAGAAATATTGAGTTTTTGGGTCAATTTAAAAAAACACGTTTTTAGGTCAAATTTTGCAGAACTTTTTTTCTTCTTTTCAGGAATTCCAGAACTTTTTGAATGCTACCCAGGACAGTTTTAAAATTTCCATTTTTTGAACATTTTTAGAAATATTGTGTTTTTGGATCAATTTGAAAAAACAAATTTTTTAGGTCAAATTTTGCACACCTTTTTTTCTTCTTTTCAGGAACTCCAGAACTGTTTGAATGCTACCCAGAAAAGTTTTAAAATTTCCATTTTTTGAACTTTTAGAAATATTGAGTTTTTGGGTCAATTCAAAAAAACACGTTTTTTAGGTCAAATTTTGCAGAACTTTTTTTCTTCTTTTCAGGAACTCCAGAACTTTTTGAATGCTACCCAGGACAGTTTTAAATTTCCATTTTTTGAACAAATTTAGAAATATTGAGTTTTTAAATCAATTTGAAAAAACACTTTTTTTAGGTCAAATTTTGCATACCTTTTTTTCTTCTTTTCAGGAACTCCAGAACTTTTTGAATGCTACCCAGAAAATTTTAAAATTTCCATTTTTTGAACTTTTAGAAATATTGAGTTTTTGGGTCAATTTAAAAAAACACTTTTTTAGGTAAAATTTTGCAAAACTTTTTTTTCTTCTTTTCAGGAACTCCAGAACTTTTTGAATGCTACCCAGGACAGTTTTAAAATTTCCATTTTTTGAAAATTTTTAGAAATATTGAGTTTTTGGATCAATTTGAAAAAACAAATTTGAAGGTCAAATTTTGCATACCTTTTTTTTCTTTTCAGGAACTCCAGAACTGTTTGAATGCTACCCAGAAAAGTTTTAAAATTTCCATTTTTTGAACTTTTAGAAATATTGAGTTTTTGGGTCAATTTAAAAAGACACGTGTTTTAGGTCAAATTTTGCAGAACTTTTTTTCTTCTTTTCAGGAACTCCAGAACTTTTTGAATGCTACCCAGGAAAGTCTTAAAATTTCCATTTTTTGAACATTTTTAGAAATATTGAGTTTTTGGACCAATTTGAAAAAACACTTTTTTAGGTCAAATTTTGCACACCTTTTTTTCTTCTTTTCAGGAACTCCAGAACTGTTTGAATGCTACCCAGAAAAGTTTTAAAATTTCCATATTTTGAACTTTTAGAAATATTGAGTTTTTGGGTCAATTTAAAGACACGTTTTTTAGTTCAAATTTTGCATACCTTTTTTTCTTCTTTTCAGGAACTACAGAACTGTTTGAAAATTTTTAAATTTCCATATTTTGTACTTTTAGAAATATTGAGTTTTTGGGTCAATTTAAAAAAACACTTTTTTAGGTAAAATTTTGCAGAACTTTTTTCTTCTTTTCAGGAACTCCAGAACTTTTTGAATGCTACCCAGAAACATTTTTAAATTTCCATTTTTTGAACTTTTAGAAATATTGAGTTTTTGGGTCAATTTAAAAAAACACTTTTTTTAGGTAAAATTTTGCAGAACTTTTTTGCTTCTTTTCAGGAACACCAGAACTTTTTGAATGCTACCCACAAAAGTTTTAAAATTTCCATTTTTTGAACTTTTAGAAATATTGAGTTTTTGGGTCAATTTAAAAAAACACTTTTTTTAGATAAAATTTTGCAGAACTTTTTTTCTTCTTTTCAGGAACTCCAGAACTTTTTGAATGCTACCCAGAAAAATTTTAAAATTTCCATATTTTGTACTTTTAGAAATATTGAGTTTTTGGGTCAATTTAAAAAAACACTTTTTTAGGTAAAATTTTGCAGAACTTTTTTCTTCTTTTCAGGAGCTCCAGAACTTTTTGAATGCTACCCAGAAACATTTTTAAATTTCCATTTTTTGAACTTTTAGAAATATTGAGTTTTTGGGTCAATTTAAAAAAACACTTTTTTTAGGTAAAATTTTGCAGAACTTTTTTGCTTCTTTTCAGGAACACCAGAACTTTTTGAATGCTACCCAGAAAAGTTTTAAAATTTCCATTTTTTGGACTTTTAGAAATATTAAGTTTTTGGGTCAATTTAAAAAAACACTTTTTTTAGGCAAAGGTTTGCAGAACTTTTTTTCTTCTTTTCAGGAACTCCATAACTTTTTGAATGCTACCCAGGATAGTTTTAAAATTTCCATTTTTTGAACATTTTTAGAAATATTGAGTTTTTGGATCAATTTAAAACAAGACTTTTTTAGGTCAAATTTTGCATAACTTTTTTTCTTCTTTTCAGGAACTCAAGAACTGTTTGAATGCTACCCAGAAAAGTTTTAAAATTTCCATTTTTTGAAAATTTTTAGAAATATTGAGTTTTTGGATCATTTAAAAAAACACTTTTTTTAGGTCAAATTTTGCATAACTTTTTTTCTTCTTTTCAGGTCAAATTTTGCAGAACTTTTTTCTTCTTTTCAGGAACTCCAGAACTTTTTGAATGCTACCCAGGACAGTTTTAAAATTTCCATTTTTTGAACATTTTTAGAAATATTGAGTTTTTGGATCAATTTGAAAAAACAAATTTGAAGGTCAAATTTTGCATACCTTTTTTTCTTCTTTTCAGGAACTCCAGAACTGTTTGAATGCTACCCAGAAAAGTTTTAAAATTTCCATTTTTTGAACAAAAACTCAATATTTCCAAAAAGTTCAATAAATGGAAACTTTAAAACTGTTCTGGGTAGCATTCCAAAAGTTCTGGAGCTCCTGAAAAGAAGAAAAAATTCCTAGCAAAATGAAGTGCATCAAAGAACGTTGAAACAATAAGAAGGTCCAACGCCAAACATCGCATGGTGAATTCCCTACGCGGTAAGAAAATACGACTCCATAAGAATTAAATTGGTTCAACATTTATTACCACGCGGGAATGCCCTATAAATAAATTGATAGCGTGCGATGTTTGGCGTTGGACCTTCTTATTGTTTTAACGTTCTTTGGTATCAGCTAACTTCATATTGATTGGAGCGACATCTGCTGGCACTAAGTGCTCAAGAAATCCACAAACTTGCCAACAACGGTCTGTGGCTGTGTTTTCTATGTTATTTCTATTATTTCATCAAAATAAGTTACCACCAAAAAAATATGCACTTCATTTTGCTAGGAATTTTTTTCTTCTTCTCAGGAACTCCAGAACTTTTTGAATGCTACCCAAAAAAATGTTTAAATTTCCATTTTTTGAACTTTTAGAAATATTGAGTTTTTGGGTCAATTTAAAAAAACACTTTTTTTAGGAAAAATTTTGCAGAACTTTTTTCTTCTTTTCAAGAACTCCAGAACTGTTTGAATGCTACCCAAAAAAATTTTTAAATTTTCATTTTTTGAACATTTTTAGAAATATTGAGTTTTTGGATCATTTAAAAAAACACTTTTTTTAGGTCAAATTTTGCATAACTTTTTTTCTTCTTTTCAGGAACTCAAGAACTGTTTGAATGCTACCCAGAAAAGTTTTAAAATTTCCATTTTTTGAACTTTTAGAAATATTGAGTTTTTGGGTCAATTTAGAAAAAACACTTTTTTTAGGTAAAATTTTGCAAAACTTTTTTTCTTCTTTTCAGGAACTCCAGAACTTTTTGAATGCTACCCAGAAAAATTTTAAAATTTCCATTTTTTGAACTTTTAGAAATATTGAGTTTTTGGGTCAATTTAAAAAAAACACTTTTTTTAGGTAAAATTTTGCAAAACTTTTTTTCTTCTTTTCAGGAACTCCAGAACTTTTTGAATGCTACCCAGGACAGTTTAAAAATTTCCATTTTTTGAACATTTTTAGAAATATTGAGTTTTTGGATCAATTTGAAAAAACAAATTTGAAGGTCAAATTTTGCATACCTTTTTTTTTCTTTTCAGGAACTCCAGAACTGTTTGAATGCTACCCAGAAAAGTTTTAAAATTTCCATTTTTTGAACTTTTAGAAATATTGAGTTTTTGGGTCAATTTAAAAAGACACGTGTTTTAGGTCAAATTTTGCTTACCTTTTTTTTTCTTTTCAGGAACTCCAGAACTGTTTGAATGCTACCCAGAAAAGTTTTAAAATTTCCATTTTTTGAACTTTTAGAAATATTGAGTTTTTGGGTCAATTTAAAAAAAACACTTTTTTTAGGTAAAATTTTGCAAAACTTTTTTTCTTCTTTTCAGGAACTCCAGAACTTTTTGAATGCTACCCAGGACAGTTTAAAAATTTCCATTTTTTGAACATTTTTAGAAATATTGAGTTTTTGGATCAATTTGAAAAAACAAATTTGAAGGTCAAATTTTGCATACCTTTTTTTTTCTTTTCAGGAACTCCAGAACTGTTTGAATGCTACCCAGAAAAGTTTTAAAATTTCCATTTTTTGAACTTTTAGAAATATTGAGTTTTTGGATCAATTTGAAAAAACGCGTTTTTTAGGCCAAATTTTGCTTACCTTTTTTTTTCTTTTCAGGAACTCCAGAACTGTTTGAATGCTACCCAGAAAAGTTTTAAAATTTCCATTTTTTGAACTTTTAGAAATATTGAGTTTTTGGGTCAATTTAAAAAAACACGTTTTTTAGGTCAAATTTTGCAGAACTCTTTTTCTTCTTTTCAGGAACTCCAGAACTTTTTGAATGCTACCCAGGACAGTTTAAAAATTTCCATTTTTTGAACATTTTTAGAAATATTGAGTTTTTGGATCAATTTGAAAAAACAAATTTGAAGGTCAAATTTTGCATACCTTTTTTTTTCTTTTCAGGAACTCCAGAACTGTTTGAATGCTACCCAGAAAAGTTTTAAAATTTCCATTTTTTGAACTTTTAGAAATATTGAGTTTTTGGATCAATTTGAAAAAACGCGTTTTTTAGGCCAAATTTTGCTTACCTTTTTTTTTCTTTTCAGGAACTCCAGAACTGTTTGAATGCTACCCAGAAAAGTTTTAAAATTTCCATTTTTTGAACTTTTAGAAATATTGAGTTCTTGGGTCAATTTAAAAAAAACACTTTTTTTAGGTAAAATTTTGCAAAACTTTTTTTCTTCTTTTCAGGAACTCCAGAACTTTTTGAATGCTACCCAGGACAGTTTAAAAATTTCCATTTTTTGAACATTTTTAGAAATATTGAGTTTTTGGATCAATTTGAAAAAACAAATTTGAAGGTCAAATTTTGCATACCTTTTTTTTTCTTTTCAGGAACTCCAGAACTGTTTGAATGCTACCCAGAAAAGTTTTAAAATTTCCATTTTTTGAACTTTTAGAAATATTGAGTTTTTGGGTCAATTTAAAAAGACACGTGTTTTAGGTCAAATTTTGCAGAACTTTTTTTCTTCTTTTCAGGAACTCCAGAACTTTTTGAATGCTACCCAGGAAAGTTTTAAAATTTCCATTTTTTGAACATTTTTAGAAATATTGAGTTTTTGGATCAATTTGAAAAAACACTTTTTTTAGGTCAAATTTTGCACACCTTTTTTTCTTCTTTTCAGGAACTCCGGAACTGTTTGAATGCTACCCAGAAAAGTTTTAAAATTTCCATATTTTGAACTTTTAGAAATATTGAGTTTTTGGGTCAATTTAAAAAGACACGTTTTTTAGTTCAAATTTTGCATACCTTTTTTTCTTCTTTTCAGGAACTACAGAACTATTTGAATGCTACCCACAAAAATTTTTAAATTTCCATTTTTTGAACTTTTAGAAATATTGAGTTTTTGGGTCAATTTAAAAAAACACTTTTTTAGGTAAAATTTTGCAGAACTTTTTTCTTCTTTTCAGGAACTCCAGAACTTTTTGAATGCTACCCAGAAACATTTTTAAATTTCCATTTTTTGAACTTTTAGAAATATTGAGTTTTTGGGTCAATTTAAAAAAACACTTTTTTTAGGTAAAATTTTGCAGAACTTTTTTGCTTCTTTTCAGGAACACCAGAACTTTTTGAATGCTACCCACAAAAGTTTTAAAATTTCCATTTTTTGAACTTTTAGAAATATTGAGTTTTTGGGTCAATTTAAAAAAACACTTTTTTTAGGTAAAATTTTGCAGAACTTTTTTTCTTCTTTTCAGGAACTCCAGAACTTTTTGAATGCTACCCAGAAAAATTTTAAAATTTCCATTTTTTGAACTTTTAGAAATATTGAGTTTTTGGATCAATTTAAAAAAAAACACTTTTTTAGGTAAAATTTTGCAGAACTTTTTTGCTTCTTTTCAGGAACACCAGAACTTTTTGAATGCTACCCAAAAAAATGTTTAAATTTCCATTTTTTGAACTTTTAGAAATATTGAGTTTTTGGGTCAATTTAAAAAAACACTTTTTTTAGGTAAAATTTTGCAGAACTTTTTTTCTTCTTTTCAGGAACTCCAGAACTTTTTGAATGCTACCCAGAAAAATTTTAAAATTTCCATTTTTTGAACTTTTAGAAATATTGAGTTTTTGGATCAATTTAAAAAAAAAACACTTTTTTAGGTCAAATTCTGCAGAACTTTTTTTCTTCTTTTCAGGAACTCCATAACTTTTTTAATGCTACCCAGGATAGTTTTAAAATTTCCATTTTTTGAACATTTTTAGAAATATTGAGTTTTTGGATCAATTTAAAAAAAGACTTTTTTAGGTCAAATTTTGCATAACTTTTTTTCTTCTTTTCAGGAACTCAAGAACTGTTTGAATGCTACCCAGAAAAGTTTTAAAATTTCCATTTTTTGAACATTTTTAGAAATATTGAGTTTTTGGATCATTTAAAAAAACACTTTTTTTAGGTCAAATTTTGCATAACTTTTTTTCTTCTTTTCAGGTCAAATTTTGCAGAACTTTTTTCTTCTTTTCAGGAACTCCAGAACTTTTTGAATGCTACCCAGGACAGTTTTAAAATTTCCATTTTTTGAACATTTTTAGAAATATTGAGTTTTTGGATCAATTTGAAAAAACAAATTTGAAGGTCAAATTTTGCATACCTTTTTTTCTTCTTTTCAGGAACTCCAGAACTGTTTGAATGCTACCCAGAAAAGTTTTAAAATTTCCATTTTTTGAACAAAAACTCAATATTTCCAAAAAGTTCAATAAATGGAAACTTTAAAACTGTTCTGGGTAGCATTCCAAAAGTTCTGGAGCTCCTGAAAAGAAGAAAAAATTCCTAGCAAAATGAAGTGCATCAAAGAACGTTGAAACAATAAGAATGTCCAACGCCAAACATCGCATGGTGAATTCCCTACGCGGTAAGAAAATACGACTCCATAAGAATTAAATTGGTTCAACATTTATTACCACGCGGGAATGCCCTACCAGTAAATTGATAGCGTGCGATGTTTGGCGTTGGACCTTCTTATTGTTTTAACGTTCTTTGGTATCAGCTAACTTCATATTGATTGGAGCGACATCTGCTGGCACTAAGTGCTCAAGAAATCCACAAACTTGCCAACAACGGTCTGTGGCTGTGTTTTCTATGTTATTTCTATTATTTCATCAAAATAAGTTACCACCAAAAAATATGCACTTCATTTTGCTAGGAATTTTTTTCTTCTTCTCAGGAACTCCAGAACTTTTTGAATGCTACCCAAAAAAATGTTTAAATTTCCATTTTTTGAACTTTTAGAAATATTGAGTTTTTGGGTCAATTTAAAAAAACACTTTTTTTAGGAAAAATTTTGCAGAACTTTTTTCTTCTTTTCAAGAACTCCAGAACTGTTTGAATGCTACCCAGAAAAGTTTTAAAATTTCCATTTTTTGAACTTTTAGAATTATTGAGTTTTTGGGTCAATTTAAAAAACACGTTTTTTAGGTCAAATTTTGCAGAACTTTTTTTCTTCTTTTCAGGAACTCCAGAACTTTTTGAATGCTACCCAGGACAGTTTTAAAATTTCCATTTTTTGAACATTTTTAGAAATATTGAGTTTTTGGATCAATTTGAAAAAACACTTTTTTAAGGTCAAATTTTGCACACCTTTTTTTCTTCTTTTCAGGAACTCTAGAACTGTTTGAATGCTACCCAGAAAAGTTTTAAAATTTCCATATTTTGAACTTTTAGAAATATTGAGTTTTTGGGTCAATTTAAAAAGACACGTTTTTTAGGTCAAATTTGCACAGCTTTTTTTCTTCTTTTCAGGAACTCTAGAACTGTTTGAATGCTACACAGAAAAGTTTTAAAATTTCCATATTTTGAACTTTTAGAAATATTGAGTTTTTGGGTCAATTTAAAAAGACACGTTTTTTAGTTCAAATTTTGAATACTTTTTTTTCTTCTTTTCAGGAACTACAGAACTGTTTGAATGCTACCCACAAAAATTTTTAAATTTCCATTTTTTGAACTTTTAGAAATATTGAGTTTTTGGGTCAATTTAAAAAAACACTTTTTTTAGGTAAAATTTTGCAGAACTTTTTTCTTCTTTTCAGGAACTCCAGAACTTTTTGAATGCTACCCAGAAAAATTTTTAAATTTCCATTTTTTGAACTTTTAGAAATATTGAGTTTTTGGGTCAATTTAAAAAAACACTTTTTTTAGGTCAAATTCTGCAGAACTTTTTTTCTTCCTTTCAGGAACACCAGAACATTTTGAATGCTACCCAGAAAAGTCTTAAAATTTCCATTTTTTGGACTTTTAGAAATATTAAGTTTTTGGGTCAATTTAAAAAAACACTTTTTTTAGGCAAAGGTGTGCAGAACTTTTTTTCTTCTTTTCAGGAACTCCATAACTTTTTGAATGCTACCCAGGATAGTTTTAAAATTTCCATTTTTTGAACATTTTTAGAAATATTGAGTTTTTGGATCAATTTAAAAAAGACTTTTTTAGGTCAAATTTTGCATAACTTTTTTTCTTCTTTTCAGGAACTCCAGAACTGTTTGAATGCTACCCAGAACAGTTTTAAAGTTTCCATTTATTGAACTTTTAGAAATATTGAGTTTTTGGGTCAATTTAAAAAAACACTTTTTTTAGGTAAAATTTTGCAGAACTTTTTTCTTCTTTTCAAGAACTCCAGAACTGTTTGAATGCTACCCAGAAAAGTTTTAAAATTTCCATTTTTTGAACATTTTTAGAAATATTGAGTTTTTGGATCATTTAAAAAAACACTTTTTTTAGGTCAAATTTTGCATAACTTTTTTTCTTCTTTTCAGGAACTCCAGAACTGTTTGAATGCTACCCAGAAAAGTTTTAAAATATCCATATTTTGAACTTTTAGAAATATTGAGTTTTTGGGTCAATTTAAAAAGACACGTTTTTTAGGTCAAATTTTGCAGAACTTTTTTTCTTCTTTTCAGGAACTCCAGAACTTTTTGAATGCTACCCAGGACAATTTTAAAATTTCCATTTTTTCAACAAATTTAGAAATATTGAGTTTTTGGATCAATTTGAAAAAACACTTTTTTTAGGTCAAATTTCGCATACCTTTTTTTCTTCTTTTCAGGAACTCCAGAACTGTTTGAATGCTACCCAGAAAAGTTTTAAAATTTCCATTTTTTGAACATTTTTAGAAATATTGAGTTTTTGGATCATTTAAAAAAACACTTTTTTTAGGTCAAATTTTGCATAACTTTTTTCTTCTTTTCAGGAACTCAAGAACTGTTTGAATGCTACCCAGAAAAGTTTTAAAATTTCCATTTTTTGAACTTTTAGAAATATTGAGTTTTTTTGTCAATTTAAAAAAACACTTTTTTAGGTCAAATTTTGCAGAACTTTTTTTCTTCTTTAGAACATTTTTAGAAATATTGAGTTTTTTGATCAATTTGAAAAAACAAATTTGAAGGTCAAATTTTGCATACCTTTTTTTCTTCTTTTCAAGAACTCCAGAACTTTTTGAATGCTACCCAGGAGAGTTGTAAAATTTCCATTTTTTGAACATTTTTAGAAATATTGAGTTTTTGGATCAATTTGAAAAAACACTTTTTTTAGGTCAAATTTTGCACACCTTTTTTTCTTCTTTTCAGGAACTCCAGAACTGTTTGAATGCTACCCAGAAAAGTTTTAAAATTTCCATATTTTGGACTTTTAGAAATATTGAGTTTTTGGGTCAATTTAAAAAGACACGTTTTTTAGGTCAAATTTTGCAGAACTTTTTTTCTTCTTTTCAGGAACTCCAGAACTTTTTGAATGCTACCCAGGACAGTTTTAAAATTTCCAGTTTTTGAACAAATTTGGAAATATTGAGTTTTTGGATCAATTTGAAAAAACACGTTTTTTAGGTCAAATTTTGCAGAACTTTTTTTCTTCTTTTCAGGAACTCCAGAACTTTTTGAATGCTACCCAGGACAGTTTTAAAATTTCCATTTTTTTAACATTTTTAGAAATATTGAGTTTTTGGATCAATTTGAAAAAACAAATTTGAAGGTCAAATTTTGCATACCTTTTTTCTTCTTTTCAAGAACTCCAGAACTTTTTGAATGCTACCCAGGACAGTTTTAAAATTTCCATTTTTTGAACATTTTTAGAAATATTGAGTTTTTGGATCAATTTGAAAAAACACTTTTTTTAGGTCAAATTTTGCACACCTTTTTTTCTTCTTTTCAGGAACTCCAGAACTGTTTGAATGCTACCCAGAAAAGTTTTAAAATTTCCATATTTTGAACTTTTAGAAATATTGAGTTTTTGGGTCAATTTAAAAAGACACGTTTTTTAGGTCAAATTTTGCAGAACTTTTTTTCTTCTTTTCAGGAACTCCAGAACTTTTTGAATGCTACCCAGGACAGTTTTAAAATTTCCATTTTTTGAACAAATTTAGAAATATTGAGTTTTTGGATCAATTTGAAAAAACACGTTTTTTATGTCAAATTTTGCAGAACTTTTTTTCTTCTTTTCAGGAACTCCAGAACTTTTTGAATGCTACCCAGGACAGTTTTAAAATTTCCATTTTTTGAACAAATTTAGAAATATTGAGTTTTTGGATCAATTTGAAAAAACACTTTTTTTAGGTCAAATTTTGCACATCTTTTTTTCTTCTTTTCAGGAACTCCAGAACTGTTTGAATGCTACGCAGAAAAGTCTTAAAATTTCCATATTTTGGACTTTTAGAAATATTGAGTTTTTGGGTCAATTTAAAAAGACACGTTTTTTAGGTCAAATTT
The DNA here is from genome assembly GCA_949987695.1 of Merzomyia westermanni. Lineage (NCBI taxonomy): Eukaryota > Metazoa > Arthropoda > Insecta > Diptera > Tephritidae > Merzomyia > Merzomyia westermanni. The sequence goes on from OX465289.1 coordinate 134,329,108, forward strand.
TGCAGAACTTTTTTTCTTCTTTTCAGGAACTCCAGAACTTTTTGAATGCTACCCAGGACGGTTTTAAAATTTCCATTTTTTGAACAAATTTAGAAATATTGAGTTTTTGGATCAATTTGAAAAAACACGTTTTTTAGGTCAAATTGTGCAGAACTTTTTTTCTTCTTTTCAGGAACTCCAGAACTTTTTGAATGCTACCCAGGACAGTTTTAAAATTTCCATTTTTTGAACTTTTAGAAATATTGAGTTTTTGGGTCAATTTAAAAAACACGTTTTTTAGGTCAAATTTTGCAGAACTTTTTTTCTTCTTTTCAGGAACTCCAGAACTTTTTGAATGCTACCCAGGACAGTTTTAAAATTTCCATTTTTTGAACAAATTTAGAAATATTGAGTTTTTGGATCAATTTGAAAAAACCCTTTTTTTAGGTCAAATTTTGCATACCTTCTTTTCTTCTTTTCAGGAACACCAGAACTGTTTGAATGCTACCCAGAAAAGTTTTAAAATTTCCATTTTTTGAACATTTTTAGAAATATTGAGTTTTTGGATCATTTAAAAAAACACTTTTTTTAGGTCAAATTTTGCATAACTTTTTTTCTTCTTTTCCGGAACTCAAGAACTGTTTGAATGCTACCCAGAAAAGTTTTAAAATTTCCATTTTTTGAACTTTTAGAAATATTGAGTTTTTGGGTCAATTTAAAAAAACACGTTTTTTAGGTAAAATTTTGCAGAACTTTTTTTTCTTCTTTTCAGGAACTCCAGAACTTTTTGAATGCTACCCAGGACAGTTTTAAAATTTCCATTTTTTGAACAAATTTAGAAATATTGAGTTTTTGGATCAATTTGAAAAAACCCTTTTTTTAGGTCAAATTTTGCATACCTTTTTTTCTTCTTTTCAGGAACTCCAGAACTGTTTGAATGCTACCCAGAAAAGTTTTAAAATTTCCATTTTTTGAACATTTTTAGAAATATTGAGTTTTTGGATCATTTAAAAAAACACTTTTTTTAGGTCAAATTTTGCACACCTTTTTTTCTTCTTTTCAGGAACTCCAGAGCTTTTTGAATGCTACCCAGAAAAGTTTTAAAATTTCCATATTTTGAACTTTTAGAAATATTGAGTTTTTGGGTCAATTTAAAAAGACACGTTTTTTAGGTCAAATTTTGCAGAACTTTTTTTCTTCTTTTCAGGAACTCCAGAACTGTTTGAATGCTACCCAGAAAAGTTTTAAAATTTCCATATTTTGAACTTTTAGAAATATTGAGTTTTTGGGTCAATTTAAAAAGACACGTTTTTTAGGTCAAATTTTGCAGAACTTTTTTCTTCTTTTCAGGAACTCTAGAACTTTTTGAATGCTACCCAGGACAGTTTTAAAATTTCCATTTTTTGAACATTTTTAGAAATATTGAGTTTTTGGATCAATTTAAAAAAACACTTTTTTTAGGTCAAATTTTGCACACCTTTTTTTCTTCTTTTCAGGAACTCCAGAACTGTTTGAATGCTACCCAGAAAAGTTTTAAAATTTCCATATTTTGAACTTTTAGAAATATGTATTGAGTTTTTGGGTCAATTTAAAAAGACACGTTTTTTAGTTCAAATTTTGCATACCTTTTTTTCTTCTTTTCAGGAACTACAGAACTGTTTGAATGCTACCCACAAAAATTTTTAAATTTCCATTTTTTGAACTTTTAGAAATATTGAGTTTTTGGGTCAATTTAAAAAAACACTTTTTTTAGGTAAAATTTTGCAGAACTTTTTTTCTTCTTTTCAGGAACTCCAGAACTTTTTGAATGCTACCCAGAAAAATTTTTAAATTTCCATTTTTTGAACTTTTAGAAATATTGAGTTTTTGGGTCAATTTAAAAAAACACTTTTTTTAGGTAAAATTTTGCAGAACTTTTTTTCTTCTTTTCAGGAACACCAGAACTTTTTGAATGCTACCCACAAAAGTTTTAAAATTTCCATTTTTTGAACTTTTAGAAATATTGAGTTTTTGGGTCAATTTAAAAAAACACTTTTTTTAGGTAAAATTTTGCATAACTTTTTTTCTTCTTTTCAGGAACTCCAGAACTTTTTGAATGCTACCCAGAAAAATTTTTAAATTTCCATTTTTTTAAAAATATTGAGTTTTTGGGTCAGTTTAAAAAAACACTTTTTTTAGGTAAAATTTTGCAGAACTTTTTTTCTTCTTTTCAGGAACTCCTGAAGTTTTTGAATGCTACCCAGAACAGTTTTAAAATTTTCATTTTTTGAACATTTTTAGAAATATTGAGTTTTTGGATCAATTTAAAAAAAACACTTTTTTTAGGTCAAATTCTGCAGAACTTTTTTTCTTCTTTTCAGGAACTCCAGAACTGTTTGAATGCTACCCAGGACAGTTTTAAAATTTCCATTTTTTGAACATTTTTAGAAATATTGAGTTTTTGGATCAATTTGAAAAAACACGTTTTTTAGGTAAAATTTTGCAGAACTTTTTTTCTTCTTTTCAGGAACTCCAGAACTTTTTGAATGCTACCCAGGACAGTTTTAAAATTTCCATTTTTTGAACAAATTTAGAAATATTGAGTTTTTGGATCAATTTGAAAAAACACGTTTTTTAGGTCAAATTTTGCAGAACTTTTTTTCTTCTTTTCAGGAACTCCAGAACTTTTTGAATGCTACCTAGGACAGTTTTAAAATTTCCATTTTTTGAACATTTTTAGAAATATTGAGTTTTTGGATCAATTTGAAAAAACAAATTTGAAGGTCAAATTTTGCATACCTTTTTTTCTTCTTTTCAAGAACTCCAGAACTTTTTGAATGCTACCCAGGACAGTTTTAAAATTTCCATTTTTTGAACATTTTTAGAAATATTGAGTTTTTGGATCAATTTGAAAAAACACTTTTTTTAGGTCAAATTTTGCACACCTTTTTTTCTTCTTTTCAGGAACTCCAGAACTGTTTGAATGCTACCCAGAAAAGTTTTAAAATTTCCATATTTTGAACTTTTAGAAATATTGAGTTTTTGGGTCAATTTAAAAAGACACGTTTTTAGGTCAAATTTTGCAGAACTTTTTTTCTTCTTTTCAGGAACTCCAGAACTTTTTGAATGCTACCCAGGACAGTTTTAAAATTTCCATTTTTTGAACAAATTTAGAAATATTGAGTTTTTGGATCAATTTGAAAAAACACGTTTTTTAGGTCAAATTTTGCAGAACTTTTTTTCTTCTTTTCAGGAACTCCAGAACTTTTTGAATGCTACCCAGAAAAGTCTTAAAATTTCCATATTTTGGACTTTTAGAAATATTGAGTTTTTGGGTCAATTTAAAAAGACACGTTTTTAGGTCAAATTTTGCAGAACTTTTTTTCTTCTTTTCAGGAACTCCAGAACTTTTTGAATGCTACCCAGGACAGTTTTAAAATTTCCATTTTTTGATCAAATTTAGAAATATTGAGTTTTTGGATCAATTTGAAAAAACACTTTTTTTAGGTAAAATTTTGCACACCTTTTTTTCTTCTTTTCAGGAACTCCAGAACTGTTTGAATGCTACCCAGAAAAGTCTTAAAATTTCCATATTTTGGACTTTTAGAAATATTGAGTTTTTGGGTCAATTTAAAAAGACACGTTTTTAGGTCAAATTTTGCAGAACTTTTTTTCTTCTTTTCAGGAACTCCAGAACTTTTTGAATGCTACCCAGGACAGTTTTAAAATTTCCATTTTTTGAACAAATTTAGAAATATTGAGTTTTTGGATCAATTTGAAAAAACACGTTTTTTAGGTCAAATTTTGGAGAACTTTTTTTCTTCTTTTCAGGAACTCCAGAACTTTTTGAATGCTACCCAGGACAGTTTTAAAATTTCCATTTTTTGAACTTTTAGAAATATTGAGTTTTTGGGTCAATTTAAAAAACACGTTTTTTAGGTCAAATTTTGCAGAACTTTTTTTCTTCTTTTCAGGAACTCCAGAACTTTTTGAATGCTACCCAGGACAGTTTTAAAATTTCCATTTTTTTAACAAATTTAGAAATATTGAGTTTTTGGATCAATTTGAAAAAACACTTTTTTTAGGTCAAATTTTGCATACCTTCTTTTCTTCTTTTCAGGAACACCAGAACTGTTTGAATGCTACCCAGAAAAGTTTTAAAATTTCCATTTTTTGAACATTTTTAAAAATATTGAGTTTTTGGATCATTTAAAAAAACACTTTTTTTAGGTCAAATTTTGCATAACTTTTTTTCTTCTTTTCCGGAACTCAAGAACTGTTTGAATGCTACCCAGAAAAGTTTTAAAATTTCCATTTTTTGAACTTTTAGAAATATTGAGTTTTTGGGTCAATTTAAAAAAACACGTTTTTTAGGTAAAATTTTGCAGAACTTTTTTTTCTTCTTTTCAGGAACTCCAGAACTTTTTGAATGCTACCCAGGACAGTTTTAAAATTTCCATTTTTTGAACAAATTTAGAAATATTGAGTTTTTGGATCAATTTGAAAAAACACTTTTTTTAGGTCAAATTTTGCATACCTTTTTTTATTCTTTTCAGGAACTCCAGAACTGTTTGAATGCTACCCAGAAAAGTTTTAAAATTTCCATATTTTGAACTTTTAGAAATATTGAGTTTTTGGGTCAATTTAAAAAGACACGTTTTTTAGGTCAAATTTTGCAGAACTTTTTTTCTTCTTTTCAGGAACTCCAGAACTTTTTGAATGCTACCCAGGACAGTTTTAAAATTTCCATTTTTTGGACAAATTTAGAAATATTGAGTTTTTGGATCAATTTGAAAAAACACTTTTTTTAGGTCAAATTTTGCATACCTTTTTTTCTTCTTTTCAGGAACTCCAGAACTGTTTGAATGCTACCCAGAAAAGTTTTAAAATTTCCATTTTTTGAACATTTGTAGAAATATTGAGTTTTTGGATCATTTAAAAAAACACTTTTTTTAGGTCAAATTTTGCACACCTTTTTTTCTTCTTTTCAGGAACTCCAGAACTGTTTGAATGCTACCCAGAAAAGTTTTAAAATTTCCATATTTTGAACTTTTAGAAATATTGAGTTTTTGGGTCAATTTAAAAAGACACGTTTTTTAGGTCAAATTTGCACACCTTTTTTTCTTCTTTTCAGGAACTCCAGAACTGTTTGAATGCTACCCAGAAAAGTTTTAAAATTTCCATATTTTGAACTTTTAGAAATATTGAGTTTTTGGGTCAATTTAAAAAGACACGTTTTTTAGGTAAAATTTTGCAGAACTTTTTTCTTCTTTTCAGGAACTCCAGAACTTTTTGAATGCTACCCAGGACAGTTTTAAAATTTCCATTTTTTGAACATTTTTAGAAATATTGAGTTTTTGGATCAATTTAAAAAAACACTTTTTTTAGGTCAAATTTTGCACACCTTTTTTTCTTCTTTTCAGGAACTCCAGAACTGTTTGAATGCTACCCAGAAAAGTTTTAAAATTTCCATATTTTGAACTTTTAGAAATATGTATTGAGTTTTTGGGTCAATTTAAAAAGACACGTTTTTTAGTTCAAATTTTGCATACCTTTTTTTCTTCTTTTCAGGAACTACAGAACTGTTTGAATGCTACCACAAAAATTTTTAAATTTCCATTTTTTGAACTTTTAGAAATATTGAGTTTTTGGGTCAATTTAAAAAAACACTTTTTTTAGGTAAAATTTTGCAGAACTTTTTTTCTTCTTTTCAGGAACTCCAGAACTTTTTGAATGCTACAAACAAAAGTCTTAAAATTTCCATTTTTTGAACTTTTAGAAATATTGAGTTTTTGGGTCAATTTAAAAAAACACTTTTTTTAGGTAAAATTTTGCATAACTTTTTTTCTTCTTTTCAGGAACTCCAGAACTTTTTGAATGCTACCCAGAAAAATTTTTAAATTTCCATTTTTTTAACTTTTAGAAATATTGAGTTTTTGGGTCAGTTTAAAAAAACACTTTTTTTAGGTAAAATTTTGCAGAACTTTTTTTCTTCTTTTCAGGAACTCCTGAAGTTTTTGAATGCTACCCAGAACAGTTTTAAAATTTTCATTTTTTGAACATTTTTAGAAATATTGAGTTTTTGGATCAATTTAAAAAAAACACTTTTTTTAGGTCAAATTCTGCACACCTTTTTTTCTTCTTTTCAGGAACTCCAGAACTGTTTGAATGCTACCTAGAAAAGTTTTAAAATTTCCATATTTTGAACTTTTAGAAATATTGAGTTTTTGAGTCAATTTAAAAAGACACGTTTTTTAGTTCAAATTTTGCATACCTTTTTTTCTTCTTTTCAGGAACTACAGAACTGTTTGAATGCTACCTAGAAAAGTTTTAAAATTTCCATATTTTGAACTTTTAGAAATATTGAGTTTTTGGGTCAATTTAAAAAGACACGTTTTTTAGTTCAAATTTTGCATACCTTTTTTTCTTCTTTTCAGGAACTACAGAACTGTTTGAATGCTACCTAGAAAAGTTTTAAAATTTCCATATTTTGAACTTTTAGAAATATTGAGTTTTTGGGTCAATTTAAAAAGACACGTTTTTTAGTTCAAATTCTGCACACCTTTTTTTCTTCTTTTCAGGAACTCCAGAACTGTTTGAATGCTACCCAGAAAAGTTTTAAAATTTCCATTTTTTGAACTTTTAGAAATATTGAGTTTTTGGGTCAATTTAAAAAAACACTTTTTTTAGGTAAAATTTTGCAGAACTTTTTTTCTTCTTTTCAGGAACTCCAGAACTTTTTGAATGCTACCCAGAAAAATTTTTAAATTTCCATTTTTTGAACTTTTAGAAATATTGAGTTTTTGGGTCAATTTAAAAAAACACTTTTTTTAGGTAAAATTTTGCAGAACTTTTTGAATGCTACCAACAAAAGTTTTAAAATTTCCATTTTTTGAACTTTTAGAAATATTGAGTTTTTGGGTCAATTTAAAAAAACACTTTTTTTAGGTAAAATTTTGCAGAACTTTTTTTCTTCTTTTCAGGAACTCCAGAACTTTTTGAATGCTACCCAGAAAAATTTTTAAATTTCCATTTTTTTAACTTTTAGAAATATTGAGTTTTTGGGTCAGTTTAAAAAAACACTTTTTTTAGGTAAAATTTTGCAGAACTTTTTTTCTTCTTTTCAGGAACTCCTGAAGTTTTTGAATGCTACCCAGAACAGTTTTAAAATTTTCATTTTTTGAACATTTTTAGAAATATTGAGTTTTTGGATCAATTTAAAAAAAAACACTTCTTTTAGGTCAGTTTAAAAAAACACTTTTTTTAGGTCAAATTCTGCAGAACTTTTTTTCTTCTTTTCAGGAACACCAGAACTTTTTGAATGCTACCCAGAAAAGTTTTAAAATTTCCATTTTTTGAACTTTTCGAAATATTGAGTTTTTGGATCAATTTAAAAAAACACTTTTTTAGGTCAAATTCTGCAGAACTTTTTTTCTTATTTTCAGGAACACCAGAACTTTTTGAATGCTACCCAGAAATGTTTTAAAATTTCCATTTTTTGGACTTTTAGAAATATTAAGTTTTTGGGTCAATTTAAAAAAACACTTTTTTAGGCAAAGGTTTGCAGAACTTTTTTTCTTCTTTTCGGGAACTCCATAACTTTTTCAATGCTACCCAGGATAATTTTAAAATTTCCATTTTTTGAACATTTTTAGAAATATTGGGTTTTTGGATCAATTTAAAAAAAGACTTTTTTAGGTCAAATTTTGCAGAACTTTTTTTCTTCTTTTCAGGAACTCCAGAAATTTTTGAATGCTACCCAGGACAGTTTTAAAATTTCCATTTTTTGAACATTTTTAGAAATATTGAGTTTTTGGATCAATTTGAAAAAACACTTTTTTTAGGTCAAATTCTGCAGAACTTTTTTTCTTCTTTTCAGGAACACCAGAACTTTTTGAATGCTACCCAGAAAAGTTTTAAAATTTCCATTTTTTGAACTTTTAGAAATATTGAGTTTTTGGATCAATTTAAAAAAACACTTTTTTAGGCAAAGGTTTGCAGAACTTTTTTTCTTCTTTTCAGGAACTCCATAACTTTTTCAATGCTACCCAGGAAAATTTTAAAATTTCCATTTTTTGAACATTTTTAGAAATATTGGGTTTTTGGATCAATTTAAAAAAAGACTTTTTTAGGTCAAATTTTGCAGAACTTTTTTTGTTCTTTTCAGGAACTCCAGAAATTTTTGAATGCTACCCAGGACAGTTTTAAAATTTCCATTTTTTGAACCTTTTTAGAAATATTGAGTTTTTGGATCAATTTAAAAAAAAACACTTCTTTTAGGTCAAATTCTGCAGAACTTTTTTTCTTCTTTTCAGGAACACCAGAACTTGTTGAATGCTACCCAGAAAAGTTTTAAAATTTCCATTTTTTGAACTTTTAGAAATATTGAGTTTTTGGATCAATTTAAAAAAAAAACACTTTTTTAGGTCAAATTCTGCAGAACTTTTTTTCTTCTTTTCAGGAACACCAGAACTTTTTGAATGCTACCCAGAAAAGTTTTAAAATTTCCATTTTTTGGACTTTTAGAAATATTAAGTTTTTGGGTCAATTTAAAAAAACACTTTTTTTAGGCAAAGGTTTGCAGAACTTTTTTTCTTCTTTTCAGGAACTCCATAACTTTTTGAATGCTACCCAGGATAGTTTTAAAATTTCCATTTTTTGAACATTTTTAGAAATATTGAGTTTTTGGATCAATTTAAAAAAATACTTTTTTAGGTCAAATTTTGCATAACTTTTTTTCTTCCTTTCAGGAACTCAAGAACTGTTTGAATGCTACCCAGAAAAGTTTTAAAATTTCCATTTTTTGAACTTTTAGAAATATTGAGTTTTTGGGTCAATTTAAAAAAACACGTTTTTTAGGTCAAATTTTGCAGAACTTTTTTTCTTCTTTTCAGGAACTCCAGAACTGTTTGAATGCTACCCAGAAAAGTTTTAAAATTTCCATTTTTTCAACATTTTTAGAAATATTGAGCTTTTGGGTCATTTAAAAAAACACTTTTTTTAGGTCAAATTTTGCATAACTTTTTTTCTTCTTTTCAGGAACTCAAGAACTGTTTGAATGCTACCCAGAAAAGTTTTAAAATTTCCATTTTTTGAACTTTTAGAAATATTGAGTTTTTGGGTCAATTTAAAAAAACACGTTTTTTAGGTAAAATTATGCAGAACTTTTTTTTCTTCTTTTCAGGAACTCCAGAACTTTTTGAATGCTACCCAGGACAGTTTTAAAATTTCCATTTTTTGAACAAATTTAGAAATATTGAGTTTTTGGATCAATTTGAAAAAACACGTTTTTTAGGTCAAATTTTGCAGAACTTTTTTTCTTCTTTTCAGGAACTCCAGAACTTTTAGAATGCTACCCAGGACAGTTTTAAAATTTTTATTTTTTGAACAAATTTAGAAATATTGAGTTTTTGGATCAATTTGAAAAAACACTTTTTTTAGGTCAAATTTTGCATACCTTTTTTTCTTCTTTTCAAGAACTCCAGAACTGTTTGAATGCTACCCAGAAAAGTCTTAAAATTTCCATATTTTGGACTTTTAGAAATATTGAGTTTTTGGGTCAATTTAAAAAGACACGTTTTTTAGGTCAAATTTTGCAGAACTTTTTTTCTTCTTTTCAGGAACTCCAGAACTTTTTGAATGCTACCCAGGACAGTTTTAAAATTTCCATTTTTTGAACAAATTTAGAAATATTGAGTTTTTGGATCAATTTGAAAAAACACGTTTTTTAGGTCAAATTTTGCAGAACTTTTTTTCTTCTTTTCAGGAACTCCAGAACTTTTTGAATGCTACCCAGGACAGTTTTAAAATTTCCATTTTTTGAACTTTTAGAAATATTGAGGTTATGGGTCAATTTAAAAAACACGTTTTTTAGGTCAAATTTTGCAGAACTTATTTTCTTCTTTTCAGGAACTCCAGAACTTTTTGAATGCTACCCAAGACAGTTTTAAAATTTCCATTTTTTGAACAAATTTAGAAATATTGAGTTTTTGGATCAATTTGAAAAAACCCTTTTTTAGGTCAAATTTTGCATACCTTCTTTTCTTCTTTTCAGGAACACCAGAACTGTTTGAGTGCTACCCAGAAAAGTTTTAAAATTTCCATTTTTTGAACATTTTTAGAAATATTGAGTTTTTGGTTCATTTAAATAAACACTTTTTTAGGTCAAATTTTGCATAGCTTTTTTTCTTCTTTTCCGGAACTCAAGAACTGTTTGAATGCTACCCAGAAAAGTTTTAAAATTTCCATTTTTTGAACTTTTAGAAATATTGAGTTTTTGGATCAATTTGAAAAAACCCTTTTTTTAGGTCAAATTTTGCATACCTTCTTTTCTTCTTTTCAGGAACACCAGAACTGTTTGAATGCTACCCAGGACAGTTTTAAAATTTCCATTTTTTGAACTTTTAGAAATATTGAGTTTTTGGGTCCATTTAAAAAACACGTTTTTTAGGTCAAATTTTGCAGAACTTTTTTCTTCTTTTCAGGAACTCCAGAACTTTTTGAATGCTACCCAGGACAGTTTTAAAATTTCCATTTTTTGAACAAATTTAGAAATATTGAGTTTTTGGATCAATTTGAAAAAACCCTTTTTTAGGTCAAATTTTGCATACCTTCTTTTCTTCTTTTCAGGAACACCAGAACTGTTTGAGTGCTACCCAGAAAAGTTTTAAAATTTCCATTTTTTGAACATTTTTAGAAATATTGAGTTTTTGGTTCATTTAAATAAACACTTTTTTAGGTCAAATTTTGCATACCTTCTTTTCTTCTTTTCAGGAACACCAGAACTGTTTGAATGCTACCCAGAAAAGTTTTAAAATTTCCACTTTTTGAACATTTTTAGAAATATTGAGTTTTTGGTTCATTTAAAAAAACAGTTTTTTTAGGTCAAATTTTGCATAGCTTTTTTTCTTCTTTTCCGGAACTCAAGAACTGTTTGAATGCTACCCAGAAAAGTTTTAAAATTTCCATTTTTTGAACTTTTAGAAATATTGAGTTTTTGGATCAATTTGAAAAAACACTTTTTTTAGGTAAAATTTTGCAGAACTTTTTTTCTTCTTTTCAGGAACTCCAGAACTTTTTGAATGCTACCCAGAAAAATTTTTAAATTTCCATTTTTTGAACTTTTAGAAATATTGAGTTTTTGGGTCAATTTAAAAAAACACTTTTTTTAGGTAAAATTTTGCAGAACTTTTTGAATGCTACCAACAAAAGTTTTAAAATTTCCATTTTTCGAACTTTTAGAAATATTGAGTTTTTGGGTCAATTTAAAAAACACTTTTTTTAGGTAAAATTTTGCAGAACTTTTTTTCTTCTTCTCAGGAACTCAAGAACTGTTTGAATGCTACCCAGAAAAATTTTTAAATTTCCATTTTTTTAACTTTTAGAAATATTGAGTTTTTGGGTCAATTTAAAAAGACACGTTTTTTAGTTCAAATTTTGCATACCTTTTTTTCTTCTTTTCAGGAACTACAGAACTGTTTGAATGCTACCCACAAAATTTTTTAAATTTCCATTTTTTGAACTTTTAGAAATATTGAGTTTTTGGGTCAGTTTAAAAAGACACGTTTTTTAGTTCAAATTTTGCATACCTTTTTTTCTTCTTTTCAGGAACTACAGAAGTTTTTGAATGCTACCCAGAACAGTTTTAAAATTTTCATTTTTTGAACCTTTTTAGAAATATTGAGTTTTTGGATCAATTTAAAAAAAAACACTTCTTTTAGGTCAAATTTTGCACACCTTTTTTTCTTCTTTTCAGGAACTCCAGAACTGTTTGAATGCTACCTAGAAAAGTTTTAAAATTTCCATATTTTGAACTTTTAGAAATATTGAGTTTTTGGGTCAATTTAAAAAGACACGTTTTTTAGTTCAAATTTTGCATAACTTTTTTTCTTCTTTTCAGGATCTACAGAACTGTTTGAATGCTACCCACAAAAATTTTTAAATTTCCATTTTTTGAACTTTTAGAAATATTGAGTTTTTGGGTCAATTTAAAAAAACACTTTTTTTAGGTAAAATTTTGCAGAACTTTTTTTCTTCTTTTCAGGAACTCCAGAACTTTTTGAATGCTACCCAGAAAAATTTTTAAATTTCCATTTTTTTAACTTTTAGAAATATTGAGTTTTTGGGTCAATTTAAAAAAACACTTTTTTTAGGTAAAATTTTGCAGAACTTTTTGAATGCTACCAACAAAAGTTTTAAAATTTCCATTTTTTGAACTTTTAGAAATATTGAGTTTTTGGGTCAATTTAAAAAGACACGTTTTTTAGTTCAAATTTTGCATACCTTTTTTTCTTCTTTTCAGGAACTACAGAACTGTTTGAATGCTACCCACAAAATTTTTTAAATTTCCATTTTTTGAACTTTTAGAAATATTGAGTTTTTGGGTCAATTTAAAAAAACACTTTTTTTAGGTAAAATTTTGCAGAACTTTTTTTCTTCTTTTCAGGAACTCCAGAACTTTTTGAATGCTACCCAGAAAAATTTTTAAATTTCCATTTTTTGAACTTTTAGAAATATTGGTTTTTGGGTCAATTTAAAAAAACACTTTTTTTAGGTAAAATTTTGCAGAACTTTTTGAATGCTACCAACAAAAGTTTTAAAATTTCCATTTTTTGAACTTTTAGAAATATTGAGTTTTTGGGTCAATTTAAAAAAACACTTTTTTTAGGTAAAATTTTGCAGAACTTTTTTTCTTCTTTTCAGGAACTACAGAACTGTTTGAATGCTACCCACAAAATTTTTTAAATTTCCATTTTTTGAACTTTTAGAAATATTGAGTTTTTGGGTCAATTTAAAAAAACACTTTTTTTAGGTAAAATTTTGCAGAACTTTTTTTCTTCTTTTCAGGAACTCCAGAACTTTTTGAATGCTACCCAGAAAAATTTTTAAATTTCCATTTTTTGAACTTTTAGAAATATTGAGTTTTTGGGTCAATTTAAAAAAACACTTTTTTTAGGTAAAATTTTGCAGAACTTTTTTTCTTCTTTTCAGGAACTACAGAACTGTTTGAATGCTACCCACAAAATTTTTTAAATTTCCATTTTTTGAACTTTTAGAAATATTGAGTTTTTGGGTCAATTTAAAAAAACACTTTTTTTAGGTCAAATTTTGCAGAACTTTTTTTCTTCTTTTCAGGAACTCCAGAACTTTTTGAATGCTACCCAGGACAGTTTTAAAATTTCCATTTTTTGAACAAATTTAGAAATATTGAGTTTTTGGATCAATTTGAAAAAACACGTTTTTTAGGTCAAATTTTGGAGAACTTTTTTTCTTCTTTTCAGGAACTCCAGAACTTTTTGAATGCTACCCAGGACAGTTTTAAAATTTCCATTTTTTGAACTTTTAGAAATATTGAGTTTTTGGGTCAATTTAAAAAACACGTTTTTTATGTCAAATTTTGCAGAACTTTTTTTCTTCTTTTCAGGAACTCTAGAACTTTTTGAACGCTACCCAGGACAGTTTTAAAATTTCCATTTTTTGAACAAATTTAGAAATATTGAGTTTTTGGATCAATTTGAAAAAACACGTTTTTTAGGTCAAATTTTGGAGAACTTTTTTTCTTCTTTTCAGGAACTCCAGAACTTTTTGAATGCTACCCAGGACAGTTTTAAAATTTCCATTTTTTGAACTTTTAGAAATATTGAGTTTTTGGGTCAATTTAAAAAACACGTTTTTTAGGTCAAATTTTGCAGAACTTTTTTTCTTCTTTTCAGGAACTCCAGAACTTTTTGAATGCTACCCAGGACAGTTTTAAAATTTCCATTTTTTGAACAAATTTAGAAATATTGAGTTTTTGGATCAATTTGAAAAAACCCTTTTTTTAGGTCAAATTTTGCATACCTTCTTTTCTTCTTTTCAGGAACACCAGAACTGTTTGAATGCTACCCAGAAAAGTTTTAAAATTTCCATTTTTTGAACATTTTTAAAAATATTGAGTTTTTGGATCATTTAAAAAAACACTTTTTTTAGGTCAAATTTTGCATAACTTTTTTTCTTCTTTTCCGGAACTCAAGAACTGTTTGAATGCTACCCAGAAAAGTTTTAAAATTTCCATATTTTGAACTTTTAGAAATATTGAGTTTTTGGGTCAATTTAAAAAGACACGTTTTAGGTCAAATTTTGCAGAACTTTTTTTCTTCTTTTCAGGAACTCCAGAACTTTTTGAATGCTACCCAGGACAGTTTTAAAATTTCCATTTTTTGAACTTTTAGAAATATTGAGTTTTTGGGTCAATTTAAAAAACACGTTTTTTAGGTCAAATTTTGCAGAACTTTTTTTCTTCTTTTCAGGAACTCCAGAACTTTTTGAATGCTACCCAGGACAGTTTTAAAATTTCCATTTTTTGAACTTTTAGAAATATTGAGTTTTTGGGTCAATTTAAAAAACACGTTTTTTAGGTCAAATTTTGCAGAACTTTTTTTCTTCTTTTCAGGAACTCCAGATCTTTTTGAATGCTACCCAGGACAGTTTTAAAATTTCCATTTTTTGAACAAATTTAGAAATATTGAGTTTTTGGATCAATTTGAAAAAACCCTTTTTTTAGGTCAAATTTTGCATACCTTCTTTTCTTCTTTTCAGGAACACCAGAACTGTTTGAATGCTACCCAGAAAAGTTTTAAAATTTCCATTTTTTGAACATTTTTAAAAATATTGAGTTTTTGGATCATTTAAAAAAACACTTTTTTTAGGTCAAATTTTGCATAACTTTTTTTCTTCTTTTCCGGAACTCAAGAACTGTTTGAATGCTACCCAGAAAAGTTTTAAAATTTCCATTTTTTGAACTTTTAGAAATATTGAGTTTTTGGGTCAATTTAAAAAAACACGTTTTTTAGGTAAAATTTTGCAGAACTTTTTTTTCTTCTTTTCAGGAACTCCAGAACTTTTTGAATGCTACCCAGGACAGTTTTAAAATTTCCATTTTTTGAACAAATTTAGAAATATTGAGTTTTTGGATCAATTTGAAAAAACACTTTTTTTAGGTCAAATTTTGCATACCTTTTTTTATTCTTTTCAGGAACTCCAGAACTGTTTGAATGCTACCCAGAAAAGTTTTAAAATTTCCATATTTTGAACTTTTAGAAATATTGAGTTTTTGGGTCAATTTAAAAAGACACGTTTTTTAGGTCAAATTTTGCAGAACTTTTTTTCTTCTTTTCAGGAACTCCAGAACTTTTTGAATGCTACCCAGGACAGTTTTAAAATTTCCATTTTTTGGACAAATTTAGAAATATTGAGTTTTTGGATCAATTTGAAAAAATACTTTTTTTAGGTCAAATTTTGCATACCTTTTTTTCTTCTTTTCAGGAACTCCAGAACTGTTTGAATGCTACCCAGGACAGTTTTAAAATTTCCATTTTTTGAACAAATTTAGAAATATTGAGTTTTTGGATCAATTTGAAAAAACACTTTTTTTAGGTCAAATTTTGCATACCTTCTTTTCTTCTTTTCAGGAACACCAGAACTGTTTGAATGCTACCCAGGACAGTTTTAAAATTTCCATTTTTTGAACAAATTTAGAAATATTGAGTTTTTGGATCAATTTGAAAAAACACGTTTTTTAGGTCAAATTTTGGAGAACTTTTTTTCTTCTTTTCAGGAACTCCAGAACTTTTTGAATGCTACCCAGGACAGTTTTAAAATTTCCATTTTTTGAACTTTTAGAAATATTGAGTTTTTGGGTCAATTTAAAAAACACGTTTTTTAGGTCAAATTTTGCAGAACTTTTTTTCTTCTTTTCAGGAACTCCAGAACTTTTTGAATGCTACCCAGGACAGTTTTAAAATTTCCATTTTTTGAACATTTTTAAAAATATTGAGTTTTTGGATCATTTAAAAAAACACTTTTTTTAGGTCAAATTTTGCATAACTTTTTTTCTTCTTTTCCGGAACTCAAGAACTGTTTGAATGCTACCCAGAAAAGTTTTAAAATTTCCATATTTTGAACTTTTAGAAATATTGAGTTTTTGGGTCAATTTAAAAAGACACGTTTTTTAGGTCAAATTTTGCAGAACTTTTTTTCTTCTTTTCAGGAACTCCAGAACTTTTTGAATGCTACCCAGGACAGTTTTAAAATTTCCATTTTTTGAACAAATTTAGAAATATTGAGTTTTTGGATCAATTTGAAAAAACCCTTTTTTTAGGTCAAATTTTGCAGAACTTTTTTTCTTCTTTTCAGGAACTCCAGAACTTTTTGAATGCTACCCAGGACAGTTTTAAAATTTCCATTTTTTGAACAAATTTAGAAATATTGAGTTTTTGGATCAATTTGAAAAAACACGTTTTTTAGGTCAAATTTTGGAGAACTTTTTTTCTTCTTTTCAGGAACTCCAGAACTTTTTGAATGCTACCCAGGACAGTTTTAAAATTTCCATTTTTTGAACTTTTAGAAATATTGAGTTTTTGGGTCAATTTAAAAAACACGTTTTTTAGGTCAAATTTTGCAGAACTTTTTTTCTTCTTTTCAGGAACTCTAGAACTTTTTGAACGCTACCCAGGACAGTTTTAAAATTTCCATTTTTTGAACAAATTTAGAAATATTGAGTTTTTGGATCAATTTGAAAAAACACGTTTTTTAGGTCAAATTTTGGAGAACTTTTTTTCTTCTTTTCAGGAACTCCAGAACTTTTTGAATGCTACCCAGGACAGTTTTAAAATTTCCATTTTTTGAACTTTTAGAAATATTGAGTTTTTGGGTCAATTTAAAAAACACGTTTTTTAGGTCAAATTTTGCAGAACTTTTTTTCTTCTTTTCAGGAACTCCAGAACTTTTTGAATGCTACCCAGGACAGTTTTAAAATTTCCATTTTTTGAACAAATTTAGAAATATTGAGTTTTTGGATCAATTTGAAAAAACCCTTTTTTTAGGTCAAATTTTGCATACCTTCTTTTCTTCTTTTCAGGAACACCAGAACTGTTTGAATGCTACCCAGAAAAGTTTTAAAATTTCCATTTTTTGAACATTTTTAAAAATATTGAGTTTTTGGATCATTTAAAAAAACACTTTTTTTAGGTCAAATTTTGCATAACTTTTTTTCTTCTTTTCCGGAACTCAAGAACTGTTTGAATGCTACCCAGAAAAGTTTTAAAATTTCCATATTTTGAACTTTTAGAAATATTGAGTTTTTGGTTCATTTAAATAAACACTTTTTTAGGTCAAATTTTGCATAGCTTTTTTTCTTCTTTTCCGGAACTCAAGAACTGTTTGAATGCTACCCAGAAAAGTTTTAAAATTTCCATTTTTTGAACTTTTAGAAATATTGAGTTTTTGGATCAATTTGAAAAAACCCTTTTTTTAGGTCAAATTTTGCATACCTTCTTTTCTTCTTTTCAGGAACACCAGAACTGTTTGAATGCTACCCAGGACAGTTTTAAAATTTCCATTTTTTGAACTTTTAGAAATATTGAGTTTTTGGGTCCATTTAAAAAACACGTTTTTTAGGTCAAATTTTGCAGAACTTTTTTCTTCTTTTCAGGAACACCAGAACTTTTTGAATGCTACCCAGGACAGTTTTAAAATTTCCATTTTTTGAACAAATTTAGAAATATTGAGTTTTTGGATCAATTTGAAAAAACCCTTTTTTTAGGTCAAATTTTGCATACCTTCTTTTCTTCTTTTCAGGAACACCAGAACTGTTTGAATGCTACCCAGAAAAGTTTTAAAATTTCCACTTTTTGAACATTTTTAGAAATATTGAGTTTTTGGTTCATTTAAAAAAACAGTTTTTTTAGGTCAAATTTTGCATAGCTTTTTTTCTTCTTTTCCGGAACTCAAGAACTGTTTGAATGCTACCCAGAAAAGTTTTAAAATTTCCATTTTTTGAACTTTTAGAAATATTGAGTTTTTGGATCAATTTGAAAAAACACTTTTTTTAGGTAAAATTTTGCAGAACTTTTTTTCTTCTTTTCAGGAACTCCAGAACTTTTTGAATGCTACCCAGAAAAATTTTTAAATTTCCATTTTTTGAACTTTTAGAAATATTGAGTTTTTGGGTCAATTTAAAAAAACACTTTTTTTAGGTAAAATTTTGCAGAACTTTTTGAATGCTACCAACAAAAGTTTTAAAATTTCCATTTTTCGAACTTTTAGAAATATTGAGTTTTTGGGTCAATTTAAAAAACACTTTTTTTAGGTAAAATTTTGCAGAACTTTTTTTCTTCTTTTCAGGAACTCCAGAACTTTTTGAATGCTACCCAGAAAAATTTTTAAATTTCCATTTTTTTAACTTTTAGAAATATTGAGTTTTTGGGTCAATTTAAAAAGACACGTTTTTTAGTTCAAATTTTGCATACCTTTTTTTCTTCTTTTCAGGAACTACAGAACTGTTTGAATGCTACCCACAAAATTTTTTAAATTTCCATGTTTTGAACTTTTAGAAATATTGAGTTTTTGGGTCAGTTTAAAAAGACACGTTTTTTAGTTCAAATTTTGCATACCTTTTTTTCTTCTTTTCAGGAACTACAGAAGTTTTTGAATGCTACCCAGAACAGTTTTAAAATTTTCATTTTTTGAACCTTTTTAGAAATATTGAGTTTTTGGATCAATTTAAAAAAAAACACTTCTTTTAGGTCAAATTTTGCACACCTTTTTTTCTTCTTTTCAGGAACTCCAGAACTGTTTGAATGCTACCTAGAAAAGTTTTAAAATTTCCATATTTTGAACTTTTAGAAATATTGAGTTTTTGGGTCAATTTAAAAAGACACGTTTTTTAGTTCAAATTTTGCATAACTTTTTTTCTTCTTTTCAGGATCTACAGAACTGTTTGAATGCTACCCACAAAATTTTTTAAATTTCCATTTTTTGAACTTTTAGAAATATTGAGTTTTTGGGTCAATTTAAAAAAACACTTTTTTTAGGTAAAATTTTGCAGAACTTTTTTTCTTCTTTTCAGGAACTCCAGAACTTTTTGAATGCTACCCAGAAAAATTTTTAAATTTCCATTTTTTTAACTTTTAGAAATATTGAGTTTTTGGGTCAATTTAAAAAAACACTTTTTTTAGGTAAAATTTTGCAGAACTTTTTGAATGCTACCAACAAAAGTTTTAAAATTTCCATTTTTTGAACTTTTAGAAATATTGAGTTTTTGGGTCAATTTAAAAAGACACGTTTTTTAGTTCAAATTTTGCATACCTTTTTTTCTTCTTTTCAGGAACTACAGAACTGTTTGAATGCTACCCACAAAAATTTTTAAATTTCCATTTTTTGAACTTTTAGAAATATTGAGTTTTTGGGTCAATTTAAAAAAACACTTTTTTTAGGTAAAATTTTGCAGAACTTTTTTTCTTCTTTTCAGGAACTCCAGAACTTTTTGAATGCTACCCAGAAAAATTTTTAAATTTCCATTTTTTGAACTTTTAGAAATATTGAGTTTTTGGGTCAATTTAAAAAAACACTTTTTTTAGGTAAAATTTTGCAGAACTTTTTGAATGCTACCAACAAAAGTTTTAAAATTTCCATTTTTTGAACTTTTAGAAATATTGAGTTTTTGGGTCAATTTAAAAAAACACTTTTTTTAGGTAAAATTTTGCAGAACTTTTTTTCTTCTTTTCAGGAACTACAGAACTGTTTGAATGCTACCCACAAAATTTTTTAAATTTCCATTTTTTGAACTTTTAGAAATATTGAGTTTTTGGGTCAATTTAAAAAAACACTTTTTTTAGGTAAAATTTTGCAGAACTTTTTTTCTTCTTTTCAGGAACTCCAGAACTTTTTGAATGCTACCCAGAAAAATTTTTAAATTTCCATTTTTTGAACTTTTAGAAATATTGAGTTTTTGGGTCAATTTAAAAAAACACTTTTTTTAGGTAAAATTTTGCAGAACTTTTTTTCTTCTTTTCAGGAACTACAGAACTGTTTGAATGCTACCCACAAAATTTTTTAAATTTCCATTTTTGAACTTTTAGAAATATTGAGTTTTTGGGTCAATTTAAAAAAACACTTTTTTTAGGTCAAATTTTGCAGAACTTTTTTTCTTCTTTTCAGGAACTCCAGAACTTTTTGAATGCTACCCAGGACAGTTTTAAAATTTCCATTTTTTGAACAAATTTAGAAATATTGAGTTTTTGGATCAATTTGAAAAAACACGTTTTTTAGGTCAAATTTTGGAGAACTTTTTTTCTTCTTTTCAGGAACTCCAGAACTTTTTGAATGCTACCCAGGACAGTTTTAAAATTTCCATTTTTTGAACTTTTAGAAATATTGAGTTTTTGGGTCAATTTAAAAAACACGTTTTTTAGGTCAAATTTTGCAGAACTTTTTTTCTTCTTTTCAGGAACTCTAGAACTTTTTGAACGCTACCCAGGACAGTTTTAAAATTTCCATTTTTTGAACAAATTTAGAAATATTGAGTTTTTGGATCAATTTGAAAAAACCCTTTTTTTAGGTCAAATTTTGCATACCTTCTTTTCTTCTTTTCAGGAACACCAGAACTGTTTGAATGCTACCCAGAAAAGTTTTAAAATTTCCATTTTTTGAACTTTTAGAAATATTGAGTTTTTGGGTCAATTTAAAAAGACACGTTTTAGGTCAAATTTTGCAGAACTTTTTTTCTTCTTTTCAGGAACTCCAGAACTTTTTGAATGCTACCCAGGACCGTTTTAAAATTTCCATTTTTTGAACTTTTATAAATATTGAGTTTTTGGGTCAATTTAAAAAACACGTTTTTTAGGTCAAATTTTGCAGAACTTTTTTTCTTCTTTTCAGGAACTCCAGAACTTTTTGAATGCTACCCAGGACAGTTTTAAAATTTCCATTTTTTGAACTTTTAGAAATATTGAGTTTTTGGGTCAATTTAAAAAACACGTTTTTTAGGTCAAATTTTGCAGAACTTTTTTTCTTCTTTTCAGGAACTCCAGATCTTTTTGAATGCTACCCAGGACAGTTTTAAAATTTCCATTTTTTGAACAAATTTAGAAATATTGAGTTTTTGGATCAATTTGAAAAAACCCTTTTTTTAGGTCAAATTTTGCATACCTTCTTTTCTTCTTTTCAGGAACACCAGAACTGTTTGAATGCTACCCAGAAAAGTTTTAAAATTTCCATTTTTTGAACATTTTTAAAAATATTGAGTTTTTGGATCATTTAAAAAAACACTTTTTTTAGGTCAAATTTTGCATAACTTTTTTTCTTCTTTTCCGGAACTCAAGAACTGTTTGAATGCTACCCAGAAAAGTTTTAAAATTTCCATTTTTTGAACTTTTAGAAATATTGAGTTTTTGGGTCAATTTAAAAAAACACGTTTTTTAGGTAAAATTTTGCAGAACTTTTTTTTCTTCTTTTCAGGAACTCCAGAACTTTTTGAATGCTACCCAGGACAGTTTTAAAATTTCCATTTTTTGAACAAATTTAGAAATATTGAGTTTTTGGATCAATTTGAAAAAACACTTTTTTTAGGTCAAATTTTGCATACCTTTTTTTCTTCTTTTCAGGAACTCCAGAACTGTTTGAATGCTACCCAGAAAAGTTTTAAAATTTCCATATTTTGAACTTTTAGAAATATTGAGTTTTTGGGTCAATTTAAAAAGACACGTTTTTTAGGTCAAATTTTGCAGAACTTTTTTTCTTCTTTTCAGGAACTCCAGAACTTTTTGAATGCTACCCAGGACAGTTTTAAAATTTCCATTTTTTGGACAAATTTAGAAATATTGAGTTTTTGGATCAATTTGAAAAAATACTTTTTTTAGGTCAAATTTTGCATACCTTTTTTTCTTCTTTTCAGGAACTCCAGAACTGTTTGAATGCTACCCAGAAAAGTTTTAAAATTTCCATTTTTTGAACATTTGTAGAAATATTGAGTTTTTGGATCATTTAAAAAAACACTTTTTTTAGGTCAAATTTTGCACACCTTTTTTTCTTCTTTTCAGGAACTCCAGAACTTTTTGAATGCTACCCAGAAAAGTTTTAAAATTTCCATATTTTGAACTTTTAGAAATATTGAGTTTTTGGGTCATTTTAAAAAGACACGTTTTTTAGGTCAAATTTGCACACCTTTTTTTCTTCTTTTCAGGAACTCCAGAACTGTTTGAATGCTACCCAGAAAAGTTTTAAAATTTCCATATTTTGAACTTTTAGAAATATTGAGTTTTTGGGTCAATTTAAAAAGACACGTTTTTTAGGTAAAATTTTGCAGAACTTTTTTCTTCTTTTCAGGAACTCCAGAACTTTTTGAATGCTACCCAGGACAGTTTTAAAATTTCCATTTTTTGAACATTTTTAGAAATATTGAGTTTTTGGATCAATTTGAAAAAACACTTTTTTTAGGTCAAATTTTGCACACGTTTTTTTCTTCTTTTCAGGAACTCCAGAACTGTTTGAATGCTACCCAGAAAAGTTTTAAAATTTCCATATTTTGAACTTTTAGAAATATGTATTGAGTTTTTGGGTCAATTTAAAAAGACACGTTTCTTAGTTCAAATTTTGCATACCTTTTTTTCTTCTTTTCAGGAACTACAGAACTGTTTGAATGCTACCACAAAAATTTTTAAATTTCCATTTTTTGAACTTTTAGAAATATTGAGTTTTTGGGTCAATTTAAAAAAACACTTTTTTTAGGTAAAATTTTGCAGAACTTTTTTTCTTCTTTTCAGGAACTCCAGAACTTTTTGAATGCTACCCAGAAAAATTTTTAAATTTCCATTTTTTTAACTTTTAGAAATATTGAGTTTTTGGGTCAGTTTAAAAAAACACTTTTTTTAGGTAAAATTTTGCAGAACTTTTTTTCTTCTTTTCAGGAACTCCTGAAGTTTTTGAATGCTACCCAGAACAGTTTTAAAATTTTCATTTTTTGAACATTTTTAGAAATATTGAGTTTTTGGATCAATTTAAAAAAAACACTTTTTTTAGGTCAAATTTTGCACACCTTTTTTTCTTCTTTTCAGGAACTCCAGAACTGTTTGAATGCTACCTAGAAAAGTTTTAAAATTTCCATATTTTGAACTTTTAGAAATATTGAGTTTTTGGGTCAATTTAAAAAGACACGTTTTTTAGTTCAAATTTTGCATACCTTTTTTTCTTCTTTTCAGGAACTACAGAACTGTTTGAATGCTACCCAGAAAAGTTTTAAAATTTCCATATTTTGAACTTTTAGAAATATTGAGTTTTTGGGTCAATTTAAAAAGACACGTTTTTTAGTTCAAATTTTGCATACCTTTTTTTCTTCTTTTCAGGAACTACAGAACTGTTTGAATGCTACCTAGAAAAGTTTTAAAATTTCCATATTTTGAACTTTTAGAAATATTGAGTTTTTGGGTCAATTTAAAAAGACACGTTTTTTAGTTCAAATTCTGCACACCTTTTTTTCTTCTTTTCAGGAACTCCAGAACTGTTTGAATGCTACCTAGAAAAGTTTTAAAATTTCCATTTTTTGAACTTTTAGAAATATTGAGTTTTTGGGTCAATTTAAAAAAACACTTTTTTTAGGTAAAATTTTGCAGAACTTTTTTTCTTCTTTTCAGGAACTCCAAAACTTTTTGAATGCTACCCAGAAAAATTTTTAAATTTCCATTTTTTGAACTTTTAGAAATATTGAGTTTTTGGGTCAATTTAAAAAAACACTTTTTTTAGGTAAAATTTTGCAGAACTTTTTGAATGCTACCAACAAAAGTTTTAAAATTTCCATTTTTTGAACTTTTAGAAATATTGAGTTTTTGGGTCAATTTAAAAAAACACTTTTTTTAGGTAAAATTTTGCAGAACTTTTTTTCTTCTTTTCACGAACTCCAGAACTTTTTGAATGCTACCCAGAAAAATTTTTAAATTTCCATTTTTTTAACTTTTAGAAATATTGAGTTTTTGGGTCAGTTGAAAAAAACACTTTTTTTAGGTAAAATTTTGCAGAACTTTATTTCTTCTTTTCAGGAACTCCTGAAGTTTTTGAATGCTACCCAGAACAGTTTTAAAATTTTCATTTTTTGAACCTTTTTAGAAATATTGAGTTTTTGGATCAATTTAAAAAAAACACTTCTTTTAGGTCAGTTTAAAAAAACACTTTTTTTAGGTCAAATTCTGCAGAACTTTTTTTCTTCTTTTCAGGAACACCAGAACTTTTTGAATGCTACCCAGAAAAGTTTTAAAATTTCCATTTTTTGAACTTTTCGAAATATTGAGTTTTTGGATCAATTTAAAAAAACACTTTTTTAGGTCAAATTCTGCAGAACTTTTTTTCTTATTTTCAGGAACACCAGAACTTTTTGAATGCTACCCAGGACAGTTTTAAAATTTCCATTTTTTGAACTTTTAGAAATATTGAGTTTTTGGGTCAATTTAAAAAACACGTTTTTTAGGTCAAATTTTGCAGAACTTTTTTTCTTCTTTTCAGGAACTCCAGAACTTTTTGAATGCTACCCAGGACAGTTTTAAAATTTCCATTTTTTGAACTTTTAGAAATATTGAGTTTTTGGGTCAATTTAAAAAACACGTTTTTTAGGTCAAATTTTGCAGAACTTTTTTTCTTCTTTTCAGGAACTCCAGATCTTTTTGAATGCTACCCAGGACAGTTTTAAAATTTCCATTTTTTGAACAAATTTAGAAATATTGAGTTTTTGGATCAATTTGAAAAAACCCTTTTTTTAGGTCAAATTTTGCATACCTTCTTTTCTTCTTTTCAGGAACACCAGAACTGTTTGAATGCTACCCAGAAAAGTTTTAAAATTTCCATTTTTTGAACATTTTTAAAAATATTGAGTTTTTGGATCATTTAAAAAAACACTTTTTTTAGGTCAAATTTTGCATAACTTTTTTTCTTCTTTTCCGGAACTCAAGAACTGTTTGAATGCTACCCAGAAAAGTTTTAAAATTTCCATTTTTTGAACTTTTAGAAATATTGAGTTTTTGGGTCAATTTAAAAAAACACGTTTTTTAGGTAAAATTTTGCAGAACTTTTTTTTCTTCTTTTCAGGAACTCCAGAACTTTTTGAATGCTACCCAGGACAGTTTTAAAATTTCCA
The DNA here is from genome assembly GCA_949987695.1 of Merzomyia westermanni. NCBI lineage: Eukaryota > Metazoa > Arthropoda > Insecta > Diptera > Tephritidae > Merzomyia > Merzomyia westermanni. Next base: position 134,354,003 of record OX465289.1, read on the forward strand.
TTTTTTGAACAAATTTAGAAATATTGAGTTTTTGGATCAATTTGAAAAAACACTTTTTTTAGGTCAAATTTTGCATACCTTTTTTTATTCTTTTCAGGAACTCCAGAACTGTTTGAATGCTACCCAGAAAAGTTTTAAAATTTCCATATTTTGAACTTTTAGAAATATTGAGTTTTTGGGTCAATTTAAAAAGACACGTTTTTTAGGTCAAATTTTGCAGAACTTTTTTTCTTCTTTTCAGGAACTCCAGAACTTTTTGAATGCTACCCAGGACAGTTTTAAAATTTCCATTTTTTGGACAAATTTAGAAATATTGAGTTTTTGGATCAATTTGAAAAAATACTTTTTTTAGGTCAAATTTTGCATACCTTTTTTTCTTCTTTTCAGGAACTCCAGAACTGTTTGAATGCTACCCAGAAAAGTTTTAAAATTTCCATTTTTTGAACATTTGTAGAAATATTGAGTTTTTGGATCATTTAAAAAAACACTTTTTTTAGGTCAAATTTTGCACACCTTTTTTTCTTCTTTTCAGGAACTCCAGAACTTTTTGAATGCTACCCAGAAAAGTTTTAAAATTTCCATATTTTGAACTTTTAGAAATATTGAGTTTTTGGGTCATTTTAAAAAGACACGTTTTTTAGGTCAAATTTGCACACCTTTTTTTCTTCTTTTCAGGAACTCCAGAACTGTTTGAATGCTACCCAGAAAAGTTTTAAAATTTCCATATTTTGAACTTTTAGAAATATTGAGTTTTTGGGTCAATTTAAAAAGACACGTTTTTTAGGTAAAATTTTGCAGAACTTTTTTCTTCTTTTCAGGAACTCCAGAACTTTTTGAATGCTACCCAGGACAGTTTTAAAATTTCCATTTTTTGAACATTTTTAGAAATATTGAGTTTTTGGATCAATTTGAAAAAACACTTTTTTTAGGTCAAATTTTGCACACGTTTTTTTCTTCTTTTCAGGAACTCCAGAACTGTTTGAATGCTACCCAGAAAAGTTTTAAAATTTCCATATTTTGAACTTTTAGAAATATGTATTGAGTTTTTGGGTCAATTTAAAAAGACACGTTTTTTAGTTCAAATTTTGCATACCTTTTTTTCTTCTTTTCAGGAACTACAGAACTGTTTGAATGCTACCACAAAAATTTTTAAATTTCCATTTTTTGAACTTTTAGAAATATTGAGTTTTTGGGTCAATTTAAAAAAACACTTTTTTTAGGTAAAATTTTGCAGAACTTTTTTTCTTCTTTTCAGGAACTCCAGAACTTTTTGAATGCTACCCAGAAAAATTTTTAAATTTCCATTTTTTTAACTTTTAGAAATATTGAGTTTTTGGGTCAGTTTAAAAAAACACTTTTTTTAGGTAAAATTTTGCAGAACTTTTTTTCTTCTTTTCAGGAACTCCTGAAGTTTTTGAATGCTACCCAGAACAGTTTTAAAATTTCCATTTTTTGAACATTTTTAGAAATATTGAGTTTTTGGATCAATTTAAAAAAAACACTTTTTTTAGGTCAAATTCTGCACACCTTTTTTTCTTCTTTTCAGGAACTCCAGAACTGTTTGAATGCTACCTAGAAAAGTTTTAAAATTTCCATATTTTGAACTTTTAGAAATATTGAGTTTTTGGGTCAATTTAAAAAGACACGTTTTTTAGTTCAAATTTTGCATACCTTTTTTTCTTCTTTTCAGGAACTACAGAACTGTTTGAATGCTACCTAGAAAAGTTTTAAAATTTCCATATTTTGAACTTTTAGAAATATTGAGTTTTTGGGTCAATTTAAAAAGACACGTTTTTTAGTTCAAATTTTGCATACCTTTTTTTCTTTTTTTCAGGAACTACAGAACTGTTTGAATGCTACCTAGAAAAGTTTTAAAATTTCCATATTTTGAACTTTTAGAAATATTGAGTTTTTGGGTCAATTTAAAAAGACACGTTTTTTAGTTCAAATTCTGCACACCTTTTTTTCTTCTTTTCAGGAACTCCAGAACTGTTTGAATGCTACCCAGAAAAGTTTTAAAATTTCCATTTTTTGAACTTTTAGAAATATTGAGTTTTTGGGTCAATTTAAAAAAACACTTTTTTTATGTAAAATTTTGCAGAACTTTTTTTCTTCTTTTCAGGAATTCCAGAACTTTTTGAATGCTACCCAGAAAAATTTTTAAATTTCCATTTTTTGAACTTTTAGAAATATTGAGTTTTTGGGTCAATTTAAAAAAACACTTTTTTTAGGTAAAATTTTGCAGAACTTTTTGAATGCTACCAACAAAAGTTTTAAAATTTCCATTTTTTGAACTTTTAGAAATATTGAGTTTTTGGGTCAATTTAAAAAAACACTTTTTTTAGGTAAAATTTTGCAGAACTTTTTTTCTTCTTTTCACGAACTCCAGAACTTTTTGAATGCTACCCAGAAAAATTTTTAAATTTCCATTTTTTTAACTTTTAGAAATATTGAGTTTTTGGGTCAGTTGAAAAAAACACTTTTTTTAGGTAAAATTTTGCAGAACTTTATTTCTTCTTTTCAGGAACTCCTGAAGTTTTTGAATGCTACCCAGAACAGTTTTAAAATTTTCATTTTTTGAACCTTTTTAGAAATATTGAGTTTTTGGATCAATTTAAAAAAAACACTTCTTTTAGGTCAGTTTAAAAAAACACTTTTTTTAGGTCAAATTCTGCAGAACTTTTTTTCTTCTTTTCAGGAACACCAGAACTTTTTGAATGCTACCCAGAAAAGTTTTAAAATTTCCATTTTTTGAACTTTTCGAAATATTGAGTTTTTGGATCAATTTAAAAAAACACTTTTTTAGGTCAAATTCTGCAGAACTTTTTTTCTTATTTTCAGGAACACCAGAACTTTTTGAATGCTACCCAGAAATGTTTTAAAATTTCCATTTTTTGGACTTTTAGAAATATTAAGTTTTTGGGTCAATTTAAAAAAACACTTTTTTAGGCAAAGGTTTGCAGAACTTTTTTTCTTCTTTTCGGGAACTCCATAACTTTTTCAATGCTACCCAGGATAATTTTAAAATTTCCATTTTTTGAACATTTTTAGAAATATTGGGTTTTTGGATCAATTTAAAAAAAGACTTTTTTAGGTCAAATTTTGCAGAACTTTTTTTCTTCTTTTCAGGAACTCCAGAACTTTTTGAATGCTACCCAGGACAGTTTTAAAATTTCCATTTTTTGAACATTTTTAGAAATATTGAGTTTTTGGATCAATTTGAAAAAACACTTTTTTTAGGTCAAATTCTGCAGAACTTTTTTTCTTCTTTTCAGGAACACCAGAACTTTTTGAATGCTACCCAGAAAAGTTTTAAAATTTCCATTTTTTGAACTTTTAGAAATATTGAGTTTTTGGATCAATTTAAAAAAACACTTTTTTAGGCAAAGGTTTGCAGAACTTTTTTTCTTCTTTTCAGGAACTCCATAACTTTTTCAATGCTACCCAGGATAATTTTAAAATTTCCATTTTTTGAACATTTTTAGAAATATTGGGTTTTTGGATCAATTTAAAAAAAGACTTTTTTAGGTCAAATTTTGCAGAACTTTTTTTGTTCTTTTCAGGAACTCCAGAAATTTTTGAATGCTACCCAGGACAGTTTTAAAATTTCCATTTTTTGAACCTTTTTAGAAATATTGAGTTTTTGGATCAATTTAAAAAAAAACACTTATTTTAGGTCAAATTCTGCAGAACTTTTTTTCTTCTTTTCAGGAACACCAGAACTTTTTGAATGCTACCCAGAAAAGTTTTAAAATTTCCATTTTTTGAACTTTTAGAAATATTGAGTTTTTGGATCAATTTAAAAAAAAAACACTTTTTTAGGTCAAATTCTGCAGAACTTTTTTTCTTCTTTTCAGGAACACCAGAACTTTTTGAATGCTACCCAGAAATGTTTTAAAATTTCCATTTTTTGGACTTTTAGAAATATTAAGTTTTTGGGGTCAATTTAAAAAAACAGTTTTTTTAGGCAAAGGTTTGCAGAACTTTTTTTCTTCTTTTCAGGAACTCTATAACTTTTTAAATGCTACCCAGGATAGTTTTAAAATTTTAATTTTTTGAACATTTTTAGAAATATTGAGTTTTTGGATCAATTTAAAAAAATACTTTTTTAGGTCAAATTTTGCATAACTTTTTTTCTTCTTTTCAGGAACTCAAGAACTGTTTGAATGCTACCCAGAAAAGTTTTAAAATTTCCATTTTTTGAACTTTTAGAAATATTGAGTTTTTGGGTCAATTTAAAAAAACACGTTTTTTAGGTCAAATTTTGCAGAACTTTTTTTCTTCTTTTCAGGAACTCCAGAACTGTTTGAATGCTACCCAGAAAAGTTTTAAAATTTCCATTTTTTCCCGATTTTTAGAAATATTGAGCTTTTGGGTCATTTAAAAAAACACTTTTTTCAGGTCAAACTTTGCATAACTTTTTTTCTTGTTTTCAGGAACTCAAGAACTGTTTGAATGCTACCCAGAAAAGTTTTAAAATTTCCATTTTTTGAACTTTTAGAAATATTGAGTTTTTGGGTCAATTTAAAAAAACACGTTTTTTAGGTAAAATTATGCAGAACTTTTTTTTCTTCTTTTCAGGAACTCCAGAACTTTTTGAATGCTACCCAGGACAGTTTTAAAATTTCCATTTTTTGAACAAATTTAGAAATATTGAGTTTTTGGATCAATTTGAAAAAACACTTTTTTTAGGTCAAATTTTGCAGAACTTTTTTTCTTCTTTTCAGGAACTCCACAACTTTTAGAATGCTACCCAGGACAGTTTTAAAATTTTTATTTTTTGAACAAATTTAGAAATATTGAGTTTTTGGATCAATTTGAAAAAACACTTTTTTTAGGTCAAATTTTGCACACCTTTTTTTCTTCTTTTCAAGAACTCCAGAACTGTTTGAATGCTACCCAGAAAAGTCTTAAAATTTCCATATTTTGGACTTTTAGAAATATTGAGTTTTTGGGTCAATTTAAAAAGACACGTTTTTTAGGTCAAATTTTGCAGAACTTTTTTTCTTCTTTTCAGGAACTCCAGAACTTTTTGAATGCTACCCAGGACAGTTTTAAAATTTCCATTTTTTGAACAAATTTAGAAATATTGAGTTTTTGGATCAATTTGAAAAAACACGTTTTTTAGGTCAAATTTTGCAGAACTTTTTTTCTTCTTTTCAGGAACTCCAGAACTTTTTGAATGCTACCCAGGACAGTTTTAAAATTTCAATTTTTTGAACTTTTAGAAATATTGAGGTTATGGGTCAATTTAAAAAACACGTTTTTTAGGTCAAATTTTGCAGAACTTATTTTCTTCTTTTCAGGAACTCCAGAACTTTTTGAATGCTACCCAAGACAGTTTTAAAATTTCCATTTTTTGAACAAATTTAGAAATATTGAGTTTTTGGATCAATTTGAAAAAACCCTTTTTTAGGTCAAATTTTGCATACCTTCTTTTCTTCTTTTCAGGAACACCAGAACTGTTTGAATGCTACCCAGAAAAGTTTTAAAATTTCCATTTTTTGAACATTTTTAGAAATATTGAGTTTTTGGTTCATTTAAAAAAACACTTTTTTAGGTCAAATTTTGCATAGCTTTTTTTCTTCTTTTCCGGAACTCAAGAACTGTTTGAATGCTACCCAGAAAAGTTTTAAAATTTCCATTTTTTGAACTTTTAGAAATATTGAGTTTTTGGATCAATTTGAAAAACCCCTTTTTTTAGGTCAAATTTTGCATACCTTCTTTTCTTCTTTTCAGGAACACCAGAACTGTTTGAATGCTACCCAGGACAGTTTTAAAATTTCCATTTTTTGAACTTTTAGAAATATTGAGTTTTTGGGTCAATTTAAAAAACACGTTTTTTAGGTCAAATTTTGCAGAACTTTTTTCTTCTTTTCAGGAACTCCAGAACTTTTTGAATGCTACCCAGGACAGTTTTAAAATTTCCATTTTTTGAACAAATTTAGAAATATTGAGTTTTTGGATCAATTTGAAAAAACCCTTTTTTTAGGTCAAATTTTGCACACTTCTTTTCTTCTTTTCAGGAACACCAGAACTGTTTGAATGCTACCCAGAAAAGTTTTAAAATTTCCACTTTTTGAACATTTTTAGAAATATTGAGTTTTTGGTTCATTTAAAAAAACACTTTTTTTAGGTCAAATTTTGCATAGCTTTTTTTCTTCTTTTCCGGAACTCAAGAACTGTTTGAATGCTACCCAGAAAAGTTTTAAAATTTCCATTTTTTGAACTTTTAGAAATATTGAGTTTTTGGATCAATTTGAAAAAACACTTTTTTTAGGTAAAATTTTGCAGAACATTTTTTCTTCTTTTCAGGAACTCCAGAACTTTTTGAATGCTACCCAGAAAAATTTTTAAATTTCCATTTTTTGAACTTTTAGAAATATTGAGTTTTTGGGTCAATTTAAAAAAACACTTTTTTTAGGTAAAATTTTGCAGAACTTTTTGAATGCTACCAACAAAAGTTTTAAAATTTCCATTTTTTGAACTTTTAGAAATATTGAGTTTTTGGGTCAATTTAAAAAACACTTTTTTTAGGTAAAATTTTGCAGAACTTTTTTTCTTCTTTTCAGGAACTCCAGAACTTTTTGAATGCTACCCAGAAAAATTTTTAAATTTCCATTTTTTTAACTTTTAGAAATATTGAGTTTTTGGGTCAATTTAAAAAGACACGTTTTTTAGTTCAAATTTTGCATACCTTTTTTTCTTCTTTTCAGGAACTACAGAACTGTTTGAATGCTACCCACAAAATTTTTTAAATTTCCATTTTTTGAACTTTTAGAAATATTGAGTTTTTGGGTCAGTTTAAAAAGACACGTTTTTTAGTTCAAATTTTGCATACCTTTTTTTCTTCTTTTCAGGAACTACAGAAGTTTTTGAATGCTACCCAGAACAGTTTTAAAATTTTCATTTTTTGAACCTTTTTAGAAATATTGAGTTTTTGGATCAATTTAAAAAAAAACACTTCTTTTAGGTCAAATTTTGCACACCTTTTTTTCTTCTTTTCAGGAACTCCAGAACTGTTTGAATGCTACCTAGAAAAGTTTTAAAATTTCCATATTTTGAACTTTTAGAAATATTGAGTTTTTGGGTCAATTTAAAAAGACACGTTTTTTAGTTCAAATTTTGCATACCTTTTTTTCTTCTTTTCAGGAACTACAGAACTGTTTGAATGCTACCCACAAAATTTTTTAAATTTCCATTTTTTGAACTTTTAGAAATATTGAGTTTTTGGGTCAATTTAAAAAGACACGTTTTTTAGTTCAAATTTTGCATACCTTTTTTTCTTCTTTTCAGGAACTCCAGAACTGTTTGAATGCTACCCACAAAATTTTTTAAATTTCCATTTTTTGAACTTTTAGAAATATTGAGTTTTTGGGTCAATTTAAAAAAACACTTTTTTTAGGTAAAATTTTGCAGAACTTTTTTTCTTCTTTTCAGGAACTCCAGAACTTTTTGAATGCTACCCAGAAAAATTTTTAAATTTCCATTTTTTGAACTTTTAGAAATATTGAGTTTTTGGGTCAATTTAAAAAAACACTTTTTTTAGGTAAAATTTTGCAGAACTTTTTGAATGCTACCAACAAAAGTTTTAAAATTTCCATTTTTTGAACTTTTATAAATATTGAGTTTTTGGGTCAATTTAAAAAGACACGTTTTTTAGTTCAAATTTTGCATACCTTTTTTTCTTCTTTTCAGGAACTACAGAACTGTTTGAATGCTACCCACAAAAATTTTTAAATTTCCATTTTTTGAACTTTTAGAAATATTGAGTTTTTGGGTCAATTTAAAAAAACACTTTTTTTAGGTAAAATTTTGCAGAACTTTTTTTCTTCTTTTCAGGAACTCCAGAACTTTTTGAATGCTACCCAGAAAAATTTTTAAATTTCCATTTTTTGAACTTTTAGAAATATTGAGTTTTTGGGTCAATTTAAAAAAACACTTTTTTTAGGTAAAATTTTGCAGAACTTTTTGAATGCTACCAACAAAAGTTTTAAAATTTCCATTTTTTGAACTTTTAGAAATATTGAGTTTTTGGGTCAATTTAAAAAAACACTTTTTTTAGGTAAAATTTTGCAGAACTTTTTTTCTTCTTTTCAGGAACTACAGAACTGTTTGAATGCTACCCACAAAATTTTTTAAATTTCCATTTTTTGAACTTTTAGAAATATTGAGTTTTTGGGTCAATTTAAAAAAAACACTTTTTTTAGGTAAAATTTTGCAGAACTTTTTTTCTTCTTTTCAGGAACTCCAGAACTTTTTGAATGCTACCCAGAAAAATTTTTAAATTTCCATTTTTTGAACTTTTAGAAATATTGAGTTTTTGGGTCAATTTAAAAAAACACTTTTTTTAGGTAAAATTTTGCAGAACTTTTTTTCTTCTTTTCAGGAACTACAGAACTGTTTGAATGCTACCCACAAAATTTTTTAAATTTCCATTTTTTGAACTTTTAGAAATATTGAGTTTTTGGGTCAATTTAAAAAAACACTTTTTTTAGGTCAAATTTTGCACACCTTTTTTTCTTCTTTTCAGGAACTCCAGAACTGTTTGAATGCTACCTAGAAAAGTTTTAAAATTTCCATATTTTGAACTTTTAGAAATATTGAGTTTTTGGGTCAATTTAAAAAGACACGTTTTTAAGTTCAAATTTTGCATACCTTTTTTTCTTCTTTTCAGGAACTACAGAACTGTTTGAATGCTACCCACAAAATTTTTTAAATTTCCATTTTTTGAACTTTTAGAAATATTGAGTTTTTGGGTCAATTTAAAAAAACACTTTTTTTAGGTAAAATTTTGCAGAACTTTTTTTCTTCTTTTCAGGAACTCCAGAACTTTTTGAATGCTACCCAGAAAAATTTTTAAATTTCCATTTTTTTAACTTTTAGAAATATTGAGTTTTTGGGTCAATTTAAAAAAACACTTTTTTTAGGTAAAATTTTGCAGAACTTTTTGAATGCTACCAACAAAAGTTTTAAAATTTCCATTTTTTGAACTTTTAGAAATATTGAGTTTTTGGGTCAATTTAAAAACACTTTTTTTAGGTAAAATTTTGCAGAACTTTTTTTCTTCTTTTCAGGAACTCCAGAACTTTTTGAATGCTACCCAGAAAAATTTTTAAATTTCCATTTTTTTAACTTTTAGAAATATTGAGTTTTTGGGTCAGTTTAAAAAACACTTTTTTTAGGTAAAATTTTGCAGAACTTTTTTTCTTCTTTTCAGGAACTCCTGAAGTTTTTGAATGCTACCCAGAACAGTTTTAAAATTTTCATTTTTTGAACATTTTTAGAAATATTGAGTTTTTGGATCAATTTAAAAAAAAAACACTTCTTTTAGGTCAGTTTAAAAAAACACTTTTTTTAGGTCAAATTCTGCAGAACTTTTTTTCTTCTTTTCAGGAACACCAGAACTTTTTGAATGCTACCCAGAAAAGTTTTAAAATTTCCATTTTTTGAACTTTTCGAAATATTGAGTTTTTGGATCAATTTAAAAAAACACTTTTTTAGGTCAAATTCTGCAGAACTTTTTTTCTTATTTTCAGGAACACCAGAACTTTTTGAATGCTACCCAGAAATGTTTTAAAATTTCCATTTTTTGGACTTTTAGAAATATTAAGTTTTTGGGTCAATTTAAAAAAACACTTTTTTAGGCAAAGGTTTGCAGAACTTTTTTTCTTCTTTTCAGGAACTCCATAACTTTTTCAATGCTACCCAGGATAATTTTAAAATTTCCATTCTTTGAACATTTTTAGAAATATTGGGTTTTTGGATCAATTTAAAAAAAGACTTTTTAGGTCAAATTTTGCAGAACTTTTTTTCTTCTTTTCAGGAACTCCAGAAATTTTTGAATGCTACCCAGGACAGTTTTAAAATTTCCATTTTTTGAACATTTTTAGAAATATTGAGTTTTTGGATCAATTTGAAAAAAACACTTTTTTTAGGTCAAATTCTGGAGAACTTTTTTTCTTCTTTTCAAGAACGCCAGAACTTTTTGAATGCTACCCAGAAAAGTTTTAAAATTTCCATTTTTTGAACTTTTAGAAATATTGAGTTTTTGGATCAATTTAAAAAAACACTTTTTTAGGCAAAGGTTTGCAGAACTTTTTTTCTTCTTTTCAGGAACTCCATAACTTTTTCAATGCTACCCAGGATAATTTTAAAATTTCCATTTTTTGAACATTTTTAGAAATATTGGGTTTTGGGATCAATTTAAAAAAAGACTTTTTTAGGTCAAATTTTGCAGAACTTTTTTTCTTCTTTTCAGGAACTCCAGAAATTTTTGAATGCTACCCAGAAAAATTTTTAAATTTCCATTTTTTGAACTTTTAGAAATATTGAGTTTTTGGGTCAATTTAAAAAAACACTTTTTTTAGGTAAAATTTTGCAGAACTTTTTGAATGCTACCAACAAAAGTTTTAAAATTTCCATTTTTTGAACTTTTAGAAATATTGAGTTTTTGGGTCAATTTAAAAAGACACGTTTTTTAGTTCAAATTTTGCATACCTTTTTTTCTTCTTTTCAGGAACTACAGAACTGTTTGAATGCTACCCACAAAATTTTTTAAATTTCCATTTTTTGAACTTTTAGAAATATTGAGTTTTTGGGTCAATTTAAAAAAACACTTTTTTTAGGTAAAATTTTGCAGAACTTTTTTTCTTCTTTTCAGGAACTCCAGAACTTTTTGAATGCTACCCAGAAAAATTTTTAAATTTCCATTTTTTGAACTTTTAGAAATATTGAGTTTTTGGGTCAATTTAAAAAAACACTTTTTTTAGGTAAAATTTTGCAGAACTTTTTGAATGCTACCAACAAAAGTTTTAAAATTTCCATTTTTTGAACTTTTAGAAATATTGAGTTTTTGGGTCAATTTAAAAAAACACTTTTTTTAGGTAAAATTTTGCAGAACTTTTTTTCTTCTTTTCAGGAACTACAGAACTGTTTGAATGCTACCCACAAAATTTTTTAAATTTCCATTTTTTGAACTTTTAGAAATATTGAGTTTTTGGGTCAATTTAAAAAAACACTTTTTTTAGGTAAAATTTTGCAGAACTTTTTTTCTTCTTTTCAGGAACTCCAGAACTTTTTGAATGCTACCCAGAAAAATTTTTAAATTTCCATTTTTTGAACTTTTAGAAATATTGAGTTTTTGGGTCAATTTAAAAAAACACTTTTTTTAGGTAAAATTTTGCAGAACTTTTTTTCTTCTTTTCAGGAACTACAGAACTGTTTGAATGCTACCCACAAAATTTTTTAAATTTCCATTTTTTGAACTTTTAGAAATATTGAGTTTTTGGGTCAATTTAAAAAAACACTTTTTTTAGGTCAAATTTTGCACACCTTTTTTTCTTCTTTTCAGGAACTCCAGAACTGTTTGAATGCTACCTAGAAAAGTTTTAAAATTTCCATATTTTGAACTTTTAGAAATATTGAGTTTTTGGGTCAATTTAAAAAGACACGTTTTTAAGTTCAAATTTTGCATACCTTTTTTTCTTCTTTTCAGGAACTACAGAACTGTTTGAATGCTACCCACAAAATTTTTTAAATTTCCATTTTTTGAACTTTTAGAAATATTGAGTTTTTGGGTCAATTTAAAAAAACACTTTTTTTAGGTAAAATTTTGCAGAACTTTTTTTCTTCTTTTCAGGAACTCCAGAACTTTTTGAATGCTACCCAGAAAAATTTTTAAATTTCCATTTTTTGAACTTTTAGAAATATTGAGTTTTTGGGTCAATTTAAAAAAACACTTTTTTTAGGTAAAATTTTGCAGAACTTTTTGAATGCTACCAACAAAAGTTTTAAAATTTCCATTTTTTGAACTTTTAGAAATATTGAGTTTTTGGGTCAATTTAAAAACACTTTTTTTAGGTAAAATTTTGCAGAACTTTTTTTCTTCTTTTCAGGAACTCCAGAACTTTTTGAATGCTACCCAGAAAAATTTTTAAATTTCCATTTTTTTAACTTTTAGAAATATTGAGTTTTTGGGTCAGTTTAAAAAACACTTTTTTTAGGTAAAATTTTGCAGAACTTTTTTTCTTCTTTTCAGGAACTCCTGAAGTTTTTGAATGCTACCCAGAACAGTTTTAAAATTTTCATTTTTTGAACCTTTTTAGAAATATTGAGTTTTTGGATCAATTTAAAAAAAAACACTTCTTTTAGGTCAGTTTAAAAAAACACTTTTTTTAGGTCAAATTCTGCAGAACTTTTTTTCTTCTTTTCAGGAACACCAGAACTTTTTGAATGCTACCCAGAAAAGTTTTAAAATTTCCATTTTTTGAACTTTTCGAAATATTGAGTTTTTGGATCAATTTAAAAAAACACTTTTTTAGGTCAAATTCTGCAGAACTTTTTTTCTTATTTTCAGGAACACCAGAACTTTTTGAATGCTACCCAGAAATGTTTTAAAATTTCCATTTTTTGGACTTTTAGAAATATTAAGTTTTTGGGTCAATTTAAAAAAACACTTTTTTAGGCAAAGGTTTGCAGAACTTTTTTTCTTCTTTTCAGGAACTCCATAACTTTTTCAATGCTACCCAGGATAATTTTAAAATTTCCATTTTTTGAACATTTTTAGAAATATTGGGTTTTTGGATCAATTTAAAAAAAGACTTTTTAGGTCAAATTTTGCAGAACTTTTTTTCTTCTTTTCAGGAACTCCAGAAATTTTTGAATGCTACCCAGGACAGTTTTAAAATTTCCATTTTTTGAACATTTTTAGAAATATTGAGTTTTTGGATCAATTTGAAAAAAACACTTTTTTTAGGTCAAATTCTGGAGAACTTTTTTTCTTCTTTTCAAGAACGCCAGAACTTTTTGAATGCTACCCAGAAAAGTTTTAAAATTTCCATTTTTTGAACTTTTAGAAATATTGAGTTTTTGGATCAATTTAAAAAAACACTTTTTTAGGCAAAGGTTTGCAGAACTTTTTTTCTTCTTTTCAGGAACTCCATAACTTTTTCAATGCTACCCAGGATAATTTTAAAATTTCCATTTTTTGAACATTTTTAGAAATATTGGGTTTTGGGATCAATTTAAAAAAAGACTTTTTTAGGTCAAATTTTGCAGAACTTTTTTTCTTCTTTTCAGGAACTCCAGAAATTTTTGAATGCTACCCAGGACAGTTTTAAAATTTCCATTTTTTGAACATTTTTAGAAATATTGAGTTTTTGGATCAATTTGAAAAAACACTTTTTTTAGGTCAAATTCTGGAGAACTTTTTTTCTTCTTTTCAGGAACTCCAGAACTTTTTGAATGCTACCCAGAAAAGTTTTAAAATTTCCATTTTTTGAACCTTATTAGAAATATTGAGTTTTTGGATCAATTTAAAAAAAAACACTTCTTTTAGGTCAAATTCTGCAGAACTTTTTTTCTTCTTTTCAGGAACACCAGAACTTTTTGAATGCTACCCAGAAATGTTTTAAAATTTCAATTTTTTGGACTTTTAGAAATATTAAGTTTTTGGGTCAATTTAAAAAAACACTTTTTTTAGGCAAAGGTTTGCAGAACTTTTTTTCTTCTTTTCAGGAACTCTATAACTTTTTGAATGCTACCCAGGATAGTTTTAAAATTTCCATTTTTTGAACATTTTTAGAAATATTGAGTTTTTGGATCAATTTAAAAAAATACTTTTTTAGGTCAAATTTTGCATAACTTTTTTTCTTCTTTTCAGGAACTCAAGAACTGTTTGAATGCTACCCAGAAAAGTTTTAAAATTTCCATTTTTTGAACTTTTAGAAATATTGAGTTTTTGGATCAATTTAAAAAAAAACACTTTTTTAGGTCAAATTCTGCAGAACTTTTTTTCTTCTTTTCAGGAACACCAGAACTTTTTGAATGCTACCCAGAAATGTTTTAAAATTTCAATTTTTTGGACTTTTAGAAATATTAAGTTTTTGGGTCAATTTAAAAAAACACTTTTTTTAGGCAAAGGTTTGCAGAACTTTTTTTCTTCTTTTCAGGAACTCTATAACTTTTTGAATGCTACCCAGGATAGTTTTAAAATTTCCATTTTTTGAACATTTTTAGAAATATTGAGTTTTTGGATCAATTTAAAAAAATACTTTTTTAGGTCAAATTTTGCATAACTTTTTTTCTTCTTTTCAGGAACTCAAGAACTGTTTGAATGCTACCCAGAAAAGTTTTAAAATTTCCATTTTTTGAACTTTTAGAAATATTGAGTTTTTGGGTCAATTTAAAAAAACACGTTTTTTAGGTCAAATTTTGCAGAACTTTTTTTCTTCTTTTCAGGAACTCCAGCACTGTTTGAATGCTACCCAGAAAAGTTTTAAAATTTACATTTTTTCAACATTTTTAGAAATATTGAGTTTTTGGGTCATTTAAAAAAACACTTTTTTTAGGTCAAATTTTGCATACCTTTTTTTCTTCTTTTCAGGAACTCAAGAACTGTTTGAATGCTACCCAGAAAAGTTTTAAAATTTCCATTTTTTGAACTTTTAGAAATATTGAGTTTTTGGGTCAATTTAAAAAAACACGTTTTTTAGGTCAAATTTTGCACACCTTTTTTTCTTCTTTTCAGGAACTCAAGAACTGTTTGAATGCTACCCAGAAAAGTTTTAAAATTTCCATTTTTTGAACTTTTAGAAATATTGAGTTTTTGGGTCAATTTAAAAAAACACGTTTTTTAGGTCAAATTTTGCACACCTTTTTTTCTTCTTTTCAGGAACTCCAGAACTGTTTGAATGCTACCCAGGACAGTTTTAAAATTTCCATTTTTTGAACAAATTTAGAAATATTGAGTTTTTGGATCAATTTGAAAAAACACGTTTTTTAGGTCAAATTTTGCAGAACTTTTTTTCTTCTTTTCAGGAACTCCAGAACTTTTTGAATGCTACCCAGGACAGTTTTAAAATTTCCATTTTTTGAACTTTTAGAAATATTGAGTTTTTGGGTCAATTTAAAAAACACGTTTTTTAGGTCAAATTTTGCAGAACTTTTTTTCTTCTTTTCAGGAACTCCAGAACTTTTTGAATGCTACCCAGGACAGTTTTAAAATTTCCATTTTTTGAACAAATTTAGAAATATTGAGTTTTTGGATCAATTTGAAAAAACCCTTTTTTTAGGTCAAATTTTGTATACCTTCTTTTCTTCTTTTCAGGAACACCAGAACTGTTTGAATGCTACCCAGAAAAGTTTTAAAATTTCCATTTTTTGAACATTTTTAGAAATATTGAGTTTTTGGTTCATTTAAAAAAACACTTTTTTTAGGTCAAATTTTGCATAGCTTTTTTTCTTCTTTTCCGGAACTCAAGAACTGTTTGAATGCTACCCAGAAAAGTTTTAAAATTTCCATTTTTTGAACTTTTAGAAATATTGAGTTTTTGGGTCAATTTAAAAAAACACGTTTTTTAGGTAAAATTTTGCAGAACTTTTTTTTCTTCTTTTCAGGAACTCCAGAACTTTTTGAATGCTACCCAGGACAGTTTTAAAATTTCCATTTTTTGAACAAATTTAGAAATATTGAGTTTTTGGATCAATTTGAAAAAACAGTTTTTTTTAGGTCAAATTTTGCATACCTTTTTTTCTTCTTTTCAGGAACTCCAAAACTGTTTGAATGCTACCCAGAAAAGTTTTAAAATTTCCATATTTTGATCTTTTAGAAATATTGAGTTTTTGGGTCAATTTAAAAAGACACGTTTTTTAGGTCAAATTTTGCAGAACTTTTTTTCTTCTTTTCAGGAACTCCAGAACTTTTTGAATGCTACCCAGGACAGTTTTAAAATTTCCATTTTTTGAACAAATTTAGAAATATTGAGTTTTTGGATCAATTTGAAAAAACACTTTTTTTAGGTCAAATTTTGCATACCTTCTTTTCTTCTTTTCAGGAACACCAGAACTGGTTGAATGCTACCTAGAAAAGTTTTAAAATTTCCATTTTTTGAACATTTTTAGAAATATTGAGTTTTTGGATCATTTAAAAAAGACTTTTTTTAGGTCAAATTTTGCATAACTTTTTTTCTTCTTTTCCGGAATTCAAGAACTGTTTGAATGCTACCCAGAAAAGTTTTAAAATTTCCATTTTTTGAACTTTTAGAAATATTGAGTTTTTGGGCCAATTTAAAAAAACACGTTTTTTAGGTAAAATTTTGCAGAAATTTTTTTTCTTCTTTTCAGGAACTCCAGAACTTTTTGAATGCTACCCAGGACAGTTTTAAAATTTCCATTTTTTGAACAAATTTAGAAATATTGAGCTTTTGGATCAATTTGAAAAAACACTTTTTTTAGGTCAAATTTTGCATACCTTTTTTTCTTCTTTTCAGGAACTCCAGAACTGTTTGAATGCTACCCAGAAAAGTTTTAAAATTTCCATATTTTGAACTTTTAGAAATATTGAGTTTTTGGGTCAATTTAAAAAGACACGTTTTTTAGGTCAAATTTTGCAGAACTTTTTTTCTTCTTTTCAGGAACTCCAGAACTTTTTGAATGCTACCCAGGACAGTTTTAAAATTTCCATTTTTTGAACAAATTTAGAAATATTGAGTTTTTGGATCAATTTGAAAAAACACTTTTTTTAGGTAAAATTTTGCATACCTTTTTTTCTTCTTTTCAGGAACTCCAGAACTGTTTGAATGCTACCCAGAAAAGTTTTAAAATTTCCATTTTTTGAACATTTTTAGAAATATTGAGTTTTTGGATCATTTAAAAAAACACTTTTTTTAGGTCAAATTTTGCACACCTTTTTTTCTTCTTTTCAGGAACTCCAGAACTTTTTGAATGCTACCCAGAAAAGTTTTAAAATTTCCATATTTTGAACTTTTAGAAATATTGAGTTTTTGGGTCAATTTAAAAAGACACGTTTTTTAGGTCAAATTTGCACACCTTTTTTTCTTCTTTTCAGGAACTTCAGAACTGTTTGAATGCTACCCAGAAAAGTTTTAAAATTTCCATATTTTGAACTTTTAGAAATATTGAGTTTTTGGGTCAATTTAAAAAGACACGTTTTTTAGGTCAAATTTTGCAGAACTTGTTTCTTCTTTTCAGGAACTCCAGAACTTTTTGAATGCTACCCAGGACAGTTTTAAAATTTCCATTTTTTGAACATTTTTAGAAATATTGAGTTTTTGGATCAATTTGAAAAAACACTTTTTTTAGGTCAAATTTTGCACACCTTTTTTTCTTCTTTTCAGGAACTCCAGAACTGTTTGAATGCTACCCAGAAAAGTTTTAAAATTTCCATATTTTGAACTTTTAGAAATATGTATTGAGTTTTTGGGTCAATTTAAAAAGACACGTTTTTTAGTTCAAATTTTGCATACCTTTTTTTCTTCTTTTCAGGAACTACAGAACTGTTTGAATGCTACCCACAAAAATTTTTAAATTTCCATTTTTTGAACTTTTAGAAATATTGAGTTTTTGGGTCAATTTAAAAAAACACTTTTTTTAGGTAAAATTTTGCAGAACTTTTTTTCTTCTTTTCAGGAACTCCAGAACTTTTTGAATGCTACCCAGAAAAGTTTTTAAATTTCCATTTTTTGAACTTTTAGAAATATTGAGTTTTTGGGTCAATTCAAAAAAACACTTTTTTTAGGTAAAATTTTGCAGAACTTTTTTTCTTCTTTTCAGGAACACCAGAACTTTTTGAATGCTACCCACAAAAGTTTTAAAATTTCTATTTTTTGAACTTTTAGGAATATTGAGTTTTTGGGTCAATTTAAAAAAACACTTTTTTTAGGTAAAATTTTGCATAACTTTTTTTCTTCTTTTCAGGAACTCCAGAACTTTTTGAATGCTACCCAGAAAAATTTTTAAATTTCCATTTTTTTAAAAATATTGAGTTTTTGGGTCAGTTTAAAAAAACACTTTTTTTAGGTAAAATTTTGCAGAACTTTTTTTCTTCTTTTCAGGAACTCCTGAAGTTTTTGAATGCTACCCAGAACAGTTTTAAAATTTTAATTTTTTGAACATTTTTGGAAATATTGAGTTTTTGGATCAATTTAAAAAAACACTTTTTTTAGGTCAAATTCTGCAGAACTTTTTTTCTTCTTTTCAGGAACACCAGAACTTTTTGAATGCTACCCAGAAAAGTTTTAAAATTTCCATTTTTTGAACTTTTCGAAATATTGAGTTTTTGGATCAATTTAAAAAAACACTTTTTTAGGTCAAATTCTGGAGAACTTTTTTTCTTATTTTCAGGAACACCAGAACTTTTTGAATGCTACCCAGAAATGTTTTAAAATTGCCATTTTTTGGACTTTTAGAAATATTAAGTTTTTGGGTCAATTTAAAAAAACACTTTTTTAGGCAAAGGTTTGCAGAACTTTTTTTCTTCTTTTCAGGAACTCCATAACTTTTTCAATGCTACCCAGGATAATTTTAAAATTTCCATTTTTTGAACATTTTTAGAACAATTGGGTTTTTGGATCAATTTAAAAAAAGACTTTTTTAGGTCAAATTTTGCAGAACTTTTTTTCTTCTTTTCAGGAACTCCAGAAATTTTTGAATGCTACCCAGGACAGTTTTAAAATTTCCATTTTTTGAACATTTTTAGAAATATTGAGTTTTTGGATCAATTTGAAAAAACACTTTTTTAGGTCAAATTTTGCACACCTTTTTTTCTTCTTTTCAGGAACTCCAGAACTGTTTGAATGCTACCCAGAAAAGTTTTAAAATTTCCATATTTTGAACTTTTAGAAATATTGAGTTTTTGGGTCAATTTAAAAAGACACGTTTTTTAGTTCAAATTTTGCATACCTTTTTTTCTTCTTTTCAGGAACTACAGAACTGTTTGAATGCTACCCAAAAAAATTTTTAAATTTCCATTTTTTGAACTTTTAGAAATATTGAGTTTTTGGGTCAATTTAAAAAAACACTTTTTTCAGGTAAAATTTTGCAGAACTTTTTTTCTTCTTTTCAGGAACTCCAGAACTTTTTGAATGCTACCCAGAAAAATTTTTAAATTTCCATTTTTTGAACTTTTAGAAATATTGAGTTTTTGGGTCAATTTAAAAAAACACTTTTTTTAGGTAAAATTTTGCAGAACTTTTTGAATGCTACCAACAAAAGTTTTAAAATTTCCATTTTTTGAACTTTTAGAAATATTGAGTTTTTGGGTCAATTTAAAAAAACACTTTTTTTAGGCAAAGGTTTGCAGAACTTTTTTTCTTCTTTTCAGGAACTCCTGAAGTTTTTGAATGCTACCCAGAACAGTTTTAAAATTTTCATTTTTTGAACCTTTTTAGAAATATTGAGTTTTTGGATCAATTTAAAAAAAAACACTTCTTTTAGGTCAAATTCTGCAGAACTTTTTTTCTTCTTTTCAGGAACACCAGAACTTTTTGAATGCTACCCAGAAAAGTTTTAAAATTTCCATTTTTTGAACTTTTAGAAATATTGAGTTTTTGGATCAATTTAAAAAAAAAAACACTTTTTTAGGTCAAATTCTGCAGAACTTTTTTTCTTCTTTTCAGGAACACCAGAACTTTTTGAATGCTACCCAGAAACGTTTTAAAATTTCCATTTTTTGGACTTTTAGAAATATTAAGTTTTTGGGTCAATTTAAAAAAACACTTTTTTTAGGCAAAGGTTTGCAGAACTTTTTTTCTTCTTTTCAGGAACTCCATAACTTTTTGAATGCTACCCAGGATAGTTTTAAAATTTCCATTTTTTGAACATTTTTAGAAATATTGAGTTTTTGGATCAATTTAAAAAAATACTTTTTTAGGTCAAATTTTGCATAACTTTTTTTCTTCTTTTCAGGAACTCAAGAACTGTTTGAATGCTACCCAGAAAAGTTTAAAAATTTCCATTTTTTGAACTTTTAGAAATATTGAGTTTTTGGGTCAATTTAAAAAAACACGTTTTTTAGGTCAAATTTTGCAGAACTTTTTTTCTTCTTTTCAGGAACTCCAGAACTGTTTGAATGCTACCCAGAAAAGTTTTAAAATTTCCATTTTTTCAACATTTTTAGAAATATTGAGTTTTTGGGTCATTTAAAAAAACACTTTTTTTAGGTCAAATTTTGCATAGCTTTTTTTCTTCTTTTCAGGAACTCAAGATCTGTTTGAATGCTACCCAGAAAAGTTTTAAAATTTCCATTTTTTGAACTTTTAGAAATATTGAGTTTTTGGGTCAATTTAAAAAAACACTTTTTTAGGTAAAATTTTGCAAAACTTTTTTTTCTTCTTTTCAGGAACTCCAGAACTTTTTGAATGCTACCCAGGACAGTTTTAAAATTTCCATTTTTTGAACAAATTTAGAAATATTGAGTTTTTGGATCAATTTGAAAAAACACTTTTTTTAGGTCAAATTTTGCATACCTTTTTTTCTTCTTTTCAGGAACTCCAGAACTGTTTGAATGCTACCCAGAAAAGTTTTAAAATTTCCATTTTTTGAACATTTTTAGAAATATTGAGTTTTTGGATCAATTTAAAAAAAGACTTTTTTAGGTCAAATTTTGCAGAACTTTTTTTCTTCTTTTCAGGAACTCAAGAACTGTTTGAATGCTACCCAGAAAAGTTTTAAAATTTCCATTTTTTGAACTTTTAGAAATATTGAGTTTTTGGGTCAATTTAAAAAAACACGTTTTTTAGGTCAAATTTTGCAGAACTTTTTTTCTTCTTTTCAGGAACTCCAGAACTGTTTGAATGCTACCCAGAAAAGTTTTAAAATTTCCATTTTTTCAACATTTTTAGAAATATTGAGTTTTTGGGTCATTTAAAAAAACACTTTTTTTAGGTCAAATTTTGCATAACTTTTTTCTTCTTTTCAGGAACTCAAGAACTGTTTGAATGCTACCCAGAAAAGTTTTAAAATTTCCATTTTTTGAACTTTTAGAAATATTGAGTTTTTGGGTCAATTTAAAAAAACACGTTTTTTAGGTAAAATTTTGCAGAACTTTTTTTTCTTCTTTTCAGGAACTCCAGAACTTTTTGAATGCTACCCAGGACAGTTTTAAAATTTCCATTTTTTGAACAAATTTAGAAATATTGAGTTTTTGGATCAATTTGAAAAAACACTTTTTTTAGGTCAAATTTTGCATACCTTTTTTTCTTCTTTTCAGGAACTCCAGAACTGTTTGAATGCTACCCAGAAAAGTTTTAAAATTTCCATTTTTTGAACATTTTTAGAAATATTGAGTTTTTGGATCAATTTAAAAAAAGACTTTTTTAGGTCAAATTTTGCATAACTTTTTTTCTTCTTTTCAGGAACTCAAGAACTTTTTGAATGCTACCCAGAAAAGTTTTAAAATTTCCATTTTTTGAACATTTAGAAATATTGAGTTTTTGGGTCAATTTAAAAAAACACGTTTTTTAGGTCAAATTTTGCAGAACTTTTTTTCTTCTTTTCAGGAACTCCAGAACTGTTTGAATGCTACCCAGAAAAGTTTTAAAATTTCCATTTTTTCAACATTTTTAGAAATATTGAGTTTTTGGGTCATTTAAAAAAACACTTTTTTTAGGTCAAATTTTGCATAACTTTTTTTCTTCTTTTCAGGAACTCAAGAACTGTTTGAATGCTACCCAGAAAAGTTTTAAAATTTCCATTTTTTGAACTTTTAGAAATATTGAGTTTTTGGGTCAATTTAAAAAACACGTTTTTTAGGTAAAATTTTGCAGAACTTTTTTTTCTTCTTTTCAGGAACTCCAGAACTTTTTGAATGCTACCCAGGACAGTTTTAAAATTTCCATTTTTTGAACAAATTTAGAAATATTGAGTTTTTGGATAAATTTGAAAAAACACTTTTTTTAGGTCAAATTTTGCATACCTTTTTTTCTTCTTTTCAGGAACTCCAGAACTGTTTGAATGCTACCCAGAAAAGTTTTAAAATTTCCATTTTTTGAACATTTTTAGAAATATTGAGTTTTTGGATCAATTTAAAAAAAGACTTTTTTAGATCAAATTTTCCATAACTTTTTTTCTTCTTTTCAGGAACTCAAGAACTGTTTGAATGCTACCCAGGATAGTTTTAAAATTTCCATTTTTTGAACATTTTTAGAAATATTGAGTTTTTGGATCAATTTAAAAAAAGACTTTTTTAGGTAAAATTTTGCATAACTTTTTTTCTTCTTTTCAGGAACTCAAGAACTTTTTGAATGCTACCCAGAAAAGTTTTAAAATTTCCATTTTTTGAACTTTTAGAAATATTGAGTTTTTGGGTCAATTTAAAAAAACACGTTTTTTAGGTCAAATTTTGCATAACTTTTTTTCTTCTTTTCAGGAACTCAAGAACTGTTTGAATGCTACCCAGAAAAGTTTAAAAATTTCCATTTTTTGAACTTTTAGAAATATTGAGTTTTTGGGTCAATTTAAAAAAACACGTTTTTTAGGTCAACTTTTGCAGAACTTTTTTTCTTCTTTTCAGGAACTCCAGAACTGTTTGAATGCTACCCAGAAAAGTTTTAAAATTTCCATTTTTTCAACATTTTTAGAAATATTGAGTTTTTGGGTCATTTAAAAAAACACTTTTTTTAGGTCAAATTTTGCATAACTTTTTTTCTTCTTTTCAGGAACTCAAGATCTGTTTGAATGCTACCCAGAAAAGTTTTAAAATTTCCATTTTTTGAACTTTTAGAAATATTGAGTTTTTGGGTCAATTTAAAAAAACACGTTTTTTAGGTAAAATTTTGCAGAACTTTTTTTTCTTCTTTTCAGGAACTCCAGAACTTTTTGAATGCTACCCAGGACAGTTTTAAAATTTCCATTTTTTGAACAAATTTAGAAATATTGAGTTTTTGGATCAATTTGAAAAAACACTTTTTTTAGGTCAAATTTTGCATACCTTTTTTTCTTCTTTTCAAGAACTCCACAACTTTTAGAATGCTACCCAGAAAAGTTTTAAAATTTCAATTTTTTGAACATTTTTAGAAATATTGAGTTTTTGGATCAATTTAAAAAAAGACTTTTTTAGGTCAAATTTTGCAGAACTTTTTTTCTTCTTTTCAGGAACTCAAGAACTGTTTGAATGCTACCCAGAAAAGTTTTAAAATTTCCATTTTTTGAACTTTTAGAAATATTGAGTTTTTGGGTCAATTTAAAAAAACACGTTTTTTAGGTCAAATTTTGCAGAACTTTTTTTCTTCTTTTCAGGAACTCCAGAACTGTTTGAATGCTACCCAGAAAAGTTTTAAAATTTCCATTTTTTCAACATTTTTAGAAATATTGAGTTTTTGGGTCATTTAAAAAAACACTTTTTTTAGGTCAAATTTTGCATAACTTTTTTCTTCTTTTCAGGAACTGAAGAACTGTTTGAATGCTACCCAGAAAAGTTTTAAAATTTCCATTTTTTGAACTTTTAGAAATATTGAGTTTTTGGGTCAATTTAAAAAAACACGTTTTTTAGGTCAAATTTTGCAGAACTTTTTTCTTCTTTTCAAGAACTCCACAACTTTTAGAATGCTACCCAGGACAGTTTTAAAATTTCCATTTTTTGAACAAATTTAGAAATATTGAGTTTTTGGATCAATTTGAAAAAACACTTTTTTTAGGTCAAATTTTGCATACCTTTTTTTCTTCTTTTCAGGAACTCCAGAACTGTTTGAATGCTACCCAGAAAAGTTTTAAAATTTCCATTTTTTGAACATTTTTAGAAATATTGAGTTTTTGGATCAATTTAAAAAAAGACTTTTTTAGGTCAAATTTTGCATAACTTTTTTTCTTCTTTTCAGGAACTCAAGAACTTTTTGAATGCTACCCAGAAAAGTTTTAAAATTTCCATTTTTTGAACTTTTAGAAATATTGAGTTTTTGGGTCAATTTAAAAAAACACGTTTTTTAGGTCAAATTTTGCAGAACTTTTTTTCTTCTTTTCAGGAACTCCAGAACTGTTTGAATGCTACCCAGAAAAGTTTTAAAATTTCCATTTTTTCAACATTTTTAGAAATATTGAGTTTTTGGGTCATTTAAAAAAACACTTTTTTTAAGTCAAATTTTGCATAACTTTTATTCTTCTTTTCAGGAACTCAAGAACTGTTTGAATGCTACCCAGAAAAGTTTTAAAATTTCCATTTTTTGAACTTTTAGAAATATTGAGTTTTTGGGTCAATTTAAAAAACACGTTTTTTAGGTAAAATTTTGCAGAACTTTTTTTTCTTCTTTTCAGGAACTCCAGAACTTTTTGAATGCTACCCAGGACAGTTTTAAAATTTCCATTTTTTAAACAAATTTAGAAATATTGAGTTTTTGGATAAATTTGAAAAAACACTTTTTTTAGGTCAAATTTTGCATACCTTTTTTTCTTCTTTTCAGGAACTCCAGAACTGTTTGAATGCTACCCAGAAAAGTTTTAAAATTTCCATTTTTTGAACATTTTTAGAAATATTGAGTTTTTGGATCAATTTAAAAAAAGACTTTTTTAGATCAAATTTTCCATAACTTTTTTTCTTCTTTTCAGGAACTCAAGAACTGTTTGAATGCTACCCAGAAAAGTTTTAAAATTTCCATTTTTTGGACTTTTAGAAATATTAAGTTTTTGGGTCAATTTAAAAAAACACTTTTTTTAGGCAAAGGTTTGCAGAACTTTTTTTCTTCTTTTCAGGAACTCTGTAACTTTTTGAATGCTACCCAGGATAGTTTTAAAATTTCCATTTTTTGAACATTTTTAGAAATATTGAGTTTTTGGATCAATTTAAAAAAATACTTTTTTAGGTCAAATTTTGCATAACTTTTTTTCTTCTTTTCAGGAACTCAAGAACTGTTTGAATGCTACCCAGAAAGGTTTTGAAATTTCCATTTTTTGAACTTTTAGAAATATTGAGTTTTTGGGTCAATTTAAAAAAACACGTTTTTTAGGTCAAATTTTGCAGAACTTTTTTTCTTCTTTTCAGGAACTCCAGAACTGTTTGAATGCTACCCAGAAAAGTTTTAAAATTTCCATTTTTTCAACATTTTTAGAAATATTGAGTTTTTGGGTCATTTAAAAAAACACTTTTTTTAGGTCAAATTTTGCATAACTTGTTTTCTTCTTTTCAGGAACTCAAGAACTGTTTGAATGCTACCCAGAAAAGTTTTAAAATTTCCATTTTTTGAACTTTTAGAAATATTGAGTTTTTGGGTCAATTTAAAAAAACACGTTTTTTAGGTAAAATTTTGCAGAACTTTTTTTTCTTCTTTTCAGGAACTCCAGAACATTTTGAATGCTACCCAGGACAGTTTTAAAATTTCCATTTTTTGAACAAATTTAGAAATATTGAGTTTTTGGATCAATTTGAAAAAACACTTTTTTTAGGTCAAATTTTGCATACCTTTTTTTCTTCTTTTCAGGAACTCCAGAACTGTTTGAATGCTACCCAGAAAAGTTTTAAAATTTCCATTTTTTGAACATTTTTAGAAATATTGAGTTTTTGGATCAATTTAAAAAAAGACTTTTTTAGGTCAAATTTTGCATAACTTTTTTTCTTCTTTTCAGGAACTCAAGAACTGTTTGAATGCTACCCAGAAAAGTTTTAAAATTTCCATTTTTTGGACTTTTAGAAATATTAAGTTTTTGGCTCAATTTAAAAAAACACTTTTTTTAGGCAAAGGTTTGCAGAACTTTTTTTCTTCTTTTCAGGAACTCTATAACTTTTTGAATGCTACCCAGGATAGTTTTAAAATTTCCATTTTTTGAACATTTTTAGAAATATTGAGTTTTTGGATCAATTTAAAAAAATACTTTTTTAGGTCAAATTTTGCATAACTTTTTTTCTTCTTTTCAGGAACTCAAGAACTGTTTGAATGCTACCCAGAAAAGTTTTAAAATTTCCATTTTTTGAACTTTTAGAAATATTGAGTTTTTGGGTCAATTTAAAAAAACACGTTTTTTAGGTCAAATTTTGCAGAACTTTTTTTTCTTCTTTTCAGGAACTCCAGAACATTTTGAATGCTACCCAGGACAGTTTTAAAATTTCCATTTTTTGAACAAATTTAGAAATATTGAGTTTTTGGATCAATTTGAAAAAACACTTTTTTTAGGTCAAATTTTGCATACCTTTTTTTCTTCTTTTCAGGAACTCCAGAACTGTTTGAATGCTACCCAGAAAAGTTTTAAAATTTCCATTTTTTCAACATTTTTAGAAATATTGAGTTTTTGGGTCATTTAAAAAAACACTTTTTTTAGGTCAAATTTTGCAGAACTTTTTTTCTTCTTTTCAGGAACTCCAGAACTGTTTGAATGCTACCCAGAAAAGTTTTAAAATTTCAATTTTTTCAAAATTTTTAGAAATATTGAGTTTTTGGGTCATTTAAAAAAACACTTTTTTTAGGTCAAATTTTGCATACCTTTTTTTCTTCTTTTCAGGAACTCCAGAACTGTTTGAATGCTACCCAGAAAAGTTTTAAAATTTCCATTTTTTCAACATTTTTAGAAATATTGAGTTTTTGGGTCATTTAAAAAAACACTTTTTTTAGGTCAAATTTTGCAGAACTTTTTTTCTTCTTTTCAGGAACTCCAGAACTGTTTGAATGCTACCCAGAAAAGTTTTAAAATTTCCATTTTTTGAGCATTTTTAGAAATATTGAGTTTTTGGATCAATTTAAAAAAATACTTTTTTAGGTCAAATTTTGCATAACTTTTTTTCTTCTTTTCAGGAACTCAAGAACTGTTTGAATGCTACCCAGAAAAGTTTTAAAATTTCCATTTTTTGAACTTTTAGAAATATTGAGTTTTTGGGTCAATTTAAAAAAACACGTTTTTTAGGTCAAATTTTGCAGAACTTTTTTTCTTCTTTTCAGGAACTCCAGAACTGTTTGAATGCTACCCAGAAAAGTTTTAAAATTTCCATTTTTTCAACATTTTTAGAAATATTGAGTTTTTGGGTCATTTAAAAAAACACTTTTTTTAGGTCAAATTTTGCATAACTTTTTTTCTTCTTTTGAATGCTACCCAGAAAAGTTTTAAAATTTCCATTTTTTCAACATTTTTAGAAATATTGAGTTTTTGGGTCATTTAAAAAAACACTTTTTTTAGGTCAAATTTTGCAGAACTTTTTTTCTTCTTTTCAGGAACTCCAGAACTGTTTGAATGCTACCCAGAAAAGTTTTAAAATTTCCATTTTTTCAAAATTTTTAGAAATATTGAGTTTTTGGGTCATTTAAAAAAACACTTTTTTTAGGTCAAATTTTGCATACCTTTTTTTCTTCTTTTCAGGAACTCCAGAACTGTTTGAATGCTACCCAGAAAAGTTTTAAAATTTCCATTTTTTCAACATTTTTAGAAATATTGAGTTTTTGGGTCATTTAAAAAAACACTTTTTTTAGGTCAAATTTTTGCAGACCTTTTTTTCTTCTTTTCAGGAACTCCAGAACTGTTTGAATGCTACCCAGAAAAGTTTTAAAATTTCCATTTTTTGAACATTTTTAGAAATATTGAGTTTTTGGATCAATTTAAAAAAATACTTTTTTAGGTCAAATTTTGCATAACTTTTTTTCTTCTTTTCAGGAACTCAAGAACTGTTTGAATGCTACCCAGAAAAGTTTTAAAATTTCCATTTTTTGAACTTTTAGAAATATTGAGTTTTTGGGTCAATTTAAAAAAACACGTTTTTTAGGTCAAATTTTGCAGAACTTTTTTTCTTCTTTTCAGGAACTCCAGAACTGTTTGAATGCTACCCAGAAAAGTTTTAAAATTTCCATTTTTTCAACATTTTTAGAAATATTGAGTTTTTGGGTCATTTAAAAAAAACACTTTTTTTAGGTCAAATTTTGCATAACTTTTTTTCTTCTTTTCAGGAACTCAAGAACTGTTTGAATGCTACCCAGAAAAGTTTTAAAATTTCCATTTTTTGAACTTTTAGAAATATTGAGTTTTTGGGTCAATTTAAAAAAACACGTTTTTTAGGTAAAATTTTGCAGAACTTTTTTTTCTTCTTTTCAGGAACTCCAGAACTTTTTGAATGCTACCCAGGACAGTTTTAAAATTTCCATTTTTTGAACAAATTTAGAAATATTGAGTTTTTGGATCAATTTGAAAAACGCTTTTTTTAGGTCAAATTTTGCATACCTTTTTTTCTTCTTTTCAGGAACTCCAGAACTGTTTGAATGCTACCCAGAAAAGTTGTAACATTTCCATTTTTTGAACATTTTTAGAAATATTGAGTTTTTGGATCAATTTAAAAAAAGACTTTTTTAGGTCAAATTTTGCAGAACTTTTTTTCTTCTTTTCAGGAACTCAAGAACTGTTTGAATGCTACCCAGAAAAGTTTTAAAATTTCCATTTTTTGAACTTTTACAAATATTGAGTTTTTGGGTCAATTTAAAAAAACACTTTTTTAGGTCAAATTTTGCAGAACTTTTTTTTTTCTTTTCAGGAACTCCATAACTTTTTGAATGCTACCCAGGATAGTTTTAAAATTTCCATTTTTTGAACATTTTTAGAAATATTGAGTTTTTGGATCAATTTAAAAAAAGACTTTTTAGGTCAACTTTTGCAGAACTTTTTTTCTTCTTTTCAGGAACTCAAGAACTGTTTGAATGCTACCCAGAAAAGTTTTAAAATTTCCATTTTTTGAACATTTTTAGAAATATTGAGTTTTTGGATCAATTTAAAAAAAAGACTTTTTTAGGTCAAATTTTGCAGAACTTTTTTTCTTCTTTTCAGGAACTCAAGAACTGTTTGAATGCTACCCAGAAAAGTTTTAAAATTTCCATTTTTTGAACATTTTTAGAAATATTGAGTTTTTGGATCAATTTAAAAAAATACTTTTTTAGGTCAAATTTTGCATAACTTTTTTTCTTCTTTTCAGGAACTCAAGAACTGTTTGAATGCTACCCAGAAAAGTTTTAAAATTTCCATTTTTTGGACTTTTAGAAATATTAAGTTTTTGGGTCAATTTAAAAAAACACTTTTTTTAGGCAAAGGTTTGCAGAACTTTTTTTCTTCTTTTCAGGAACTCCAGAACCGTTTGAATGCTACCCAGAAAAGTTTTAAAATTTCCATTTTTTCAACATTTTTAGAAATATTGAGTTTTTGGGTCATTTAAAAAAACACTTTTTTTAGGTCAAATTTTGCATAACTTTTTTTCTTCTTTTCAGGAACTCAAGAACTGTTTGAATGCTACCCAGAAAAGTTTTAAAATTTCCATTTTTTGAACTTTTAGAAATATTGAGTTTTTGGGTCAATTTAAAAAAACACTTTTTTAGGTCAAATTTTGCATACCTTTTTTTCTTCTTTTCAGGAACTCCAGAACTTTTTGAATGCTACCCAGGACAGTTTTAAAATTTTTTATTTTTTGAACAAATTTAGAAATATTGAGTTTTTGGATCAATTTGAAAAACACTTTTTTTAGGTCAAATTTTGCATACCTTTTTTTCTTCTTTTCAGGAACTCCAGAACTGTTTGAATGCTACCCAGAAAAGTTGTAACATTTCCATTTTTTGAACATTTTTAGAAATATTGAGTTTTTGGATCAATTTAAAAAAATACTTTTTTAGGTCAAATTTTGCAGAACTTTTTTTCTTCTTTTCAGGAACTCAAGAACTGTTTGAATGCTACCCAGAAAAGTTTTAAAATTTCCATTTTTTGAACTTTTACAAATATTGAGTTTTTGGGTCAATTTAAAAAAACACTTTTTTAGGTCAAATTTTGCAGAACTTTTTTTTTTCTTTTCAGGAACTCCATAACTTTTTGAATGCTACCCAGAAAAGTTTTAAAATTTCCATTTTTTGAACATTTTTAGAAATATTGAGTTTTTGGATCAATTTAAAAAAATACTTTTTTAGGTCAAATTTTGCATAACTTTTTTTCTTCTTTTCAGGAACTCAAGAACTGTTTGAATGCTACCCAGAAAAGTTGTAACATTTCCATTTTTTGAACATTTTTAGAAATATTGAGTTTTTGGATCAATTTAAAAAAAGACTTTTTTAGGTCAAATTTTGCAGAACTTTTTTTCTTCTTTTCAGGAACTCCATAACTTTTTGAATGCTACCCAGAAAAGTTTTAAAATTTCCATTTTTTGAACATTTTTAGAAATATTGAGTTTTTGGATCAATTTAAAAAAATACTTTTTTAGGTCAAATTTTGCAGAACTTTTTTCTTCTTTTCAGGAACTCAAGAACTGTTTGAATGCTACCCAGAAAAGTTGTAACATTTCCATTTTTTGAACATTTTTAGAAATATTGAGTTTTTGGATCAATTTAAAAAAAGACTTTTTTAGGTCAAATTTTGCAGAACTTTTTTTTCTTCTTTTCAGGAACTCAAGAACTGTTTGAATGCTACCCAGAAAAGTTTTAAAATTTCCATTTTTTGAACTTTTACAAATATTGAGTTTTTGGGTCAATTTAAAA
This sequence comes from Merzomyia westermanni, assembly GCA_949987695.1. NCBI lineage: Eukaryota > Metazoa > Arthropoda > Insecta > Diptera > Tephritidae > Merzomyia > Merzomyia westermanni. The sequence continues at coordinate 134,384,209 of OX465289.1, forward strand.
AAACACGTTTTTTAGGTAAAATTTTGCAGAACTTTTTTTCTTCTTTTCAGGAACTCCAGAACCGTTTGAATGCTACCCAGAAAAGTTTTAAAATTTCCATTTTTTCAACATTTTTAGAAATATTGAGTTTTTGGGTCATTTAAAAAAACACTTTTTTTAGGTCAAATTTTGCATAACTTTTTTTCTTCTTTTCAGGAACTCAAGAACTGTTTGAATGCTACCCAGAAAAGTTTTAAAATTTCCATTTTTTGAACTTTTAGAAATATTGAGTTTTTGGGTCAATTTAAAAAAACACGTTTTTAGGTCAAATTTTGCAGAACTTTTTTTTTTCTTTTCAGGAACTCCATAACTTTTTGAATGCTACCCAGGATAGTTTTAAAATTTCCATTTTTTGAACATTTTTAGAAATATTGAGTTTTTGGATCAATTTAAAAAAAGACTTTTTAGGTCAACTTTTGCAGAACTTTTTTTCTTCTTTTCAGGAACTCAAGAACTGTTTGAATGCTACCCAGAAAAGTGTTAAAATTTCCATTTTTTGAACATTTTTAGAAATATTGAGTTTTTGGATCAATTTAAAAAAAGACTTTTTTAGGTCAAATTTTGCAGAACTTTTTTTCTTCTTTTCAGGAACTCAAGAACTGTTTGAATGCTACCCAGAAAAGTTTTAAAATTTCCATTTTTTGAACATTTTTAGAAATATTGAGTTTTTGGATCAATTTAAAAAACACTTTTTTTAGGTCAAATTTTGCATAACTTTTTTTCTTCTTTTCAGGAACTCAAGAACTGTTTGAATGCTACCCAGAAAAGTTTTAAAATTTCCATTTTTTGAACTTTTACAAATATTGAGTTTTTGGGTCAATTTAAAAAAACACGTTTTTTAGGTCAAATTTTGCAGAACTTTTTTTCTTCTTTTCAGGAACTCAAGAACTGTTTGAATGCTACCCAGAAAAGTTTTAAAATTTCCATTTTTTGAACATTTTTAGAAATATTGAGTTTTTGGGTCATTTAAAAAAACACTTTTTTAGGTCAAATTTTGCAGAACTTTTTTTCTTCTTTTCAGGAACTCAAGAACTTTTTGAATGCTACCCAGGATAGTTTTAAAATTTCCATTTTTTGAACATTTTTAGAAATATTGAGTTTTTGGATCAATTTAAAAAAAGACTTTTTTAGGTCAAATTTTGCAGAACTTTTTTTCTTCTTTTCAGGAACTCCATAACTTTTTGAATGCTACCCAGAAAAGTTTTAAAATTTCCATTTTTTGAACATTTTTAGAAATATTGAGTTTTTGGATCAATTTAAAAAAATACTTTTTTAGGTCAAATTTTGCATAACTTTTTTTCTTCTTTTCAGGAACTCAAGAACTGTTTGAATGCTACCCAGAAAAGTTGTAACATTTCCATTTTTTGAACATTTTTAGAAATATTGAGTTTTTGGATCAATTTAAAAAAAGACTTTTTTAGGTCAAATTTTGCAGAACTTTTTTTCTTCTTTTCAGGAACTCAAGAACTGTTTGAATGCTACCCAGAAAAGTTTTAAAATTTCCATTTTTTGAACTTTTACAAATATTGAGTTTTTGGGTCAATTTAAAAAAACACGTTTTTTAGGTAAAATTTTGCAGAACTTTTTTTCTTCTTTTCAGGAACTCCAGAACCGTTTGAATGCTACCCAGAAAAGTTTTAAAATTTCCATTTTTTCAACATTTTTAGAAATATTGAGTTTTTGGGTCATTTAAAAAAACACTTTTTTTAGGTCAAATTTTGCAGAACTTTTTTTCTTCTTTTCAGGAACTCAAGAACTGTTTGAATGCTACCCAGAAAAGTTTTAAAATTTCCATTTTTTGAACATTTTTAGAAATATTGAGTTTTTGGATCAATTTAAAAAAATACTTTTTTAGGTCAAATTTTGCATAACTTTTTTTCGTCTTTTCAGGAACTCAAGAACTGTTTGAATGCTACCCAGAAAAGTTTTAAAATTTCCATTTTTTGGACTTTTAGAAATATTAAGTTTTTGGGTCAATTTAAAAAAACACTTTTTTTAGGCAAAGGTTTGCAGAACTTTTTTTCTTCTTTTCAGGAACTCCAGAACCGTTTGAATGCTACCCAGAAAAGTTTTAAAATTTCCATTTTTTCAACATTTTTAGAAATATTGAGTTTTTGGGTCATTTAAAAAAACACGTTTTTTAGGTCAAATTTTGCATAACTTTTTTTCTTCTTTTCAGGAACTCAAGAACTGTTTGAATGCTACCCAGAAAAGTTTTAAAATTTCCATTTTTTGAACTTTTAGAAATATTGAGTTTTTGGGTCAATTTAAAAAAACACGTTTTTTAGGTAAAATTTTGCAGAACTTTTTTTTCTTCTTTTCAGGAACTCCAGAACTTTTTGAATGCTACCCAGGACAGTTTTAAAATTTCCATTTTTTGAACAAATTTAGAAATATTGAGTTTTTGGATCAATTTGAAAAACACTTTTTTTAGGTCAAATTTTGCATACCTTTTTTTCTTCTTTTCAGGAACTCCAGAACTGTTTGAATGCTACCCAGAAAAGTTGTAACATTTCCATTTTTTGAACATTTTTAGAAATATTGAGTTTTTGGATCAATTTAAAAAAAGACTTTTTTAGGTCAAATTTTGCATAACTTTTTTTTCTTCTTTTCAGGAACTCAAGAACTGTTTGAATGCTACCCAGAAAAGTTTTAAAATTTCCATTTTTTGAACTTTTACAAATATTGAGTTTTTGGGTCAATTTAAAAAAACACTTTTTTAGGTCAAATTTTGCAGAACTTTTTTTTTTCTTTTCAGGAACTCCATAACTTTTTGAATGCTACCCAGAAAAGTTTTAAAATTTCCATTTTTTGAACATTTTTAGAAATATTGAGTTTTTGGATCAATTTAAAAAAATACTTTTTTAGGTCAAATTTTGCAGAACTTTTTTCTTCTTTTCAGGAACTCAAGAACTGTTTGAATGCTACCCAGAAAAGTTGTAACATTTCCATTTTTTGAACATTTTTAGAAATATTGAGTTTTTGGATCAATTTAAAAAAAGACTTTTTTAGGTCAAATTTTGCAGAACTTTTTTTCTTCTTTTCAGAAACTCCATAACTTTTTGAATGCTACCCAGAAAAGTTTTAAAATTTCCATTTTTTGAACATTTTTAGAAATATTGAGTTTTTGGATCAATTTAAAAAAATACTTTTTTAGGTCAAATTTTGCATAACTTTTTTTCTTCTTTTCAGGAACTCAAGAACTGTTTGAATGCTACCCAGAAAAGTTGTAACATTTCCATTTTTTGAACATTTTTAGAAATATTGAGTTTTTGGATCAATTTAAAAAAAGACTTTTTTAGGTCAAATTTTGCAGAACTTTTCTTCTTCTTTTCAGGAACTCAAGAACTGTTTGAATGCTACCCAGAAAAGTTTTAAAATTTCCATTTTTTGAACTTTTACAAATATTGAGTTTTTGGGTCAATTTAAAAAAACACTTTTTTAGGTCAAATTTTGCAGAACTTTTTTTTTTCTTTTCAGGAACTCCATAACTTTTTGAATGCTACCCAGAAAAGTTTTAAAATTTCCATTTTTTGAACACTTTTAGAAATATTGAGTTTTTGGATCAATTTAAAAAAATACTTTTTTAGGTCAAATTTTGCATAACTTTTTTTCTTCTTTTCAGGAACTCAACAACTGTTTGAATGCTACCCAGAAAAGTTGTAACATTTCCATTTTTTGAACATTTTTAGAAATATTGAGTTTTTGGATCAATTTAAAAAAAGACTTTTTTAGGTCAAATTTTGCAGAACTTTTTTTCTTCTTTTCAGGAACTCAAGAACTGTTTGAATGCTACCCAGAAAAGTTTTAAAATTTCCATTTTTTGAACTTTTACAAATATTGAGTTTTTGGGTCAATTTAAAAAAACACGTTTTTTAGGTAAAATTTTGCAGAACTTTTTTTCTTCTTTTCAGGAACTCCAGAACCGTGTGAATGCTACCCAGAAAAGTTTTAAAATTTCCATTTTTTGAACATTTTTAGAAATATTGAGTTTTTGGATCAATTTAAAAAAATACTTTTTTAGGTCAAATTTTGCAGAACTTTTTTTCTTCTTTTCAGGAACTCAAGAACTGTTTGAATGCTACCCAGAAAAGTTTTAAAATTTCCATTTTTTGAACTTTTACAAATATTGAGTTTTTGGGTCAATTTAAAAAAACACGTTTTTTAGGTAAAATTTTGCAGAACTTTTTTTTCTTCTTTTCAGGAACTCCAGAACTTTTTGAATGCTACCCAGGACAGTTTTAAAATTTCCATTTTTTGAACAAATTTAGAAATATTGAGTTTTTGGATCAATTTGAAAAACACTTTTTTTAGGTCAAATTTTGCATACCTTTTTTTCTTCTTTTCAGGAACTCCAGAACTGTTTGAATGCTACCCAGAAAAGTTGTAACATTTCCATTTTTTGAACATTTTTAGAAATATTGAGTTTTTGGATCAATTTAAAAAAAGACTTTTTTAGGTCAAATTTTGCAGAACTTTTTTTCTTCTTTTCAGGAACTCAAGAACTGTTTGAATGCTACCCAGAAAAGTTTTAAAATTTCCATTTTTTGAACTTTTACAAATATTGAGTTTTTGGGTCAATTTAAAAAAACACTTTTTTAGGTCAAATTTTGCAGAACTTTTTTTCTTCTTTTCAGGAACTCCATAACTTTTTGAATGCTACCCAGGATAGTTTTAAAATTTCCATTTTTTGAACATTTTTAGAAATATTGAGTTTTTGGACCAATTTAAAAAAAGACTTTTTTAGGTCAACTTTTGCAGAACTTTTTTTCTTCTTTTCAGGAACTCAAGAACTGTTTGAATGCTACCCAGAAAAGTGTTAAAATTTCCATTTTTTGAACATTTTTAGAAATATTGAGTTTTTGGATCAATTTAAAAAAAGACTTTTTTAGGTCAAATTTTGCAGAACTTTTTTTCTTCTTTTCAGGAACTCAAGAACTGTTTGAATGCTACCCAGAAAAGTTTTAAAATTTCCATTTTTTGAACATTTTTAGAAATATTGAGTTTTTGGATCAATTTAAAAAAATACTTTTTTAGGTCAAATTTTGCATAACTTTTTTTCGTCTTTTCAGGAACTCAAGAACTGTTTGAATGCTACCCAGAAAAGTTTTAAAATTTCCATTTTTTGGACTTTTAGAAATATTAAGTTTTTGGGTCAATTTAAAAAAACACTTTTTTTAGGCAAAGGTTTGCAGAACTTTTTTTCTTCTTTTCAGGAACTCCAGAACCGTTTGAATGCTACCCAGAAAAGTTTTAAAATTTCCATTTTTTCAACATTTTTAGAAATATTGAGTTTTTGGGTCATTTAAAAAAACACTTTTTTTAGGTCAAATTTTGCATAACTTTTTTTCTTCTTTTCAGGAACTCAAGAACTGTTTGAATGCTACCCAGAAAAGTTTTAAAATTTCCATTTTTTGAACTTTTAGAAATATTGAGTTTTTGGGTCAATTTAAAAAAACACGTTTTTTAGGTAAAATTTTGCAGAACTTTTTTTTCTTCTTTTCAGGAACTCCAGAACTGTTTGAATGCTACCCAGAAAAGTTTTAAAATTTCCATTTTTTGAACATTTTTAGAAATATTGAGTTTTTGGATCAATTTAAAAAAAGACTTTTTTAGGTCAAATTTTGCATAACTTTTTTTCGTCTTTTCAGGAACTCAAGAACTGTTTGAATGCTACCCAGAAAAGTTTTAAAATTTCCATTTTTTGGACTTTTAGAAATATTAAGTTTTTGGGTCAATTTAAAAAAACACTTTTTTTAGGCAAAGGTTTGCAGAACTTTTTTTCTTCTTTTCAGGAACTCAAGAACTGTTTGAATGCTACCCAGAAAAGTTTTAAAATTTCCATTTTTTGAACTTTTAGAAATATTGAGTTTTTGGGTCAATTTAAAAAAACACGTTTTTTAGGTAAAATTTTGCAGAACTTTTTTTTCTTCTTTTCAGGAACTCCAGAACTGTTTGAATGCTACCCAGAAAAGTTTTAAAATTTCCATTTTTTGAACATTTTTAGAAATATTGAGTTTTTGGATCAATTTAAAAAAATACTTTTTTAGGTCAAATTTTGCAGAACTTTTTTTCTTCTTTTCAGGAACTCAAGAACTGTTTGAATGCTACCCAGAAAAGTTTTAAAATTTCCATTTTTTGAACTTTTACAAATATTGAGTTTTTGGGTCAATTTAAAAAAACACGTTTTTTAGGTAAAATTTTGCAGAACTTTTTTTTCTTCTTTTCAGGAACTCCAGAACTTTTTGAATGCTACCCAGGACAGTTTTAAAATTTCCATTTTTTGAACAAATTTAGAAATATTGAGTTTTTGGATCAATTTGAAAAACACTTTTTTTAGGTCAAATTTTGCATACCTTTTTTTCTTCTTTTCAGGAACTCCAGAACTGTTTGAATGCTACCCAGAAAAGTTGTAACATTTCCATTTTTTGAACATTTTTAGAAATATTGAGTTTTTGGATCAATTTAAAAAAAGACTTTTTTAGGTCAAATTTTGCAGAACTTTTTTTCTTCTTTTTAGGAACTCAAGAACTGTTTGAATGCTACCCAGAAAAGTTTTAAAATTTCCATTTTTTGAACTTTTACAAATATTGAGTTTTTGGGTCAATTTAAAAAAACACTTTTTTAGGTCAAATTTTGCAGAACTTTTTTTTTTCTTTTCAGGAACTCCATAACTTTTTGAATGCTACCCAGGATAGTTTTAAAATTTCCATTTTTTGAACATTTTTAGAAATATTGAGTTTTTGGATCAATTTAAAAAAAGACTTTTTAGGTCAACTTTTGCAGAACTTTTTTTCTTCTTTTCAGGAACTCAAGAACTGTTTGAATGCTACCCAGAAAAGTGTTAAAATTTCCATTTTTTGAACATTTTTAGAAATATTGAGTTTTGGATCAATTTAAAAAAGACTTTTTTAGGTCAAATTTTGCAGAACTTTTTTTCTTCTTTTCAGGAACTCAAGAACTGTTTGAATGCTACCCAGAAAAGTTTTAAAATTTCCATTTTTTGAACATTTTTAGAAATATTGAGTTTTTGGATCAATTTAAAAAAATACTTTTTAGGTCAAATTTTGCATAACTTTTTTTCGTCTTTTCAGGAACTCAAGAACTTTTTGAATGCTACCCAGAAAAGTTTTAAAATTTCCATTTTTTGGACTTTTAGAAATATTAAGTTTTTGGGTCAATTTAAAAAAAACACTTTTTTTAGGCAAAGGTTTGCAGAACTTTTTTTCTTCTTTCAGGAACTCAGAACCGTTTGAATGCTACCCAGAAAAGTTTTAAAATTTCCATTTTTTTCAACATTTTTAGAAATATTGAGTTTTTGGGTCATTTAAAAAAAACACCTTTTTTTAGGTAAAATTTTGCATAACTTTTTTTCCTTCTTTTCAGGAACTCAAGAAGTGTTTGAATGCTACCCAGAAAAGTTTGAAAATTTCCATTTTTTGGACTTTTAGAAATATTAAGTTTTTGGGTCAATTTAAAAAAACACTTTTTTTAGGCAAAGGTTTGCAGAACTTTTTTTCTTCTTTTCAGGAACTCCTGAAGTTTTGAATGCTACCCAGAAAAGTTTTAAAATTTCCATTTTTTCAACATTTTTAGAAATATGAGTTTTTTGGGTCATTTAAAAAAAACACTTTTTTTAGGTCAAATTTTGCATAACTTTTTTTCTTCTTTTCAGGAACTCAAGAACTGTTTGAATGCTACCCAGAAAAGTTTTAAAATTTCCATTTTTTGAACTTTTAGAAATATTGAGTTTTTGGGTCAATTTATAAAAACACGTGTTTTTAGGTAAAATTTTGCAGAACTTTTTTTTTCTTCTTTTCAGGAACTCCAGAACTGTTTGAATGCTACCCCAGAAAAGTTTTAAAATTTCCATTTTTTGAACATTTTTAGAAATATTGAGTTTTTGGATCATTTAAAAAAAGACTTTTTTAGGTCAAATTTTGCATAACTTTTTTTCGTCTTTTCAGGAACTCAAGAACTGTTTGAATGCTACCCAGAAAAGTTTTAAAATTTCCATTTTTTGGACTTTTAGAAATATTAAGTTTTTGGGTCAATTAAAAAAACACTTTTTTTAGGCAAAGGTTTGCAGAACTTTTTTTCTTCTTTTCAGGAAACTCCAGAACCGTTTGAATGCTACCCAGAAAAGTTTTAAAATTTCCATTTTTTCAACATTTTTAGAAATATTGAGTTTTTGGGTCATTTAAAAAAAACACTTTTTTTAGGTAAAAATTTTGCATAACTTTTTTTCTTCTTTTCAGGAACTCAAGAAGTGTTTGAATGCTACCCAGAAAAGTTTTAAAATTTCCATTTTTTGAACTTTTAGAAATATTAAGTTTTTGGGTCAATTTAAAAAAACACTTTTTTTAGGCAAAGGTTTGCAGAACTTTTTTTTCTTCTTTTCAGGAACTCCAGAACCGTTTGAATGCTACCCAGAAAAGTTTTAAAATTTCCATTTTTTCAACATTTTTAGAAATATTGAGTTTTTGGGTCATTTAAAAAAACACTTTTTTTAGGTCAAATTTTGCATAACTTTTTTTCTTCTTTTCAGGAACTCAAGAACTGTTTGAATGCTACCCAGGACAGTTTTAAAATTTCCATTTTTTGAACAAATTTAGAATATTGAGTTTTTGGATCAATTTGAAAAAACACTTTTTTTAGGTCAAATTTTGCATACCTTTTTTTCTTCTTTTCAGGAACTCCAGAACTGTTTGAATGCTACCCAGAAAAGTTTTAAAATTTCCATTTTTTGAACATTTTTAGAAATATTGAGTTTTTGGATCAATTTAAAAAAAGACTTTTTTAGGTCAAATTTTGCATAACTTTTTTTCGTCTTTTCAGGAACTCAAGAACTGTTTGAATGCTACCCAGAAAAGTTTTAAAATTTCCATTTTTTGGACTTTTAGAAATATTAAGTTTTTGGGTCAATTTAAAAAAACACTTTTTTTAGGCAAAGGTTTGCAGAACTTTTTTTCTTCTTTTCAGGAACTCCAGAACCGTTTGAATGCTACCCAGAAAAGTTTTAAAATTTCCATTTTTTCAACATTTTTAGAAATATTGAGTTTTTGGGTCATTTAAAAAAACACTTTTTTTAGGTAAAATTTTGCATAACTTTTTTTCTTCTTTTCAGGAACTCAAGAACTGTTTGAATGCTACCCAGAAAAGTTTTAAAATTTCCATTTTTTGAACTTTTAGAAATATTGAGTTTTTGGGTCAATTTAAAAAAACACGTTTTTTAGGTAAAATTTTGCAGAACTTTTTTTTCTTCTTTTCAGGAACTCCAGAACTTTTTGAATGCTACCCAGGACAGTTTTAAAATTTCCATTTGTTGAACAAATTTAGAAATATTGAGTTTTTGGATCAATTTGAAAAAACACTTTTTTTAGGTCAAATTTTGCATACCTTTTTTTCTTCTTTTCAGGAACTCCAGAACTGTTTGAATGCTACCCAGAAAAGTTTTAAAATTTCCATTTTTTGAACATTTTTAGAAATATTGAGTTTTTGGGTCATTTAAAAAAACACTTTTTTAGGTCAAATTTTGCAGAACTTTTTTTCTTCTTTTCAGGAACTCAAGAACTTTTTGAATGCTACCCAGGATAGTTTTAAAATTTCCATTTTTTGAACATTTTTAGAAATATTGAGTTTTTGGATCAATTTAAAAAAAGACTTTTTTAGGTCAAATTTTGCAGAACTTTTTTTCTTCTTTTCAGGAACTCCATAACTTTTTGAATGCTACCCAGAAAAGTTTTAAAATTTCCATTTTTTCAACATTTTTAGAAATATTGAGTTTTTGGGTCATTTAAAAAAACACTTTTTTTAGGTAAAATTTTGCATAACTTTTTTTCTTCTTTTCAGGAACTCAAGAACTGTTTGAATGCTACCCAGAAAAGTTTTAAAATTTCCATTTTTTCAACATTTTTAGAAATATTGAGTTTTTGGGTCATTTAAAAAAACACTTTTTTTAGGTAAAATTTTGCATAACTTTTTTTCTTCTTTTCAGGAACTCAAGAACTGTTTGAATGCTACCCAGAAAAGTTTTAAAATTTCCATTTTTTGAACTTTTAGAAATATTGAGTTTTTGGGTGAATTTAAAAAAACACTTTTTTTAGGCAAAGGTTTGCAGAACTTTTTTTCTTCTTTTCAGGAACTCCAGAACTTTTTGAATGCTACCCAGGACAGTTTTAAAATTTCCATTTTTTGAACAAATTTAGAAATATTGAGTTTTTGGATCAATTTGAAAAAACACTTTTTTTAGGTCAAATTTTGCATACCTTTTTTTCTTCTTTTCAGGAACTCCAGAACTGTTTGAATGCTACCCAGAAAAGTTTTAACATTTCCATTTTTTGAACATTTTTAGAAATATTGAGTTTTTGGATCAATTTAAAAAAAGACTTTTTTAGGTCAAATTTTGCAGAACTTTTTTTCTTCTTTTCAGGAACTCAAGAACTGTTTGAATGCTACCCAGGACAGTTTTAAAATTTCCATTTGTTGAACAAATTTAGAAATATTGAGTTTTTGGATCAATTTGAAAAAACACTTTTTTTAGGTCAAATTTTGCATACCTTTTTTTCTTCTTTTCAGGAACTCCAGAACTGTTTGAATGCTACCCAGAAAAGTTTTAACATTTCCATTTTTTGAACATTTTTAGAAATATTGAGTTTTTGGATCAATTTAAAAAAAGACTTTTTTAGGTCAAATTTTGCAGAACTTTTTTTCTTCTTTTCAGGAACTCAAGAACTGTTTGAATGCTACCCAGAAAAGTTTTAAAATTTCAAATTTTTGAACTTTTAGAAATATTGAGTTTTTGGGTCAATTTAAAAAAACGCGTTTTTTAGGTCAAATTTTGCAGAACTTTTTTTCTTCTTTTCAGGAACTCCAGAACCGTTTGAATGCTACCCAGAAAAGTTTTAAAATTTCCATTTTTTCAACATTTTTAGAAATATTGAGTTTTTGGGTCATTTAAAAAAACACTTTTTTTAGGTCAAATTTTGCATAACTTTTTTTCTTCTTTTCAGGAACTCAAGAACTGTTTGAATGCTACCCAGAAAAGTTTTAAAATTTCCATTTTTTGAACTTTTAGAAATATTGAGTTTTTGGGTCAATTTAAAAAAACACGTTTTTTAGGTAAAATTTTGCAGAACTTTTTTTTCTTCTTTTCAGGACCTCCAGAACTTTTTGAATGCTACCCAGGACAGTTTTAAAATTTCCATTTTTTGAACAAATTTAGAAATATTGAGTTTTTGGATCAATTTGAAAAAACACTTTTTTTAGGTCAAATTTTGCATACCTTTTTTTCTTCTTTTCAGGAACTCCAGAACTGTTTGAATGCTACCCAGAAAAGTTTTAACATTTCCATTTTTTGAACATTTTTAGAAATATTGAGTTTTTGGATCAATTTAAAAAAGACTTTTTTAGGTCAAATTTTGCAGAACTTTTTTTCTTCTTTTAGGAACTCCAGAACTGTTTGAATGCTACCCAGAAAAGTTTTAACATTTCCATTTTTTGAAAATTTTTAGAAATATTGAGTTTTTGGATCAATTTAAAAAAAGACTTTTTTAGGTCAAATTTTGCAGAACTTTTTTTCTTCTTTTCAGGAACTCAAGAACTGTTTGAATGCTACCCAGAAAAGTTTTAAAATTTCAAATTTTTGAACTTTTAGAAATATTAAGTTTTTGGGTCAATTTAAAAAAACGCGTTTTTTAGGTCAAATTTTGCAGAACTTTTTTTCTTCTTTTCAGGAACTCCAGAACCGTTTGAATGCTACCCAGAAAAGTTTTAAAATTTCCATTTTTTCAACATTTTTAGAAATATTGAGTTTTTGGGTCATTTAAAAAAACACTTTTTTTAGGTCAAATTTTGCATAACTTTTTTTCTTCTTTTCAGGAACTCAAGAACTGTTTGAATGCTACCCAGAAAAGTTTTAAAATTTCCATTTTTTGAACTTTTAGAAATATTGAGTTTTTGGGTCAATTTAAAAAAACACGTTTTTTAGGTAAAATTTTGCAGAACTTTTTTTTCTTCTTTTCAGGACCTCCAGAACTTTTTGAATGCTACCCAGGACAGTTTTAAAATTTCCATTTGTTGAACAAATTTAGAAATATTGAGTTTTTGGATCAATTTGAAAAAACACTTTTTTTAGGTCAAATTTTGCATACCTTTTTTTCTTCTTTTCAGGAACTCCAGAACTGTTTGAATGCTACCCAGAAAAGTTTTAACATTTCCATTTTTTGAACATTTTTAGAAATATTGAGTTTTTGGATCAATTTAAAAAAAGACTTTTTTAGGTCAAATTTTGCAGAACTTTTTTTCTTCTTTTCAGGAACTCAAGAACTGTTTGAATGCTACCCAGAAAAGTTTTAAAATTTCAAATTTTTGAACTTTTAGAAATATTGAGTTTTTGGGTCAATTTAAAAAAACGCGTTTTTTAGGTCAAATTTTGCAGAACTTTTTTTCTTCTTTTCAGGAACTCCAGAACCGTTTGAATGCTACCCAGAAAAGTTTTAAAATTTCCATTTTTTCAACATTTTTAGAAATATTGAGTTTTTGGGTCATTTAAAAAAACACTTTTTTTAGGTCAAATTTTGCATAACTTTTTTTCTTCTTTTCAGGAACTCAAGAACTGTTTGAATGCTACCCAGAAAAGTTTTAAAATTTCCATTTTTTGAACTTTTAGAAATATTGAGTTTTTGGGTCAATTTAAAAAAACACGTTTTTTAGGTAAAATTTTGCAGAACTTTTTTTTCTTCTTTTCAGGACCTCCAGAACTTTTTGAATGCTACCCAGGACAGTTTTAAAATTTCCATTTTTTGAACAAATTTAGAAATATTGAGTTTTTGGATCAATTTGAAAAAACACTTTTTTTAGGTCAAATTTTGCATACCTTTTTTTCTTCTTTTCAGGAACTCCAGAACTGTTTGAATGCTACCCAGAAAAGTTGTAACATTTCCATTTTTTGAACATTTTTAGAAATATTGAGTTTTTGGATCAATTTAAAAAAAGACTTTTTTAGGTCAAATTTTGCAGAACTTTTTTTCTTCTTTTCAGGAACTCAAGAACTGTTTGAATCCTACCCAGAAAAGTTTTAAAATTTCCATTTTTTGAACTTTTAGAAATATTGAGTTTTTGGGTGAATTTAAAAAAACACTTTTTTTAGGCAAAGGTTTGCAGAACATTTTTTCTTCTTTTCAGGAACTCCAGAACTTTTTGAATGCTAACCAGGACAGTTTTAAAATTTCCATTTTTTGAACAAATTTAGAAATATTGAGTTTTTGGATCAATTTGAAAAAACACTTTTTTTAGGTCAAATTTTGCATACCTTTTTTTCTTCTTTTCAGGAACTCCAGAACTGTTTGAATGCTACCCAGAAAAGTTTTAAAATTTCCATTTTTTGAACATTTTTAGAAATATTGAGTTTTTGGATCAATTTAAAAAAAGACTTTTTTAGGTCAAATTTTGCATAACTTTTTTTCGTCTTTTCAGGAACTCAAGAACTGTTTGAAGTCTACCCAGAAAAGTTTTAAAATTTCCATTTTTTGGACTTTTAGAAATATTAAGTTTTTGGGTCAATTTAAAAAAACACTTTTTTTAGGCAAAGGTTTGCAGAACTTTTTTTCTTCTTTTCAGGAACTCCAGAACCGTTTGAATGCTACCCAGAAAAGTTCTAAAATTTCCATTTTTTCAACATTTTTAGAAATATTGAGTTTTTGGGTCATTTAAAAAAACACTTTTTTTAGGTCAAATTTTGCATAACTTTTTTTCTTCTTTTCAGGAACTCAAGAACTGTTTGAATGCTACCCAGAAAAGTTTTAAAATTTCCATTTTTTGAACTTTTAGAAATATTGAGTTTTTGGGTCAATTTAAAAAAACACGTTTTTTAGGTAAAATTTTGCAGAACTTTTTTTTCTTCTTTTCAGGAACTCCAGAACTTTTTAAATGCTACCCAGGACAGTTTTAAAATTTCCATTTTTTGAACAAATTTAGAAATATTGAGTTTTTGGATCAATTTGAAAAAACACTTTTTTTAGGTCAAATTTTGCATACCTTTTTTTCTTCTTTTCAGGAACTCCAGAACTGTTTGAATGCTACCCAGAAAAGTTTTAACATTTCCATTTTTTGAACATTTTTAGAAATATTGAGTTTTTGGATCAATTTAAAAAAAGACTTTTTTAGGTCAAATTTTGCAGAACTTTTTTTCTTCTTTTCAGGAACTCAAGAACTGTTTGAATGCTACCCAGAAAAGTTTTAAAATTTCAATTTTTTGAACTTTTAGAAATATTGAGTTTTTGGGTCAATTTAAAAAAACACGTTTTTTAGGTCAAATTTTGCAGAACTTTTTTTCTTCTTTTCAGGAACTCCAGAACCGTTTGAATGCTACCCAGAAAAGTTTTAAAATTTCCATTTTTTCAACATTTTTAGAAATATTGAGTTTTTGGGTCATTTAAAAAAACACTTTTTTTAGGTCAAATTTTGCATAACTTTTTTTCTTCTTTTCAGGAACTCAAGAACTGTTTGAATGCTACCCAGAAAAGTTTTAAAATTTCCATTTTTTGAACTTTTAGAAATATTGAGTTTTTGGGTCAATTTAAAAAAACACGTTTTTTAGGTAAAATTTTGCAGAACTTTTTTTTCTTCTTTTCAGGACCTCCAGAACTTTTTGAATGCTACCCAGGACAGTTTTAAAATTTCCATTTTTTGAACAAATTTAGAAATATTGAGTTTTTGGATCAATTTGAAAAAACACTTTTTTTAGGTCAAATTTTGCATACCTTTTTTTCTTCTTTTCAGGAACTCCAGAACTGTTTGAATGCTACCCAGAAAAGTTTTAACATTTCCATTTTTTGAACATTTTTAGAAATATTGAGTTTTTGGATCAATTTAAAAAAAGACTTTTTTAGGTCAAATTTTGCAGAACTTTTTTTCTTCTTTTCAGGAACTCAAGAACTGTTTGAATGCTACCCAGAAAAGTTTTAAAATTTCCATTTTTTGAACATTTTTAGAAATATTGAGTTTTTGGATCAATTTAAAAAAAGACTTTTTTAGGTCAAATTTTGCATAACTTTTTTTCTTCTTTTCAGGAACTCAAGAACTGTTTGAATGCTACCCAGAAAAGTTTTAAAATTTACATTTTTTGAACTTTTAGAAATATTGAGTTTTTGGGTCAATTTAAAAAAACACGTTTTTTAGGTCAAATTTTGCAGAACTTTTTTTCTTCTTTTCAGGAACTCCAGAACTGTTTGAATGCTACCCAGAAAAGTTTTAAAATTTCCAATTTTTCAACATTTTTAGAAATATTGAGTTTTTGGGTCATTTAAAAAAACACTTTTTTTAGGTCAAATTTTGCATAACTTTTTTTCTTCTTTTCAGGAACTCAAGAACTGTTTGAATGCTACCCAGAAAAGTTTTAAAATTTCCATTTTTTGAACTTTTAGAAATATTGAGTTTTTGGGTCAATTTAAAAAAACACGTTTTTTAGGTAAAATTTTGCAGAACTTTTTTTTCTTCTTTTCAAGAACTCCACAACTTTTAGAATGCTACCCAGGACAGTTTTAAAATTTCCATTTTTTGAACAAATTTAGAAATATTGAGTTTTTGGATCAATTTGAAAAAACACTTTTTTTAGGTCAAATTTTGCATACCTTTTTTTCTTCTTTTCAGGAACTCCAGAACTGTTTGAATGCTACCCAGAAAAGTTTTAAAATTTCCATTTTTTGAACATTTTTAGAAATATTGAGTTTTTGGATCAATTTAAAAAAAGACTTTTTTAGGTCAAATTTTGCATAACTTTTTTTCTTCTTTTCAGGAACTCAAGAACTGTTTGAATGCTACCCAGAAAAGTTTTACAATTTCCATTTTTTGGACTTTTAGAAATATTAAGTTTTTGGGTCAATTTAAAAAAACACTTTTTTTAGGCAAAGGTTTGCAGAACTTTTTTTCTTCTTTTCAGGAACTCTATAACTTTTTGAATGCTACCCAGGATAGTTTTAAAATTTCCATTTTTTGAACATTTTTAGAAATATTGAGTTTTTGGATCAATTTAAAAAAATACTTTTTTAGGTCAAATTTTGCATAACTTTTTTTCTTCTTTTCAGGAACTCAAGAACTGTTTGAATGCTACCCAGAAAAGTTTTAAAATTTCCATTTTTTGAACTTTTAGAAATATTGAGTTTTTGGGTCAATTTAAAAAAACACGTTTTTCAGGTCAAATTTTGCAGAACTTTTTTTCTTCTTTTCAGGAACTCCAGAACTGTTTGAATGCTACCCAGAAAAGTTTTAAAATTTCCATTTTTTCAACATTTTTAGAAATATTGAGTTTTTGGGTCATTTAAAAAAACACTTTTTTTAGGTCAAATTTTGCAGAACTTTTTTTCTTCTTTTCAGGAACTCCAGAACTTTTTGAATGCTACCCAGGACAGTTTTAAAATTTCCATTTTTGAACTTTTAGAAATATTGAGTTTTTGGGTCAATTTAAAAAGACACGTTTTTTAGGTCAAATTTTGCAGAACTTTTTTTCTTCTTTTCAGGAACTCCAGAACTGTTTGAATGCTACCCAGAAAAGTTTTAAAATTTCCATTTTTTGAACATTTTTAGAAATATTGAGTTTTTGGATCAATTTAAAAAAAGACTTTTTTAGGTCAAATTTTGCATAACTTTTTTTCTTCTTTTCAGGAACTCAAGAACTGTTTGAATGCTACCCAGAAAAGTTTTAAAATTTCCATTTTTTGAACTTTTAGAAATATTGAGTTTTTGGGTCAATTTAAAAAAACACGTTTTTTAGGTCAAATTTTGCAGAACTTTTTTTCTTCTTTTCAGGAACTCCAGAACTGTTTGAATGCTACCCAGAAAAGTTTTAAAATTTCCATTTTTTCAACATTTTTAGAAATATTGAGTTTTTGGGTCATTTAAAAAAACACTTTTTTTAGGTCAAATTTTGCATAACTTTTTTTCTTCTTTTCAGGAACTCAAGAACTGTTTGAATGCTACCCAGAAAAGTTTTAAAATTTCCATTTTTTGAACTTTTAGAAATATTGAGTTTTTGGGTCAATTTAAAAAAACACGTTTTTTAGGTCAAATTTTGCAGAACTTTTTTCTTCTTTTCAAGAACTCCACAACTTTTAGAATGCTACCCAGGACAGTTTTAAAATTTTTATTTTTTGAACAAATTTAGAAATATTGAGTTTTTGGATCAATTTGAAAAAACACTTTTTTTAGGTCAAATTTTGCATACCTTTTTTTCTTCTTTTCAGGAACTCCAGAACTGTTTGAATGCTACCCAGAAAAGTTTTAAAATTTCCATATTTTGAACTTTTAGAAATATGTATTGAGTTTTTGGGTCAATTTAAAAAGACACGTTTTTTAGTTCAAATTTTGCATACCTTTTTTTCTTCTTTTCAGGAACTACAGAACTGTTTGAATGCTACCCAGAAAAGTTTTAAAATTTCCATTTTTTCAACATTTTTAGAAATATTGAGTTTTTG
The DNA here is from genome assembly GCA_949987695.1 of Merzomyia westermanni. Classification (NCBI taxonomy): domain Eukaryota; kingdom Metazoa; phylum Arthropoda; class Insecta; order Diptera; family Tephritidae; genus Merzomyia; species Merzomyia westermanni. The sequence goes on from OX465289.1 coordinate 134,401,719, forward strand.
GGTCATTTAAAAAAACACTTTTTTTAGGCAAAGGTTTGCAGAACATTTTTTCTTCTTTTCAGGAACTCCAGAACTTTTTGAATGCTAACCAGGACAGTTTTAAAATTTCCATTTTTTGAACAAATTTAGAAATATTGAGTTTTTGGATCAATTTGAAAAAACACTTTTTTTAGGTCAAATTTTGCATACCTTTTTTTCTTCTTTTCAGGAACTCCAGAACTGTTTGAATGCTACCCAGAAAAGTTTTAAAATTTCCATTTTTTGAACATTTTTAGAAATATTGAGTTTTTGGATCAATTTAAAAAAAGACTTTTTTAGGTCAAATTTTGCATAACTTTTTTTCGTCTTTTCAGGAACTCAAGAACTGTTTGAAGTCTACCCAGAAAAGTTTTAAAATTTCCATTTTTTGGACTTTTAGAAATATTAAGTTTTTGGGTCAATTTAAAAAAACACTTTTTTTAGGCAAAGGTTTGCAGAACTTTTTTTCTTCTTTTCAGGAACTCCAGAACCGTTTGAATGCTACCCAGAAAAGTTTTAAAATTTCCATTTTTTCAACATTTTTAGAAATATTGAGTTTTTGGGTCATTTAAAAAAACACTTTTTTTAGGTCAAATTTTGCATAACTTTTTTTCTTCTTCTCAGGAACTCAAGAACTGTTTGAATGCTACCCAGAAAAGTTTTAAAATTTCCATTTTTTGAACTTTTAGAAATATTGAGTTTTTGGGTCAATTTAAAAAAACACGTTTTTTAGGTAAAATTTTGCAGAACTTTTTTTTCTTCTTTTCAGGAACTCCAGAACTTTTTGAATGCTACCCAGGACAGTTTTAAAATTTCCATTTTTTGAACAAATTTAGAAATATTGAGTTTTTGGATCAATTTGAAAAAACACTTTTTTTAGGTCAAATTTTGCATACCTTTTTTTCTTCTTTTCAGGAACTCCAGAACTGTTTGAATGCTACCCAGAAAAGTTTTAACATTTCCATTTTTTGAACATTTTTAGAAATATTGAGTTTTTGGATCAATTTAAAAAAAGACTTTTTTAGGTCAAATTTTGCATAACTTTTTTTCTTCTTTTCAGGAACTCAAGAACTGTTTGAATGCTACCCAGAAAAGTTTTAAAATTTCAATTTTTTGAACTTTTAGAAATATTGAGTTTTTGGGTCAATTTAAAAAAACACGTTTTTTAGGTCAAATTTTGCAGAACTTTTTTTCTTCTTTTCAGGAACTCCAGAACCGTTTGAATGCTACCCAGAAAAGTTTTAAAATTTCCATTTTTTCAACATTTTTAGAAATATTGAGTTTTTGGGTCATTTAAAAAAACACTTTTTTTAGGTCAAATTTTGCATAACTTTTTTTCTTCTTTTCAGGAACTCAAGAACTGTTTGAATGCTACCCAGAAAAGTTTTAAAATTTCCATTTTTTGAACTTTTAGAAATATTGAGTTTTTGGGTCAATTTAAAAAAACACGTTTTTTAGGTAAAATTTTGCAGAACTTTTTTTTCTTCTTTTCAGGACCTCCAGAACTTTTTGAATGCTACCCAGGACAGTTTTAAAATTTCCATTTTTTGAACAAATTTAGAAATATTGAGTTTTTGGATCAATTTGAAAAAACACTTTTTTTAGGTCAAATTTTGCATACCTTTTTTTCTTCTTTTCAGGAACTCCAGAACTGTTTGAATGCTACCCAGAAAAGTTTTAACATTTCCATTTTTTGAACATTTTTAGAAATATTGAGTTTTTGGATCAATTTAAAAAAAGACTTTTTTAGGTCAAATTTTGCAGAACTTTTTTTCTTCTTTTCAGGAACTCAAGAACTGTTTGAATGCTACCCAGAAAAGTTTTAAAATTTCCATTTTTTGAACATTTTTAGAAATATTGAGTTTTTGGATCAATTTAAAAAAAGACTTTTTTAGGTCAAATTTTGCATAACTTTTTTTCTTCTTTTCAGGAACTCAAGAACTGTTTGAATGCTACCCAGAAAAGTTTTAAAATTTACATTTTTTGAACTTTTAGAAATATTGAGTTTTTGGGTCAATTTAAAAAAACACGTTTTTTAGGTCAAATTTTGCAGAACTTTTTTTCTTCTTTTCAGGAACTCCAGAACTGTTTGAATGCTACCCAGAAAAGTTTTAAAATTTCCAATTTTTCAACATTTTTAGAAATATTGAGTTTTTGGGTCATTTAAAAAAACACTTTTTTTAGGTCAAATTTTGCATAACTTTTTTTCTTCTTCTCAGGAACTCAAGAACTGTTTGAATGCTACCCAGAAAAGTTTTAAAATTTCCATTTTTTGAACTTTTAGAAATATTGAGTTTTTGGGTCAATTTAAAAAAACACGTTTTTTAGGTAAAATTTTGCAGAACTTTTTTTTCTTCTTTTCAGGAACTCCAGAACTTTTTGAATGCTACCCAGGACAGTTTTAAAATTTCCATTTTTTGAACAAATTTAGAAATATTGAGTTTTTTGGGTCAATTTAAAAAACACATTTTTTAGGTCAAATTTTGCATACCTTTTTTTCTTCTTTTCAGGAACTCCAGAACTGTTTGAATGCTACCCAGAAAAGTTTTAAAATTTCCATTTTTTGAACATTTTTAGAAATATTGAGTTTTTGGATCAATTTAAAAAAAGACTTTTTTAGGTCAAATTTTGCATAACTTTTTTTCTTCTTTTCAGGAACTCAAGAACTGTTTGAATGCTACCCAGAAAAGTTTTACAATTTCCATTTTTTGGACTTTTAGAAATATTAAGTTTTTGGGTCAATTTAAAAAAACACTTTTTTTAGGCAAAGGTTTGCAGAACTTTTTTTCTTCTTTTCAGGAACTCTATAACTTTTTGAATGCTACCCAGGATAGTTTTAAAATTTCCATTTTTTGAACATTTTTAGAAATATTGAGTTTTTGGATCAATTTAAAAAAATACTTTTTTAGGTCAAATTTTGCATAACTTTTTTTCTTCTTTTCAGGAACTCAAGAACTGTTTGAATGCTACCCAGAAAAGTTTTAAAATTTCCATTTTTTGAACTTTTAGAAATATTGAGTTTTTGGGTCAATTTAAAAAAACACGTTTTTCAGGTCAAATTTTGCAGAACTTTTTTTCTTCTTTTCAGGAACTCCAGAACTGTTTGAATGCTACCCAGAAAAGTTTTAAAATTTCCATTTTTTCAACATTTTTAGAAATATTGAGTTTTTGGGTCATTTAAAAAAACACTTTTTTTAGGTCAAATTTTGCAGAACTTTTTTTCTTCTTTTCAGGAACTCCAGAACTTTTTGAATGCTACCCAGGACAGTTTTAAAATTTCCATTTTTGAACTTTTAGAAATATTGAGTTTTTGGGTCAATTTAAAAAGACACGTTTTTTAGGTCAAATTTTGCAGAACTTTTTTTCTTCTTTTCAGGAACTCCAGAACTGTTTGAATGCTACCCAGAAAAGTTTTAAAATTTCCATTTTTTGAACATTTTTAGAAATATTGAGTTTTTGGATCAATTTAAAAAAATACTTTTTTAGGTCAAATTTTGCATAACTTTTTTTCTTCTTTTCAGGAACTCAAGAACTGTTTGAATGCTACCCAGAAAAGTTTTAAAATTTCCATTTTTTGAACTTTTAGAAATATTGAGTTTTTGGGTCAATTTAAAAAAACACGTTTTTTAGGTCAAATTTTGCAGAACTTTTTTTCTTCTTTTCAGGAACTCCAGAACTGTTTGAATGCTACCCAGAAAAGTTTTAAAATTTCCATTTTTTAAACATTTTTAGAAATATTGAGTTTTTGGATCAATTTAAAAAACACTTTTTTTAGGTCAAATTTTGCATAACTTTTTTTCTTCTTTTCAGGAACTCAAGAACTGTTTGAATGCTACCCAGAAAAGTTTTAAAATTTCCATTTTTTGAACTTTTAGAAATATTGAGTTTTTGGGTCAATTTAAAAAAACACGTTTTTTAGGTAAAATTTTGCAGAACTTTTTTTTCTTCTTTTCAGGAACTCCAGAACTTTTTGAATGCTACCCAGGACAGTTTTAAAATTTCCATTTTTTGAACAAATTTAGAAATATTGAGTTTTTGGATCAATTTGAAAAAACACTTTTTTTAGGTCAAATTTTGCATACCTTTTTTTCTTCTTTTCAGGAACTCCAGAACTGTTTGAATGCTACCCAGAAAAGTTTTAAAATTTCCATTTTTTGAACTTTTAGAAATATGTATTGAGTTTTTGGGTCAATTTAAAAAGACACGTTTTTTAGTTCAAATTTTGCATACCTTTTTTTCTTCTTTTCAGGAACTCCAGAACTGTTTGAATGCTACCCACAAAAATTTTTAAATTTCCATTTTTTGAACTTTTAGAAATATTGAGTTTTTGGGTCAATTTAAAAAAACACTTTTTTTAGGTAAAATTTTGCAGAACTTTTTTTCTTCTTTTCAGGAACTCCAGAACTTTTTGAATGCTACCCAGAAAAATTTTTAAATTTCCATTTTTTGAACTTTTAGAAATATTGAGTTTTTGGGTCAATTTAAAAAAACACTTTTTTTAGGTAAAATTTTGCAGAACTTTTTTTCTTCTTTTCAGGAACACCAGAACTTTTTGAATGCTACCCACAAAAGTTTTAAAATTTCCATTTTTTGAACTTTTAGAAATATTGAGTTTTTGGGTCAATTTAAAAAAACACTTTTTTTAGGTAAAATTTTGCATAACTTTTTTTCTTCTTTTCAGGAACTCCAGAACTTTTTGAATGCTACCCAGAAAAATTTTTAAATTTCCATTTTTTTAAAAATATTGAGTTTTTGGGTCAGTTTAAAAAAACACTTTTTTTAGGTAAAATTTTGCAGAACTTTTTTTCTTCTTTTCAGGAACTCCTGAAGTTTTTGAATGCTACCCAGAACAGTTTTAAAATTTTCATTTTTTGAACATTTTTAGAAATATTGAGTTTTTGGATCAATTTAAAAAAACACTTTTTTTAGGTCAAATTCTGCAGAACTTTTTTTCTTCTTTTCAGGAACACCAGAACTTTTTGAATGCTACCCAGAAAAGTTTTAAAATTTCCATTTTTTGAACTTTTCGAAATATTGAGTTTTTGGATCAATTTAAAAAAACACTTTTTTAGGTCAAATTCTGGAGAACTTTTTTTCTTATTTTCAGGAACACCAGAACTTTTTGAACGCTACCCAGAAATGTTTTAAAATTGCCATTTTTTGGACTTTTAGAAATATTAAGTTTTTGGGTCAATTTAAAAAAACACTTTTTTAGGCAAAGGTTTGCAGAACTTTTTTTCTTCTTTTCAGGAACTCCATAACTTTTTCAATGCTACCCAGGATAATTTTAAAATTTAAATTTTTTGAACATTTTTAGAACTATTGGGTTTTTGGATCAATTTAAAAAAAGACTTTTTTAGGTCAAATTTTGCAGAACTTTTTTTCTTCTTTTCAGGAACTCCAGAAGTTTTTGAATGCTACCCAGGACAGTTTTAAAATTTCCATTTTTTGAACATTTTTAGAAATATTGAGTTTTTGGATCAATTTGAAAAAACACTTTTTTTAGGTCAAATTTTGCACACCTTTTTTTCTTCTTTTCAGGAACTCCAGAACTGTTTGAATGCTACCCAGAAAAGTTTTAAAATTTCCATATTTTGAACTTTTAGAAATATTGAGTTTTTGGGTCAATTTAAAAAGACACGTTTTTTAGTTCAAATTTTGCATACCTTTTTTTCTTCTTTTCAGGAACTACAGAACTGTTTGAATGCTACCCACAAAAATTTTTAAATTTCCATTTTTTGAACTTTTAGAAATATTGAGTTTTTGGGTCAATTTAAAAAAACACTTTTTTCAGGTAAAATTTTGCAGAACTTTTTTTCTTCTTTTCAGGAACTCCAGAACTTTTTGAATGCTACCCAGAAAAATTTTTAAATTTCCATTTTTTGAACTTTTAGAAATATTGAGTTTTTGGGTCAATTTAAAAAAACACTTTTTTTAGGTAAAATTTTGCAGAACTTTTTGAATGCTACCAACAAAAGTTTTAAAATTTCCATTTTTTGAACTTTTAGAAATATTGAGTTTTTGGGTCAATTTAAAAAAACACTTTTTTTAGGCAAAGGTTTGCAGAACTTTTTTTCTTCTTTTCAGGAACTCCTGAAGTTTTTGAATGCTACCCAGAACAGTTTTAAAATTTCCATTTTTTGAACCTTTTTAGAAATATTGAGTTTTTGGATCAATTTAAAAAAAACACTTCTTTTAGGTCAAATTCTGCAGAACTTTTTTTCTTCTTTTCAGGAACACCAGAACTTTTTGAATGCTACCCAGAAAAGTTTTAAAATTTCCATTTTTTGAACTTTTAGAAATATTGAGTTTTTGGATCAATTTAAAAAAAAAAAACACTTTTTTAGGTCAAATTCTGCAGAACTTTTTTTCTTCTTTTCAGGAACACCAGAACTTTTTGAATGCTACCCAGAAACGTTTTAAAATTTCCATTTTTTGGACTTTTAGAAATATTAAGTTTTTGGGTCAATTTAAAAAAACACTTTTTTTAGGCAAAGGTTTGCAGAACTTTTTTTCTTCTTTTCAGGAACTCTATAACTTTTTGAATGCTACCCAGGATAGTTTTAAAATTTCCATTTTTTGAACATTTTTAGAAATATTGAGTTTTTGGATCAATTTAAAAAAATACTTTTTTAGGTAAAATTTTGCATAACTTTTTTTCTTCTTTTCAGGAACTCAAGAACTGTTTGAATGCTACCCAGAAAAGTTTAAAAATTTCCATTTTTTGAACTTTTAGAAATATTGAGTTTTTGGGTCAATTTAAAAAAACACGTTTTTTAGGTCAAATTTTGCAGAACTTTTTTTCTTCTTTTCAGGAACTCCAGAACTGTTTGAATGCTACCCAGAAAAGTTTTAAAATTTCCATTTTTTCAACATTTTTAGAAATATTGAGTTTTTGGGTCAATTTAAAAAAACACGTTTTTTAGGTCAAATTTTGCATAACTTTTTTTCTTCTTTTCAGGAACTCAAGAACTGTTTGAATGCTACCCAGAAAAGTTTTAAAATTTCCATTTTTTGAACATTTTTAGAAATATTGAGTTTTTGGATCAATTTAAAAAAAGACTTTTTTAGGTCAAATTTTGCATAACTTTTTTTCTTCTTTTCAGGAACTCAAGAACTGTTTGAATGCTACCCAGAAAAGTTTTAAAATTTCCATTTTTTGAACTTTTAGAAATATTGAGTTTTTGGGTCAATTTAAAAAAACACGTTTTTTAGGTAAAATTTTGCATACCTTTTTTTCTTCTTTTCAGGAACTCCAGAACTGTTTGAATGCTACCCAGAAAAGTTTTAAAATTTCCATATTTTGAACTTTTAGAAATATGTATTGAGTTTTTGGGTCAATTTAAAAAGACACGTTTTTTAGTTCAAATTTTGCATACCTTTTTTTCTTCTTTTCAGGAACTACAGAACTGTTTGAATGCTACCCACAAAAATTTTTAAATTTCCATTTTTTGAACTTTTAGAAATATTGAGTTTTTGGGTCAATTTAAAAAAACACTTTTTTTAGGTAAAATTTTGCAGAACTTTTTTTCTTCTTTTCAGGAACTCCAGAACTTTTTGAATGCTACCCAGAAAAATTTTTAAATTTCCATTTTTTGAACTTTTAGAAATATTGAGTTTTTGGGTCAATTTAAAAAAACACTTTTTTTAGGTAAAATTTTGCAGAACTTTTTTTCTTCTTTTCAGGAACACCAGAACTTTTTGAATGCTACCCACAAAAGTTTTAAAATTTCCATTTTTTGAACTTTTAGGAATATTGAGTTTTTGGGTCAATTTAAAAAAACACTTTTTTTAGGTAAAATTTTGCATAACTTTTTTTCTTCTTTTCAGGAACTCCAGAACTTTTTGAATGCTACCCAGAAAAATTTTTAAATTTCCATTTTTTTTAAAAATATTGAGTTTTTGGGTCAGTTTAAAAAAACACTTTTTTTAGGTAAAATTTTGCAGAACTTTTTTTCTTCTTTTCAGGAACTCCTGAAGTTTTTGAATGCTACCCAGAACAGTTTTAAAATTTTCATTTTTTGAACATTTTTAGAAATATTGAGTTTTTGGATCAATTTAAAAAAACACTTTTTTTAGGTCAAATTCTGCAGAACTTTTTTTCTTCTTTTCAGGAACACCAGAACTTTTTGAATCCTACCCAGAAAAGTTTTAAAATTTCCATTTTTTGAACTTTTCGAAATATTGAGTTTTTGGATCAATTTAAAAAAACACTTTTTTAGGTCAAATTCTGGAGAACTTTTTTTCTTATTTTCAGGAACACCAGAACTTTTTGAACGCTACCCAGAAATGTTTTAAAATTGCCATTTTTTGGACTTTTAGAAATATTAAGTTTTTGGGTCAAATTAAAAAAACACTTTTTTAGGCAAAGGTTTGCAGAACTTTTTTTCTTCTTTTCAGGAACTCCATAACTTTTTCAATGCTACCCAGGATAATTTCAAAATTTCCATTTTTTGAACATTTTTAGAACTATTGGGTTTTTGGATCAATTTAAAAAGACTTTTTTAGGTCAAATTTTGCAGAACTTTTTTTCTTCTTTTCAGGAACTCCAGAAATTTTTGAATGCTACCCAGGACAGTTTTAAAATTTCCATTTTTTGAACATTTTTAGAAATATTGAGTTTTTGGATCAATTTGAAAAAACACTTTTTTTAGGTCAAATTTTGCACACCTTTTTTTCTTCTTTTCAGGAACTCCAGAACTGTTTGAATGCTACCCAGAAAAGTTTTAAAATTTCCATATTTTGAACTTTTAGAAATATTGAGTTTTTGGGTCAATTTAAAAAGACACGTTTTTTAGTTCAAATTTTGCATACCTTTTTTTCTTCTTTTCAGGAACTACAGAACTGTTTGAATGCTACCCACAAAAATTTTTAAATTTCCATTTTTTGAACTTTTAGAAATATTGAGTTTTTGGGTCAATTTAAAAAAACACTTTTTTCAGGTAAAATTTTGCAGAACTTTTTTTCTTCTTTTCAGGAACTCCAGAACTTTTTGAATGCTACCCAGAAAAATTTTTAAATTTCCATTTTTTGAACTTTTAGAAATATTGAGTTTTTGGGTCAATTTAAAAAAACACTTTTTTTAGGTAAAATTTTGCAGAACTTTTTGAATGCTACCAACAAAAGTTTTAAAATTTCCATTTTTTGAACTTTTAGAAATATTGAGTTTTTGGGTCAATTTAAAAAAACACTTTTTTTAGGTAAATTTTTGCAGAACTTTTTTTCTTCTTTTCAGGAACGCCTGAAGTTTTTGAATGCTACCCAGAACAGTTTTAAAATTTTCATTTTTTGAACCTTTTAGAAATATTGAGTTTTTGGATCAATTTAAAAAAAACACTTCTTTTAGGTCAAATTCTGCAGAACTTTTTTTCTTCTTTTCAGGAACACCAGAACTTTTTGAATGCTACCCAGAAAAGTTTTAAAATTTCCATTTTTTGAACTTTTAGAAATATTGAGTTTTTGGATCAATTTAAAAAAAAAAAAACACTTTTTTAGGTCAAATTCTGCAGAACTTTTTTTCTTCTTTTCAGGAACACCAGAACTTTTTGAATGCTACCCAGAAAAGTTTTAAAATTTCCATTTTTTGGACTTTTAGAAATATTAAGTTTTTGGGTCAATTTAAAAAAACACTTTTTTTAGGCAAAGGTTTGCAGAACTTTTTTTCTTCTTTTCAGGAACTCCATTACTTTTTGAATGCTACCCAGGATAGTTTTAAAATTTCCATTTTTTGAACATTTTTAGAAATATTGAGTTTTTGGATCAATTTAAAAAAATACTTTTTTAGGTCAAATTTTGCATAACTTTTTTTCTTCTTTCAGGAACTCAAGAACTGTTTGAATGCTACCCAGAAAAGTTTAAAAATTTCCATTTTTTGAACTTTTAGAAATATTGAGTTTTTGGGTCAATTTAAAAAAACACGTTTTTTAGGTCAAATTTTGCAGAACTTTTTTTCTTCTTTTCAGGAACTCCAGAACTGTTTGAATGCTACCCAGAAAAGTTTTAAAATTTCCATTTTTTGAACATTTTTAGAAATATTGAGTTTTTGGATCATTTAAAAAAACACTTTTTTTAGGTCAAATTTTGCATAACTTTTTTTCTTCTTTTCAGGAACTCAAGATCTGTTTGAATGCTACCCAGAAAAGTTTTAAAATTTCCATTTTTTGAACTTTTAGAAATATTGAGTTTTTGGGTCAATTTAAAAAAACACGTTTTTTAGGTAAAATTTTGCAGAACTTTTTTTTCTTCTTTTCAGGAACTCCAGAACTTTTTGAATGCTACCCAGGACAGTTTTAAAATTTCCATTTTTTGAACAAATTTAGAAATATTGAGTTTTTGGATCAATTTGAAAAAACACTTTTTTTAGGTCAAATTTTGCATAACTTTTTTTCTTCTTTTCAGGAACTCAAGATCTGTTTCTCAAGA